>JAZDUA010000427.1:0-435000 GCA_038098605.1 Gryllus longicercus | reverse complement strand
TCCCGGTGCATCTGCGCTGTCGGCTGGCGGACAATTACAAGTGTGAAAGATTGAAGTGAAAAGAAATAAAATAAAATATTGTGATATGCTTGTAGCCACTCTTACAAATAGAAAAATACTTGACTTTCCTAAATAATAAAAACAACAACGAATTTTAATCCTTTTGTAATCAGTTTTATATGTCATAGACATAATTTTTGATGTCTAATGTTTGTTAAGTGCCTAATTCAATCATTTTGTAACATATTTTAAGTGCCTAAAACGTTTCTGTTCCTGTTTAATACTGCCTAATTTTATAATTTTGTTACCTATTTTATGTGCCAAAATTATTCCTTTTTTGTGCCTAACATTCCGAGGTCTAATTATAACTAAGATGAATTGAGCACTCGTCGCAAGGGGCCTGAGCGTCCTCTGTTGGCTGTTCGGAGGAGGCCACGGGCAGGAGGGGAAGGCCCTCCGCTGCCCTTATGTCTTGGTTTTAATAGGGAGGTCTAAAAGCACCAAAATAATCTTCAAGTTTTATCTTCAAGTGCTCTCCTAAAGCATTTTCTCAACAAAATGCTAAATGTTAATTTTTTTAATGCTATAAAATGCATTGTTTGCAAAATTCTATTTTTTAAAAAATTTTGAAGTGCTAAGTCCCAGCATTACTGTTCATAATCTGCGAAGTTTTGTTTCTTCGTCTTACATCTGTTTGATCCAGGGATGGGCTAACTACTTCTCTAACGTACTTTGAATATTTACGAACTATTACAAATTTAGTTTGAAAATTGAGTGTCCCTATCTGGTGGGGTCATTAAGCACGTGCTCAGTCTGCTCATATTGTATCCACTACTCATTTTGAAGATCAATGACAAACGCAAGCGACGAGAGACTTGAATACATAACTTACTTCTCCTTTCGCTTTCTTGCTATCATGCTTGTGATGCACCGGCTGCCTCACTTCACTCGTAGCAAGAGTGGAGCACGAGTCCTCTCTCATTCCCTGCACGCTTACAAATTTTAACAAGCACACGGCATGATAATGGTCTTCACTTCACTGGTAGGTAGCATGACAGCATGCTTGCGGCTTGTCATGCTTACGGCTTGATTACGGCCTTCAGCTTACTCTCTTACAAGCTTGGCTAATTGAAGCTGGATAATGCAGCCACTCTCCTAAGTTGGGTGCACTAGCTATGTCTGTGCGAAAGGTAGTTGATCAGAGTTCCACATAGTTTGCATTTTTAATTTTCCCTCAAAGTGAAGCTACCCAGTCGAGCAAATGAGATTTACTCAAATATAAAGTGAAATTAGCGTAGTTGCAGTCACATCAATGTCGCAATGAATTGTATCCGCTCCAGATAAATATTCCATACTTTCCCTATGTGGTTCATCCCGGAGTATTGAATCATGTGGTCCTTGAATTGGAGATAAATATAGGGGAACCTACAATAAATAATAACAAAGCGAAAGAAAATGACATGATTTGTTTGGCGGGTAGTGAAATGAAATTTGTCTTTCTCTGAAGTCATGCAAAGTCTCCCTAAAGCCATCCACAAAAAGCGTTGTCAATCATTATAGGCAACAATATTATCGTTTAAACGCCTTTGTCACTAACATTTCTAGAAACCAAACACTAAATGCATCTTTAGCGGCTAGGTACAAGAGAGTGATATATTGAAGGCTGACACGTTATTTTTATTGAATCTAACTCGGATTTGTAAAATCAGACACGAGAAACACGGTGCACTAAAATTGGAGAGTAAACCTGCTCTAATAAAGAACGGAAAAAATAAAATGATTACTCGTATGTATTTTGGTACTCAAAATTATTATAGTTATTTACGATACGAGTGGTTAAAGTGGCATTTTATTTTGCAAGTAGGAAATGTTGCGACACGAGGCCGGTAGAACGACTGGCGCAATCCTAAGAGCAAAATAATATCACTTTTACATGTGTCATACACTATTTTTTAGACAAGCGTAGTATATTTCCTTTTATTTTAATTCAAGTATAAAAATCAATTAAAGATACATTAAGGCTAACAGTAGCTGACGCGGTCAGACGAAAGTATTTTGTTTTCTTTGTTGCAGTCGCAGCTTTATCTGAACACTTGAACATCGTCTCACTTTTAGCACTAAATCAGTGCTAAAAATTGAACTTCTAGCACGCAGAGCATGCTTTGCAAAAACAGGTTTTACTGGGGACTGTGTAAAAATTATATTAGAATATATTTACAAAACCTGAAATTGCAAAAGAATAATATTTGACGTTAAAACACCAGTCGGAAAAAGTCCATTGAAAAAAGGTAGCAGCGCAAAATACCTCCGCATCTCCATTATGAAGTACCTCTAGATACTTTCCTCTGCATTGAATATTCTGCTCTTACTTTCTCCGCAGACCTTATGCGTAGCGGTAAAGAAGCAGCGTGATCGATTGGCCTTGGCCTGTGTAGTAAATGATTGATCACTGTCGCCGGGACACAAAGCGCCCGTGAGTGATGGTCTCGCAACGAATTTGCAGAGGAAATAAAAGCTCCATGCCAACGCACGACCGGCGTTCCCACGGCACAAAGGGCCGGAGTGTCTTCGCATTCTTACAGCCTCTTCTTACACAGGCTTTTGTTCGGATCTCACGCTTTCTGCAGTACTCATAGAGCTGTCGGATACTTTTTTAAGAATTGATGGTTGCTTTGGAGGATGGATGGTCATATTGAAACGCTCTTTACAGAATAATAGGTTTGTAAAACAAGAACATTTGATGGCCTGCTTTATAATTTTGTGTCGTCAGATGGACAGTATTAATGGAAATATTTTGATTCAGTGAAAGAAATGAACAATCTTTTTTTAGCAGTCAATCTTAATCATATTGCTCCTACGAATCCTTTTCTCTAAGATTATTATTCTTGTGAATCTAAGATGAAATAGATTTAGAGGTCGATCATAGATTGAGCGATACGAATTTCATTTTATGTTGAAATTTCCAAAAACAGAATTGACGTAATTTCAAAATTGCATTGAAGTAATTAATACTATTTAGCACATAGCAAAATATAAAATGGATTTAAATACTCGTTAATCTTGTAAAACAATAAAAAATATGCAAATAAATTTGAACTCGGAAACAGATCAGAGAAGTTTGGATTACGATAATAAACTAGGGGATCACTGCGGAATTAAAAGAGAAATCTTCGTTAAAAAGTGTCTTAAGTACGAAATGTATATACTCTAAAAATTTTCCATGGGCCAGCGTTGTTCTGTTGAAGTCACCCTGGCAACCACAGCTAGCAGAGCGTGGGTACCTGAACGTCGGTTTTACTAAGCGATATGAGAACGTACAAATGCGGCCGCCAGCCTCGTAACATAATCACGATCCAACGTAGGTGTTGAACTCACAAAGTATCCCCTCAGGTGTTAGGTTGCTGGGCTGCCTGGTGGGAATTGAATGCCGGAATGAACGCGCCAAAAAAGAACTGCAGCGGAGACAATAGAATACGAATCTTGAGGAAGTAAGCAACCACAACAAGCCTTCCGCTATGCGTCAATGTTAATATTTCCATTTTGGTCGAAGTGCATCTTATCCTGGTACTGTCCCAAGCCCTTCAATAAATCAACAAGGCATATTTAGTAGCACGAAAAGCCACACTTTCACAAAAATCGAGATATTAACATTTGGGAATAACGGGAGGATTGCTGTGGTTAGTGTAACTTATTTTGCCCCAAGTCGCTTCATGTTGTTCGTCGATTGTGGAAAAACAGAATGAACGTGTGACGCGAGAGAGAGAGAGAGAGAGAGAGAGAGAGAGAGGAGAGAGAGAGATTTATTATTATTAAAGTTCGCTTTGAGCTAATGCTCGGTGGCAAACATGATAACAATTAAAATTAGAATTACTAAACATTTTCAACATTTACAATTGGGTTTACTATTAGAATTAGGGGATCGATATAATAGTTCCAATTTATTTCTAGCTAACTCTAAATTCACTTCTAGCTTACATAACCCTACATTACACTACACTACACTACACTACACTGCACTCCCCTTCACTGTATAAGGGCCATGACGATAATAATTATGACAATAATAATAAAAGTAATAGTAATATTAATAATAAAAGCAATAATAATATTAACAATAATAATAAAAGTAATAATAATATTAACAATAATAATAGTAATAATAATAATAAAAGTAATAATAATATTACTACTAATAATAGTAATAATAATAATAATAATAATAATAATAATAATAATAATAATAATAATAATAATAATAATAATAATAATAATAATAAAGATAAATGTCTCAGTCAGTATTATTCGAGATGATCTAGATGGAATGAAGCATATTTTTAAATTTGGCTACATTAGAGAGAGAGGAGAGAGAGCGAGAGGAGAGAGAGAGAGAGAGAGAGAGAGAGAGAGAGAGAGCGAGATATGCGGGGAGACCTCAAAAATGAACTTGAATCACTTAAATTCATTGCCCCTAATGTAGTTGACAAGCCAAGGATTTTTATTGGGCAATACTGTTTTGGGGAAAATGTTTCCTTGGATACGTTGGCACTGGATTGAGAAAGTGAATCTTCAGCATAATTTGGCAGGTCGTTTTCAGATAGGTACAGTATACTATCTATATTACTAATTTACAATGCGCGGAGAAATTAAAAGAATTCAATGCAGCCTCAAGCCATGTGAGAGGTTTCTATCGTTTCCTTATATAAGCAGAATTCATAAAAATCGAAAACACCGAATCAGTTTTCATTTTGACTTAACAAATCAAATATTTTATTGTGTTATTCCAACTATTTTCAGATTGGACAAACCGAGTAAATTCTAATATACAATGAGTCACTACTTACGACACCACAGATGTAGTGCGACAGTAAGGCTCCAAGGCAGAGGCCGCCCACCAATGAAATATTTGCCATTCATGTGTTGCGTTGTGGAATGGATTTTTTTTAATATTCTATTTTATTATACAATTTTCTTATACATCGGATTATCACTTTCCAAGAGCGGTTTGACATCAATTTTATATAGCTAACTTCGCATCAACCTTCATAAGAGCGAGTCGTCACTTTCAATTTTCGTATTAACTGGTTAATATTCTTGGTGCGTAAAGATCTGTTGCAATGTATATACTACACTACTTTATCGAAGTATTGGTGATGATTTGTTTTTGTTTAAATACTTAATTTGCTGCACTGTTGTACGAGAGTATTTTACTTTTTGTTCTTGAAGTGAGTGTACTACTTTTTTGAAACTATTTGTGTGTGGTTTTATTGGGCAACACAGTTGCTGCTGCAGTCCACTTAAATAGCACAGAGCCAACAAGCATTGATTGCAGGGGGCGTTTCGGCAACGCTTTACGGTCGAGAACACGGAAAGGAAACTTTTTACTTTCACTTTCACATCACTGTATTCAAGAAGGCTATGTTTGCCTATTAATCATTGGCCATTACGTTCATTATTATTTACGTTCATTTCGTTTAATTAATTGCTCTTCAATAAAATATTTCAACCCATATTAACGTAACAACTTTCCAAATGAGGAACTGAGTTTAAGCTCAGAACCAGCATTATTGCAGTTCTGCGAGCGACTGTGTTGGGGTTGTCTTCGGCTTGAAGTCCCATTGATGGCCGATTTTCGACACTAGCTATAGAGCGAGGTAGAATCCAGCCGCAGTCTGGAGCAGCTTCTTGAGAATTTCCTCCGGTCAACAAGAGGTGGATGCTGGAGCAGCCCGTAGGAAACGCGCCTCTGACAGCGCGGGATCTCTCCTTCCTCTCCGCTAGCACACTCGAAGCCCCGTGCGGTGCATGTCGGGAGCTTCGAGCTTGGCCCGGAGGGGGACGTCTCCACCTTCACGCTTAGAACATTCACTATACTAATGGGACTAATGACCGTAGCAGGTGACGTGCACGCAACATCAAAGAACCAATTTAGATCTAGACTCCTGATGCTCTCACAACAGAGAACTCTGTACAGACACAATTCTACAACGACCGGGAGAGATGGCCCAGGGCATCAACTGGTGTCACTGCAGTGCCTCTGCCTGGAAGCTCCTAGGTTCGGGTCCCTACGGTGGCAGGGTTTTCGACGTTAGCACGTGAGCTGTCAGTCGCTGTCCGCAGGAGAATTGTAGCGGGTGGCTGCTTTATCAGTGGTTTTCCGTTGTGGAGCAGTGCCGAACGCCCCTCGCGCGATCTCCCCTTCCTCTTACCTAACATGCACAACCCTACCAGCCACGCCGGGAGACGTCGGGAGCTCAGAACGTGTCCCGACTGGGGCGGTGGGGCGAGTACTCACGCTCCGGCAGCGGGTAGTGCAGCTCGAGCACGGCGCGGTCGCGCGCGGCGCGCAGCAGCGCGGCCACCTCGTCGTGGCGCAGCGCGGCCGTGCGCACGCCGTTGACGGCGGCCAGGCGCTCGCCCGCGCACACGGCGTCGGAGCGCTGCGCCGCCGACCCCGGCCGCAGGGCGCCGATGCTGGGGCACAGCCCGCGCTCCACTCCGCCTGCGCACCACAAAATGCACAGGAGGTGAGGGCATTTCGTGCCAGAATGAGATATGAAATCCAATAAAAGAAGAAAGAGACAGAAAGTTGAAATAAACATAGTCCATAGTGGCTCATTCGACAGAAAATATTAATATTAATAATAATAACAATAACAATAATAACAACCACGTGATTGACAGTTGAGGGTGAAAGGGAATGGTGTGAGGTAATGCGCGCGCTATCACATTACGATCTAGCTTTCACGAGTCGATAGGCGATTATCGTTAACAGCAAAACATCACAGGCTATTCACAATTATCGCTCAAGCAGCACATTCTATCACAATTATCCTCTCGACACTTGTAACGACGGTCAGGTAATTAACTGCGACATTCGAGCCGTACTGTGTAAGTGCAAAAGCTTGTGATTCGCTGTTGCCGAGGTTACAGCACTGTCGTTACTATTGGACGCACTTAAAAATATCTTTATAAATGACACTCGGGCCGTAAGACCTACTCTTCCACGTAATCACGTTTATTATTTACATTACTTTACATTCTATAATAGATAAAGGACGGAAGAATATCACTTTTACTTTTGGGAAAGTGAACTAGGGACCGTCCCGACGTACGTCTTAAGCGATTGAGTAAACCTCAATGACGACGGCAGCTGAAGACCAAGAACTTTCATAAAATCGAAAAATTAAAACTAAATACATTTAGTTAAAAAACAATTGGAGTACAGTAAAGAAAAAATAAGTAACAACCCTGTACAATATAACTAAATTTACAGTAATATTTAGTACTAACATAGTAGCAGCAGCTGCATAGTGACATAATCAAATGGTATAAATTACAATATTTTTGATATTGTAGTTTCATCCAGAATAATGATAGTAACCGAGATGGTACTCGTACGAGGTACAAAATATGCAATAAACGCTTTGATGCCAGCCCAGGCCCAGGTGGACGCTCCAAGGCCTGCCGCGCGGGAGGCACGCGCTCTCGCTCGCGCTCGCAATGTAGCGCTGCGCGCGTAGGCACAGATGTTCGCACTAGAAGGCAATGTTCAAGAGCCTTTCGCAGCCTCCAACCTTCCCAAAATCTCGTCAATACCTTCGTTTCTCTTCAACTTCTGTATACTGCCTGGCGGGGCCGTAACAATATCAAATCGCGGACTCCCTTCAGGTAGTTCTACTTTCCGCATATTAGAAGTAGCTCTTGCGCTCTGCCAAGTGAAGGTTTACAAACACCCTCATGCTCGCATTCGCCGAATGGTCATGGCAACCGGGCATTAACTGATGAAACTGCAGTGCCTCGGACCGGGAGGTTCTATGTTCGAGTCCGCATAGTGGCAGGATTTTCGTCAATAGCTTGTCAGCGTCGAATTTCATCGATGTCTGCAGGATAATTCTGACGGCCGGCTGCCCTGATCGGTAGTTTTCCGTGATTTCCCCGATCAGTCCCGTGCGAATGCTGGAGAAGCCCCCAACAAATGTGACACGGATCGCGCGCGATATTTTCTTCCTCTTCCTTGTCATTGCATAACACTCCCATGCACGGCCCTACCACGCGGTGCCTCGCTGGTGGGAGGTAGCTAGTTCGGAAAACCCCCGCTAGCCGGCGATAGCTCGGCGCCGGATCTCACCGTCCTGCGGGGGCAGAGCGCAGCCCCTCGCGTGATGAAAACGTGTACCACACTTACGGGGTGCGTGACCTTGGCCGTTGGCGCGCCCGGCATGAATAAGCAATGGCAGCCATTGCGCCCCGCACAGGCGTTCAGCGCAGGCGTTCAGCGCAGCCGGTCGCGGCCCGCGCAGCGCACTTGCGCTGGAACGGCTCTGGCCGCCCTGGGAGCATCGCATTGAGAGGGGGACAGGCGTTTACTCGTCTGGTCTTGCAGTTGACACTTACGGTTGCAATATTTGGAACTCGAGATCCAGCTACTCAGTCGGAAAGATTTAAAGCAACGTGTTGAGACAGAACATCATGTTACGGACATTTGAAGTGTCAGAACAGTTGAAACAAGACTTTTCCGTGTCTTGTTACAGTTCTTTCTCTACTATGTGATTTCTTTGATAATCTTTCTCTTGTGCTGTGACAAGGCTTTGTGAAATGCTCTTGTCATCGAACGATATCACGAAAGTAGAACTGTTGTTGTTGTTGAATGCGCGACGTTGTTGTCACCCATCCATTAGGAAAAAAACGCGACAAAAATTGTAAGAGATTGTTGCAAAGATTTTTCAAATGATTTAATTGTGTATGTATATTTATTACTCTGACTACTTAAGAACCATTTGAGCACGATGCGTTTGTTTATTGCTTATTTTATTGCTACATTTAACTCAATTTTGCTTTTCCTTTTTTATATTCTTCACCTTTATAAACGATGTACACATTTGGCCCTTGATGTTCTGTTAAAACGTTGGAGTTGTTAAGCAAGGATGTTGAAAGGATTTTCATTTGAAGTGTTTCAAAGTCAAATAGGTTTTTATCAAGAACGTATTCAAAATGATAAGTTAAATAACTATTAGCGATTACTAGAAAGGAAAAAATATAAACTTTTAGATATAAACACTAGTAATGATCGCGTAGTTTTGATTATTTTACATAGCATTCAACTTTCTGGGACATCCGCACTAATGGAAATCGCGAAATGGCAACCTTGTTTATCAGTGCACTTCATAAAATGCTCTGAGCACCTTTATCTCCTCTATTCTCTCTGATATGGAGGGGATGGATATTAAACGGCGCAGGCCTTCAGAGACTCTCTGAATCTAGTCTCATAATAACCTGACAACCTTTTATCAGTTTCAATAGTCTCAAAACCTGTTATCTCTTTATTTTTGACTAGTTTCATTACTTCGTAATTCTGATACGTAGAGGTGGAAATCGGAAATCAATTTGTAAGTTTATTTATGAAGTAAATTTCTAATATTCTGTGTAATCTCGAAATAATTTGTTCATCGCTTTTGATTACGGTGATTATCACATAATTTGAATACTAATGTACATGACATTATTGGCTTGGGTCAATGTCATAATCATGCCCTATTTGCAACGAGAAAGAGAAACGGAGTGTGACAGAAAAGAGAGAGAGGGGGGGAAACGTATTCATGTTATGGGGTCATTTTTATCTGGCGCAACTTCGGGTAACACGAACACTCCTCGTTTGGCTCGACCTTCCGAACGAACGTTAGTCGAAGCCGCCGCGGCCAGGCCACGGTCGCGTAGCAAATGATATCGTGTCTGGTCCGTGGAATTAGCGGTTGGCATCGGGAAAGAAGACCACGTCAAACACGGGAAAAGAAATTGGAGAGGAGAAAACCTATGGATTCATAGAATTCTTGAATACCACATTGCACAGCGGAGACAGGGTGGGATAGAAATGAGTTTCTAGATATTAGATAAGTTGTAAAATTGAAATTAACGTTTTTGTAAAAAAGAGCTGTCTTATATTTGCTTTTAAAATATTGGCTATAGTAATATGTCAGACAGATGTCTGAGAACATACCGGGAGAGGTGGTGCAGGGCGTCAACTGATGCCACTGCAGGGCCTTGACAGGGAGGTGCTAGGTTCGAGTTCCGACACTAGCTAGATAGCCACACCGATGCCACCTTTCCTCTCGTTTCCGCTAACTAGCCGAACTTTGTCGTATTTTATATTCATTTTATAAATAAAATAAATTAAATGTCATTGAGATGACATGGATCATCTCAATACACACAGAATCAATTAAAGGAAAAAGACATTAGTAACGCAGCTCCGACGGGAAATCAGGTGAGGGCAGTCTACTGCTTTCTTAACTAGGCCCGCAGGCCCCGCCGTGAGAACTTCACTAAGCTGCCGGTCAGCTCGCACTCGATTGGAGCCAGAGGCCCTAGGTCCCGAAAATAGCGAAAATAACCTCTCACCCAATAGCCCCACCACACAACATTTAGGAACTGAGGATAAATTATTGAAGGCATCATGGAGAGTTTCGAGTGTATAAATATTGGTTTTGAGTAGATAGATACCAGCAAAAGTGGCTCAGGGCATCAAGACACTGCAGTGCCTCTGATCGGATGTCCTAGGGTTCGAGTTAGCTGGTCAGATTGATCAAATTCCGCTGCTGTCTGAAGAGAATTCTAGCGGCCGGCTGCTCTGATCGGTAGTTTTCCGTGTTTTTTTTTTTTTTTCAGTCAATACCACGCGAATGCCGGAGCAGTACTCGGACCGCCCTCGATCCTTCTTTCCTCTTCCTCGTCCTATCCAAACCGCTACGCACCCTTACATGCTCCACACTGTCACACTTGTCGGCAGACCAGAGCTGGGAGGGAAGTTGGAGCTTGCGCCGGCTGGAGGCGGAGGCGGCGCTGCGCTGCTGGGAGATACCCGGCAGAGGAAACTCCCTCCTAGCTGACGCAGTCGACGCCGGATCTCACCAGCCGGGGCAAGATCGCCGCCACCGCCTGAGCAAAAACATGCACTACACTTACGGGACTAATGGCCCTGGCCGTGGGCGCGACCGGAAGCGCTTATCCATCAGTCGGAGGAAGACGGCTCCTCACACGTGCAATTCGAGCGGCGCAAACAACTTTGCATCTCTCGGAAATTAGTGAGCACAATTTGGCGCAGCACATATACTTCAAGTTGCCTTTCCGACTTTCAACTGGGAATTGCCACTTTCCAAACATGCATTTTTTGCCGATGAGACGCATAGCGTGCACGTAGTCTTAGGCGAATTCGAATGAAAGTTCCGGCGCGCCTCGAAGGCGGCAGGCGCCCTTCGGCAGGCGCCTCCAAAGGGCGCCAAAGGGCTCGTTCAGCCATTGCATTCCAAATCTTTAATGTAACGGGTGGATAGGGTAATTACTCCGTTGTTTGTAACGAATGTTACGTGCTTCTAAAGAAAAAGAATCCTTCAATATAAAAAAAATTAAACATCATGGATTTCATTAAATAACAGCTATTTTATGAATCCAAACAATTTATCTTTAAAATTTATATCTGTTTAAATGTATAAGAATTTCTAGTTTACCAATTTCGATATTAGTCTGTCTTCTGTCATTACTTTGAATCAACGTCCTTTCCAGTATCACTTATAATCTACTTTCACTTCTTGCTCCCACCATGCCTGACGACATCCATTCTTTTTCAACTCAACTGAACAAGTTGAACACAGTTCTCTTGGTTCAACGTTTGGCGCGCGTCATCTCTCGTATTTATCGCCCGCTCGTTATCTCCGCGCACGCCCTTTTCCAGCGTAATGTTTTGAGGCTGTGAAGTATATTGTACTGACACAACATGTACATTAAATTTGGAAGGGGGCGTTGCGAAGCGAGGCGGGGTCAGAGTCACCCGAACGCTGTCGCAAGCCACTGCCTTCCTCAGGGCTACAATGCCCTTCACACCCGAGATGATTCCAACCTTCTTACAAAACTGGCTTCAACAACAGTAATAGTACTAACGGTAGCAGCTGCACGAACATATCTCTACCTCGAAACAGGTGCAAGCTCTTAGCCAAGGTCTAGCCCTGCGCCGGGATGGATGCACGAGAGGCTGCCAGCGACTCTCCGCCGCGTTCCAGCAGTAACTCACACGGAGCGGGAGCGCGTCCAGATAAACGGGCCCAAAAGGCGTGTCTGGCCTACTTTACTGGCCACAAACGTCACTTCCCAGATACAATTATCAGCCGAGTGACAGGGGACATGAATATAAAGTATGGTCTTCAGAGCCGTAATGGGCACTATCTTACGTCCATGTAGTTCTGAAGACGTTTCTACTCGTATGCATTTTCATCAACATGAACATGTTTGCCAGAATGAGGTGTTCCGGAGAAATTGAACTAATGAAACTTATTTTAGGACAATTAATTATATACTTGTTTAAACGATTAAGTATTGTTTTGTGAGATGATCTGACACAAAGATAAATTTACTGATTTACAAAACGTAAGATAATCGTAATGTGGATTTGAAATTTTTCTTTGAGGGGTATCTTCTTGCCGAGTAGTATTTTCTTATCATGCATCTCACAGAGAACAGAAAAAAACTTGAAGTTCAGTTCGCATGTGAGGGAGATAAAAAATGTCAATCACGGTACTTCATTAAAACTTAATAGAGACATTTGTTAAACGTTTCTTCTCGCAAGTATATTTGGTTCTTTCTTGAACAATAATAACTGCATCATGAAACTGATACCTCAGACTTTCACTGGGTTCATCCAAACTGCTTCATGTAGATCAATCCATTTTATCGGGTTGAGTGAAGAAATATTTTTTTAAAACGGGAAAGTTAATGTACACCACGAAACGTGGTATTTTTAGGATTACTACAAAACATTTTATTGTTTTGAGAATTAAATTATTTATTTAAAAGCCCTTAAAATAAAATAAGGAGAATGTATTTTGTGACGTGTGAAAAATAGACCTGTAGACTTGTGTTAGTGCCATCGACCATCGAGGAAACAACTTCTAACAGATGATCGTTTCTTCTTCTTCTTCTTCTTATTCTTCTTCTTCTTCTTCTTCTTCTTCTTCTTCTTCTTCTTCTTCTTCTTCTTCTTCTTCTTCTTCTTCTTCCTGGTTGCGTCGTTAATGAACGCGTTCTACATTCGTGACTTCCGAGTGTTTGAGAGTTAAATTAGAAATACTAAGATATGTTCATGCGCAATTTAATGAGCAAAAAACTTCCAAATCTCGATCGCGCAAAACACAATCCCTTCACGCTCTGAATATGAAAATAAGTAGTATATTTTAATTGATAAAAGACTGATTTTGTTGATGTCAGATTTAATTGTAGTGACTTCATTTTTAATTATGACGACGTCAAATTTAATTGTAATGGCGTTTGATGGAATTGCAATGACGTCAGATACAATTGTTGTGGCGTCAGATGTAATTGCAGTGATGACAGGTTTAATTAGAGTGAAGTGAGATTTAATAGTAGTGACATCAGATTAAATTAAAGTAAGGTCATATTTTAGTTTAATGACGGCAAATTTAATTGTAGTGGCGTTAGATTCAATTGTAGTGGCGTTAGATTCAATTGTAGTGGCGTTAGATTCAATTGTAGTGACGTTAGATGGAATTGTAGTGGCGTTAGATGGAATTGCAGTAATGTCAGGTTTAAATGTTGTGACATCAGATTTAATTTTAGTGACATGAGGTTAAATTGTAGTGACGTCAGATTTTACTGTAATGACGTCAGATTTAATTGTGGTGACCAAAAATTGTATTGAGACGTTTGTATTCGTGTTATCCTGAGGTGTGTTAAGAAAAGCACTACCGTTCAAGTGAAGCTCTCCTGGTACGTTGCGGTTTTCTTCGAGTCGTGGTGAGCTGTCGTTGCTCCGAGAGGCCCTGCCCGCAGCGCAGAGCGACAAAAACGCTCAAACGCGCTTCACCGCTCCTGCCCGCCCCTCCGCGAAGCCTCGTGTTGTTGTTTTGGCAGCCCGAGAAAACACGCACATTCTAAAAAAGGGCGTTTGAAGTCGGCGTCTATATCCCATAAACCTCTCCTCCGCAATCCGGGCGCGCGCCGCGGTCGCTCGTGCCTGCCGCTGTCGCAGGGCGTGTAATGGCGATAGCTCTGGGCTCTTATGGCGGAGACCGCAAAGAGGGAGGGATGGAGGAAGCGAGGGACGACCGCGTCACTAAACAACGGAGAGGGAGATGGTAAAAGGTAATCCGATGGTAATGACTATAGATATAGATTTCTTGAACTAATGGCAAAGAGGTTGCCATTCAGGGCCCGTTGATATGAATTCGGTGTAAGCGCAATGGTGGCGATGGTGTGCGATGAAATACCATGCGCTGAAACGTTGAACGCTGAGATGAAGCATGGAAGTATCAGTGAGATCGTTATCTCCACTAGAAATTCCAAGTTGCTGAAATCCCTTCTGGGATATGCAGACGAGGTTGGTAATAAATTCGCGCTCGTCAGAATTAATTGCCTCCGGTTGTCCCAGGGCCAGAGCAAGACGTGCGGGCTAGAACGAACTCTGTGTGGGGGAGCGGGAACTACAGTCGCCGGGCTTCTGCAAGTCGGGATTGTGGGTAAATCTGATGGCGACGAACAGGCACTTCACTACTGGGATAGTGGGATGGAATCAACAACGATTGGCGTGATGTGAGGGAGTGCAGCCTAGACGACGTCCGCCAAGCGGGTGCGGTGGAAACAGCTGAGGCGCCGGCGGAGAGGGGGCGGGGGGGGCGAGGGGGGGCGGAGGCGCGGCTGGAGCAGGCCTTTATCGGCCATCTCGGGGCCGCGATAATTGAATTACGGCGGCGTGCCGCGTCGCGCTGCCCCGGCTCTCGCGCGGGCCACGGGACGCGACGTGGAGGCGTGGCCGGTGGCGGTGGTGGTGGCAGAAGCGATGGCGACGGTGGCAACGAGGGCGGCGTGGGCGGCTCAAGCAGAGGAACAGGAGGCGGGTGAGGTGGGCGGTGGCGGCCGTGGGGACAAAGGGCGCTGCACCCGGTGGCTCTGCACTAGCGACAGCTAAGGCGTCATGGTGTGTTGGCGGCGGTGGTGGTGGCGTCGCTGCGGATGGTGAGGGAGGGGAGGTGGTGAGGGCGGCGAGGGTGGTTAAAGCGGTTGGAGGGGCGGGGGCGGGCTGAGGCGACGGCAGGTCGGAGGGGGCGGTGCTTAAGTGCCCCAGTGCGGATGCAGGCGCCGCGGAGACCCGCAATGGCCCCAGAGTGACTGCGGTTTGCTTCGCGGTTGCTTATCTGAGAGGCTCTTCGGGGAACGTTGAAGCATGGAAATTCCGACGTTTTTGCTTCGTACGACTTCTTGATGATGTTTTCCTAAGATGACAAATGGCTTCTAGGCGCAAGAAACGTGATGCGAAGCATTTGGCCGCTCCATTTGCTCGTGGCTTGCGCTCTATCAGACATCTCGGAGGATACTTCAAACATAGCAGGAATGATTATTTAAATTAACTGTTACAATTCAGGGATATCTCTCTTTAAAATGTAAACGTAATCTTTCCATTTTTCGTACATACATAATTACACTTCAAGGAAAGTAAAATATTGCAGGATTACAAATTGTCAAGAACATATATATTTAAGCTACACAAAATAAAAGTTCGAAATTATACTGTGTACACGGCAACAAACGCGTTTGGGCATTGTTGTCTGTTTTTAAACGTTTGGACTAACACTAAACTTGGATATTCCATTTCAGATATATTGATTAAGGAAGATATACTGACTAAGGAATACTGATTATTTGAAAATGTAATTTCTTACCAGAAGAAGAGATTATGAATTTAAATTGAACTAGAATTTTCTGGCTACATTTTTGTATCATCTCATTTCGTGGACCTCTCTTCCTTGAATAAATCCCAGATGCTGAGCCACAAATAGGTAAGAATTTAATACAAAAATTCTTAAAGAATATAAGATAACGGAAAAAGATAACATACTTTCTTTTTCGTGAATGTTCTGAAATGTATACTTCTTTCAAGGCTTTGGAGATTAACATTATTAAAACGTTAATCGTAAGATGAATGTCGCAAATATATAATGCCTACACATCTTAAACAATTTAACTAAAAGAAATCAATACCTCTCATATTATCTGTCGTTCTTTCTGCCTCCAATTCCATTTCTACTCAAACACCTTCAGTATTTTCTTTCCTCTTTCTGGTTACATTTCTCTGTCATTCTTACCTCATTTCTAAGCCCTTCTTTGTCCTTTTTTCTTTATTTTTTCTTGCAATAGCATTATGTACTCTGCTCTCATTCAATCTCTCTCCCTCATTCACCCTCTCACCTTCATTTACTCTCCTAATCCTCACTCCTTCACCATCTCATTGGCACATTGCGTCGCAGTCTGTCACACGGGGTTGGCGGGGCACTTACATGTGCTGGGGCGGCGGCGGCGGCTGGGCAGCGGGGTGCGGGGCGGCTTGCCCGTGACTGCGGGCGCCTCTCGGAGGTCGCACACGCTGCCCGACAGGTGGGCGGCGGCGGCCGCCGGCCCCGCCCCCGCCCCCGCGCCCCCGCCCCCGCTCTTGGAGCGGGACCGCAGGCTGGGCAGCTTCAGCGACGAGAACATCGTCATGGCGGCGAGTGCATCGCACGGGGTGATCGACCGGCGACGGCGGCGCCTCGCTCCGGGGGCTCTGCTCTGGAAGGCAAGGAGCCACGCGCTTATCACGTGTTAATTATCACGCTCACTCGCACCATTAGTTCGTTATTTCTTTGGATGTTAGTTGGATGTTACTCTGAGGCGCACATGTTGTATTCGCTTACACACACACTCATACACACGCACTTCTTACTGTCGTTTATCTGCTTTTCATCTCTCGGGATTACGCATTTTGGACGAGTTTCAATGCAGTCTCTGTGGTGACGTACGGAGCCCTCGGATTATCCTCATATTCTTAAAAACATTTTTGAGTTTATAAACTCTTTTCGGTGAAGTACTTTGGAGAGGTATTCAGTGATGATACCCCGTGTCACATGCTAAGCATTTTTGCATTCCTTGCTAATATTCCTTGTGTTAGTATAAATTCTTCGGTGTTCAATGCTAATATTTTTTTTGTTTGATCACTGTGCCTTTAGTTCGCACTATTGCAGAAAACTTAAAGGATGCAATTAAATCACTACAACTAATATTTTAATGTACTTATAATTTCCACGAGTATTGGAAGGATATATTGATATTTCCAGGTTAAAACTACGACTCATTTGACTGAAAATGAATTCGTTTAACAGCATCAAGTATTTCGTCTTCCTAGATACCTTTCATCCCCAGCGGATTCGCTCATCGGTCCATGACGAGGCTAAGATTATTATGTGCGTTTTCCTTGTAATGTCCCAGTATATGTTGCTGTGTCACTTCTCTGGTTGATGAGACCAGAATACGGCGTGGGGAAGTCTTCGTACCCCTTAGCCCATGGCCGCGAGGCCGGGGCGCTGCTGGTAGGCCCTGGCCCATTCGCGGACCTTTCGAGGCATCGTGTGTATTTTTGTAATGAATTATTTGAAAAGAATTTATCATTAAAATGACAAACTTTGTCACCAGCGCTATTAATAAGAAGAGTTAATTTAAAGAAATAGGAACAAACTATTGATGTATTCCACAAGACAAAGGAAAACCAGCTCCATTTTTTGTTCAATATATTGAAAGTAATCTTCAGATAATGCGTCCGGCTCTCTCTCACGTCTGCGGAGATACTTGAATTGCGATGCCACTGCGATTACTATTACAATCCAGTATTCACAAAAAATCTCGATGAATATTATTGTTTAAAATGCGGATATGAGTTACCAAGATTCGGCAATATTGGATTAACACGTTGAGTACTTTGATATTTTTGTGAAATGGCGATGCTCCAAAACGAAGTCTAAAGCGAAATAGCCTCGTGACAGATAATGAAAATGAAGTACATTTCGCCTTAAGATTTCCTTGGAAAGTGCTTTGTTCACTCCAGGTTCTCAACCAGGGTCGCCAACGAGGTCCGAGGCAAAACAGGCTTAAGCGACGGAGAGGGTCGCTGCGAGTCGGCGGTGGCGGCCCAAGCGCCACGCGGCGTTATTTTTGGACGTCATCGTCATGGCGCCCTTCCGTTCATGATTAACGAAAGCAGGGGGGGGGGGGGGCGCCGGGCCGACGTGGAGCCGGCAGTCAACACCCGACGCCGCCTCCTGGCCGAGCAGAGCTGCTTAGGCCGCGCGGCGCGCGCTCCGCCGAGGGCTCTTCAAAGCGCTCAACCCGAGCCGAGAAGTGGACCGGTAGCGCGTGTTGACACGATGTTATTTGTCGAGGTGGACATTATGCCGCGCACGTGGGTGACGATAGGCTTGCGTGATGAACGCGTGGAAGGTCTGTAGGGCGTGGAGTGACGGAGGGGGGGGGGGTCGCGGGGATTGTCCTCGCCCAGGGAGTTGGATGTCCCCTGCTGGAAAAGCGTTAATTTGTTTCTGGCAGGCTCTCAATTAGTCAATTTCTAAGTAACTCATTTATTACTTTCTCAATGTTCAACTCGAGAATAGAAATTAAGGAAATTGGATGTGGAAACTACTCCACTTCTTATGATTTATTCCGAATGGCGCAGAAGCGAAGATTGTTTTCGTTTCACTAGCCCATTAGTTGATTCCCCTCCCCTACATTCCCGTCCCCTTGGACAATTTTGCCAAAGCGCACCCTAATTATCTGTTGCATGGAGGAGCGGATAGGCAGCTGACGCTACTTGGGATTCCAAAGGGTCATTGAAAGTTAATTTGGCAGTTTCATGACCATTTCGAATAGAAATATTGTTTTATTTTCCTTGCTTGTTCTTGTATACTATCTACAACAAGATTGTTAGCGGTCATGATAGATTCATCAGAACATAAAGATACAATTATTGATAAATCATAGAGTGGAAGTGATTCCTGAGCAAATATTGTTAAAATAATTCTCCACAGTTTTAAGATATTCTGTTTCTCGTACAGAAATATGGGTAATACCGTCAGTATATATTTCGAGTTTAAATAATCATGATTTATCAGCGAAAGATGTCACATTGTAAAAGTTGATATAAAACAACTGTTACCTTTCTTGCCGATGGCGCTGCAGTCGAGTGCCGATACTACCATCACATTCACTTCTAAGTACTTGCTGTACTTAGAAGACTCTCGAGATTATATGGAAACTGTCCAACATCAGGCCCTCAGAATAGGAAAAGATGAATTGTGCGCGGTGTCCCGTTTTTTTAAACGTGCTTTCAAAACTTAGTGCTTTACAAAATTAAGCCGGAGAGGCTCACAAAAATAAATTGACGGGACTTCCCTCCATCAATGATTGTAGCCGTACTTGCACTGCGAATCTACACTTTCTACTGTTTGTGTTTGAAAGCAGTCAAGAACTTCATGATTTAAGGGGTGGATGCCTCTGAGACCGTTAGGAAGGTCATAAGTGTTAGTTCTCCATTCATTTTTTTAAACTAGCAATGCTTGTGTCACATATGAAATTTATAAATTTTTAATTTAATTGTAAATTTAAATTAAATGTAAGTTAACATATACGAAATACCATTTCGTTTGTGGAGTCAAATTCAGTTATTTCCTGAAGTTTGCTTCCCTCCGCTGACTCTGTTCATCCCGCGCTCTCTGAGCTCTTGTCATCGGCTTGCGAAGAAAGCGGCGTGCTATTTGGACGTTTGCAAGCCCATGCACGTGCGATGTATTAGGCCTGACAGGCCTGATCCCCTCCCAAGACTGAGATGTTGACCAACATTCCCCCAACGCCTCGCTGTCCTCCACTCGCAGCCATTGGTTTGTCATCGGGTCCACCTTCCGAGACGCGCAAATCATGCTCGAGTGTCTAATGAGCAATGAATGCAAGAAATTTGAGATGCAGTTATGACTAACGAGGGTAATTAGACAATTGAAACATATATGCATATTACATATATCTAAATATATTTAAGTGGCGATATATTTTGGCTGAAGCGCATAACATGCTATAACTGGCACGAACTGACACTGTTTTGAAAATGGCAATAAAGTGTCACCGTAATTGACATACGAATATTAACGCTTGCATCGCCTTTTATCACTTCTCCGTGAGTGCAAGAAATTCAAGAACTTTTGCCGCTTGGATATGATGATAACGAACTTTCTTGTATACTCTTTAAATCTGCAGAGAATATTATGACCTAAAATCGTTGAGGCTAAAGCATATTACTTCTGAAAGAATTTGAATTTGTGGGCAAGTCAATACATCGATCATCATTAAATTCTTCAAAGGAAGTAATTGAAAAACGTTATATTATCTTCTGAGATTGTGAAAATCATTTCATTACTTGTAAACGTAATGTATTTGAAGAAAATACAAGATTGTTCTATTAAGAAAGAAAACATTTCTGAATGAATATTGATCATGTCGAATGTTGATATTTTAAAACAATAATAAAGAAATTAAAATACAATCCACGAAACTCGTTTAATAGAGAAATGAAAGTTGTATTTTTCCGGCATAAAGATAAAACTTATAATTCAATATGTATTTACTTCAACAAGTATATCGTCGGTGCACCCCACCCACAGAAAAGTGACATATTGAAAAAGTTGTCATGCAAGAGAAATGTTTTCGGAAGGAATTGGTTTGATTTACGACAACGGACCCTCTTTATCAGTTTTGCGAACTTTTTACTAGCAAAAGTAGTCTACTGTTTAAACATATTTTTGCATTAAACAAATCAACGGCAGCTTTTGAGACGTGATTATTCTTGTACATCGATAACATATCCATTTGTTTTTGAAAGTACCGGGCATGAACTTTTGTCTGATCGTCGAAAAGGTGGCTTTCGGTCGCCAGTAGATTTTTCATCTAGGACCAAAGTCATGCCAGCTGTGTGCGCTAGCCACCCGGGTGAAGGCCGTGTGGAATGAGAAATAGCAGAGGTCAAACGGTGCGTTCAGGGCTCGACGCCAGCCGCCCTCTCCCCCGTCCTGGGGGCCACGCTCCGTAAATTACTTTCTAATCTCCAGCTCAGGCAAAGCGAAGTTGGAAAAACGTTGACCCCCCCCCCCCCCCCTTATTTTAACAGAACGCTGAAAGATAGATGTTTAACTGCGACGAGAAACTTCGGAGTTCATTTATTGCGTGGAGTTATCGGTCCAAACGATGCATTAGCGGACGCTCACCAACACTGGTTGAACGGAGAACGGCGCGCCGACAGCCCATACGATCCGAGTGTTGGACACGTCACGGAAGAGCTATGAGGTGCTTATATTGATCGATCGATCGGAATAAGCCACTACTTCTTTTTTGTAGAGGCGTTGAAAAGTGATGGAATTTGATTGTGTTATATTATGGCAAAACAAAACAAGTACATATTCCTAATTCATTCCGGGAACAGCCTGGATTTTGCTGCGTCATACTCGTACACGTACTTCATGTTCACTTCGCTTTCGTCTTTTGGCCCTCCAGCCTCATCAGCCTACGGCAATGCCCTGGCCACTCAGCCTGGCGGGAATGGGTTTAGCAGACCTTACAAGAAGCTTTCACCTGCCTATATGATCTAGCATATGACAGTGAAAAGGGACAAGTTGATTTTGATACCTCCGGGCATTGAACTGGGGACGCGTCATGGAAAGCTAGTTCGCTAGCCATAACCTACGGGGAGGATTTTATAACACCTAAATATTTATATAATATAAAATACACATTCTTAAAATCCTGTAGTTTTTCTTTCATTTAAAGACTTGAAATAAGTCCACAATTCGCCAGTGAAAACTAAAAATTGAAATACTCTTCTATAATGTGCATAACCCCGAGATATTACGTTTCGTGGCGAATTATCCAAAAATGAGAGAAAAGGGATTCATAATACGGATGCTACATTTTGTGTGAGCAGATTATTCGTAATACTTTCATTTGCAAATCAATAATGCTTTTAAAAATGGTAACGAAATCTGAAAGTCCTCGATTTTCAAAGAAATCTTTTATCTGAAGAAAATCACTGGGCGTATGAATTGTCACTATCAATTCTGTAATAAAATCGCCTATTTAGCCATATGATTCATGCGTGCCACATGTTGAAAGGTTACTATCGGATCCGGAAGTTGTGGAATTTATTCAACGAAATGATGCATCTGTGTAAAGGACAATTCCAATTCTTCGTGATAGGTCATAATACGTGTATAATGATACGATAACAATAAAATGTTGGGTCACGAAAGTGGTAATAGGAGGCATCGTAATCGATTGAAGTATTGAGGTATTCTATAGTAGCAGATAGTATAGATAGCAGAATAAAGAGTATGCAGAATATTGGTAGAATGTTTTTTTGTCTGTGTAGGTGAACTCATGTAATCTGTAGTAGTACGTGTAGAACAGATAACCGAAGTTCCCATTTTCAATATTTGAAATTTGTTCTACTCCCTGTGAATTAAAGAGCAAATGAGATGATGGAGCGCCGAAAAATTGTAATTTTTGTAACTGAATACAATTTTCTTTGCAATTTTTAGATAATGTATTTTTTAGGTTGCATTTTTAAATCTTTCAATTTCAAATTTGAATTATAATTTTGGTTCTATTGATGAAGTTAATCTACGTTCAGACGTCTGACAAAGATAAATGTTTGTGTTGAGGACACCCAAGGCTTTAACGCAGAAATAACACTACTGAATTTCCTATTATTACCATTGTCTGAATTTTATATTGATTCTTCCACACCAACCCTATTCTTAGCAATGTTGGGTAATTTTACTTTCTCTTTGATGTTGATATCAACTGAACTATGGCACAATATACTCATGAATTCGATAGTCGCTTTTCGCTCTTGGTTGTAATGTTTCTTAGTTGCGAGGATATGACGAATTTCGAGTTCCGCATCAATTAACACAGGTGTATACCTGTGAGGGAAATCCCCCCCCCCTGAAATATTTCCAGTAACTATTAATTTTCACTTGTCACGAGATTTCGAGAAAAATGTTTTCGGAAAACGAATGAAGTCGTATCGCAGTATAAGCTGAGAGTAGCTTGCAACGTTTTATAAAATCTGTAATATGACATATTCAACGAAAATATTTTGAATTTCCCCTCCCAAAATTTGTTTCTGTTCCGCTTCTGATTAACAGAACTTTAGACACTGTAATATTAAAAAGAGTCGGTTGTGAGAAATATACTGTGCACTTTGTTTTAAATATATTGTTTCACTTGAAAACACTGAGACATGCCTCTCAGAATGCAAGAGGAACTAAAGGCATTGTTTGCGCTTCGTAACAGTGATTTGGTGTCACCATTCGAAGGCATCTAGACAGACACCCCCCATCGACCTCCTAACCGGGCATCTCGACCCGACTCGAAGAACTCAAGAATGCAAATTGACATGTGGATGAGAGCGTAGAAAGAGATCGGGCCGAACGTTTTAGAACGAAACGAACATGAGGTATGTGAACTGAACGGTGCCTGGGACTTGGTTGTGATGACGAAGGGAGGGATCGATTCCGAACAGAACAGGTCGGGATCGAATGGAATACTTTCGAAACGGAAACGAAAGACAGAAGAGATGGGACGATATGGGAACATACGTGAAAATAAAAAGATACAATGCGATGATGGCGGAGCTAAGAAGGGTTAAATGTGAGAAGGAGAAGGAAGGGAAGCGGGATGAAAAACAGAAGCAGCAGAGGCGAAGAGAGAGAATTAGGAGGGGGCGCTGTCGGGCCAGTGACGAGGGAGGAATGGATTCTCTGCGCCAAAACTTACGAGATATTGCAGGGTTACGAATGAAGGTGAGGATTATGATGTGTTGAGTTAAGAATGAAGATGGCAATGAATATAGTACTGCAACAACGATCTCAACGAAGCCTACCATCAACCTTCACTGTGTCCCATGAAACCTACATGAAACCTAGATGGAGTATTCCGGATCTGAATCCGATGTGGAGAGGTGGAAAGGCCGAGCTCGCCGCACCGACCTTGCACTAACCCTGCGTAATGGACAGAAGTGGGGCCATAAAGAAGCCGGGATTTCAATCCCCGAACTAACAATGAGAGATCGAATTTTATTGCGCCGGTCGCAACACTATAGGTGGCCCCTTATGGAACGAGCGAGGGTGGAGCAGCCGTGACTAACCGGAATTTGGATCCCGCTAATGACAACGAGAGATCAAATTTGAGTGTTTTGGGCGGGGGTGGAGCGTTGAGTGTCGCCATTGACGAGCTGGCCCGCCCGCCGCCCCACTCCAGAGACGCCTCTGTGATGGGGCTCGAGCGGGGCGGCGCGGAGGGCGACTTGGGGTGGGATGGAGGACAGCCGGCGGCCAGGGACTGGCTCGCGGCGCCGCGCCGGCCGCTGCCTTTATGACACGCGAGGAGCGGCGGAGGCGGAGGCGGAGGCGGAGGCGCGGCTATTACGGGCTCCGGAAGCCGGCACTATGCCAGCGCCCCCGCCCCGCCCCGCCCCGCCCCCTCTTCGCCGCGCCGTTCGGACGCCGCTGGCCTCGCCCCCGCCGCCGCCTCCAGCCTTACGCTGGGAAGCTACGGCGCTACACAGCCACCTAACACGATACGAGACTCTTAGAACGTAGTGGCACTTTAAGTCAAGATGTAAGGCGAGCGCAGTTCTGCGGCGGTTTTACGAGAGGTCAACTTGTATACTATATCTTAAATTATTGTCTTAGAAGATATACTACACAGATCGCAGGTCTTCAAATAATTTTTTTTCAGCATAAAGAAAAATATCTATAAGATAACATCAAGTCAGCTATTGACACTACACCTGAAGGCCCCCTACGAGAAAAACTCTGGGTGCGCTTCTGATGATGGTGATGATGATGAAGATAGTGATAATGATAATTATATTGAAAACGACACAGCGTGTTTTGTGTTATTCTTTCTCGTCCTTGTTTTTATGTGATTTGTTTTAGAGAATAATACATTCGAATAGAGATAATTTGCAAAAGACTACTGTTTGACTAGTTTAGTTAATTTTGTGCAAACACTTCATTGATATTTTCAGTCGTTGACAACAGAAAGTGATGCATCGATCTCTGACAGACGAGCCGTGTCGTCGACACCTGTAGATCTTCCAGTTCCCCTCCACATTGCTCGTTTGAACAGCGTTCCACTCAACGCTGTCCGCCGTATGCAAAGCCGGCGCATCGAGCCTTATTCCCCAATAACGCGATATCTGTGCTGCGGAGTAAACGCCCCGTCGTGCGGCATCAGTCGCTGCGCTATCTGCTTGCGCCCACGCCGGAAGGAAAGAGCGCCGCTTTCCGCAAGAGGTGGCGCGTTAGCCTGTGCCGCGGAGGCCACGGAGCAACCGCACACGAGATGAATGGCTGCGATTACTCTCCTGCGCGCCCTACCGCACGCGCACGCCGGGCGCCTACATTCCACCCAACCAACCATTTCCTTCATCTAAAAAATAACAAAATTCGTTAATCGCACTAGTGTCTCGCCTATCTTATTCTTGTTACAACTCTCCGTCAATGCTCCAACTTTTTATCTTAAGTTCCTCCAAAACATTTTTGTTTTCAACTGCACGTGTCCAGAGCAGTCTCACCTTATTCCACGGCTTCAAATAAACTTCAAGATTTTTTTTACTTCGAAAACTGTTTATTCTTTAAAGTTATCTCCCAAAACTTCCTTTACAGAACGCCACTCGACAGTGGCACGCAGTTCCAGTCTTCTTATTCTTAAAAACATATTCTTCAAAACTAGTGGTGTTACATCAGCACATACTTTCTCACATTGTTTGTAACTGCTCGCATTATTTGCAACATATTATACAGACAATCAACGATAATTTCACATATAAATTGAACATCCAGAACTAAATGACATCTAATATATCGCTTTATGAACGCACACGAAACTACTATATCATTTCGTAATGTCCAGCTAATGCATATCTGTATACATATATGCTCACGCAGAAATATATATAAACCTAGTTACACCATTTATAACACAAGAACGGCTTGACCAATTTTAATTATCTAATATTAATTACTTTTCATATCTTTTTGATCCATTCTTGTTCAGTGAGAATTTTTCTCGTGTGTATAGATCTTGATGGATAGAAATCAGAATTGTCTCTAGGCTCTGTATGAAACGCTCAAAACAATAAATATTTCAAATTAATTACTTCGATATTACTCTTCGTGCAAATGAGAAAGCACGTACTTTCTCGCATCATTTGTAACGCTTAAGTAATATGCGTTTACATTGCAATTTAATATAGATATAAGTTTTCGAAACTAATGTTCAAACATTTGTAATATTAAGTTAATTTTATTTTCGGGGAAACGATTGTAATGTTTGGTCACAATATTTTAAGTTAATTTTTTCTGCATGTGTTATTAGGTCAAAAAGTGGCTAACTAATAAACCTTATTATGGATACTTCCCCATTTCGCTTATTATCGCTGTAACTATTTAATTAAACTTTCTAAAGAAAAACAAATGTCCAAATGACCTTAAAAGTATATCTCTCACGCACCTTTCGCCATCGCGGAGACATTAAGGGCCCCTTCCCACGTGAAGCGGGTGGCGCGCCACGCAGCAGCGGGCCGCGTAGCAGAGCATTGGTTTGAATGGAGGCCTTCCCACGTGCAGCGGGTGGCGGCTGCTGCGGCAGCAGACGCCGAACTCCGGCCACCAGAAGCGCAGGAGTGGCCGCGCGCCACCGCTAGCAGAACACAGCTTTAAATGGGAGCCTTCTCACTGTGCCGCCGGTCGCGGCGTTCTACCTGCTCGGGTCCCTTTGTTCGTCGTCGCCGGAGGGTCGGCGAAACCTACCCCTCCAGACCCCACCCCCTTCCACGGCGGGCGGCGGTGCGGCCGTGACTCCGGCGGTGGCTCCGGCGGTGGCTGCGTCGGAAGAGCTATGCTCCTTGAACGAAGCGCGCGGCTGCCGCGCCGTGTGAAGCGGGCCTAATGGGGTTCACAGAGACTAACACAAAGTGAAGTACACATAGAAGGCGAGGGTTCGTTAACCATCTTAAATAACTTTCTTCCTTCGTTTGGAAGCTAATGAGGCATACAAAAATTTGGCAAGCAATTTAAAGGTCTTACAATCTTGGTCACTTTGCGATCTCTAGCAGCAATTAAAATAAATAAATATTAATAGAATGGAAGACTGCGAGGATGAGAATTGCAAAAATACAGCACGCAAACAAACTGTGCTATGACCACTATAAATAATTTGAGTTATCAGGAAAAACATGGAGTGCTTCAGAAAATAATGTTTCTAAGAAGCGACAAACAGTATCGTCTCTTGCAAATTCTTTCCGACTCTCTTTATTCCAAGAGCCGCAATGTATCAGCAAGTCGGGCTATATTCGAGTCTTTTTCGACAGTCGTGATGAAATCGTTTCGTCGAAAGAAATAGCAGTAAACTAGCGCACACAACCTGAAAACTTGTGATTCAAAAGCTCATTCTTTATGCTCGGTTGGAGTAAATGGCACTCGCGTGATGTTACGTTCAATACCACAATTCCGATTATCGTATAGTGAACAGGAAAGCCACGCAAGGTGAATGTTGCGTGCGAGACCTTGTGTGCATGTTGCGTGCAACAGAGAGAGCACATTGTAGATGTTTGCATTGATTTCGAGGTTATGGTAAGTTTGCCGTGTCGCAAACTTGCCCTTGCAATCCATGTATCTTCTACATTGTTTTTCATTAGAACCAAATAAGTCTTCACTTTCCCAATACAAGTGTCTATAATTTCTTCTTCGCAAATAAGTTTAAAACTAAAGTTGTATTAGACAAATGAAAACTAACTTTATATAATACAACTGGTAATATTTGGGTTATACTATTACTCTACGATGTCTACACATATTGTGATATAAGTTTAGATGTAGATGTGACAACTTTCATTTACAATCCGATCTTTAGGTATGTTTATCTGTAGTAAAGATAGCTAATTTTGTTTATAAATTAGTATTTAAATGAATTGACCCAAACAAATAGGCGGTGGCTCTGTGTAGAGGTACAACCCAAACGGTAACTACGGATGTATTTTTTCGTAATAATAATAATAATAATAATAATAATAATAATAATAATAATAATAATAATAATAATAATAATAATAATAATAATAATAAGTTATGGGCTGGCAGAGACATCAATAGCCTTCAAATCATTGTCCTGGCCCAATATACACGAAAATGAATCAACTGGATTTAATTACAATCTTTATAAAAACTAATATTTTGCTTTGTAAATGCTTTTCTATCTTTAAATGTGTTAAAAAAAGGTTTTCACAAATTAAACTACTTAATTTTGCCATATTACTACAGTATTGAAGATAGAAATGTTTTCCTTAATAATAACGGATTACCAAGAAAAAACGACAATACTCAATTTTTCATCCTCACTTTTTCGTAAATATGAGTGGCTTAGTTTTGCAGGAGACAAATAAATGATATTACCATTAGATTATCATAATAGAGACGCTTAGGGAAGGCTAATTTCGGTGAAGGCTATATTCCATCAAGAGTAGCGTACAAAATACTCTAGCTATTTTTCGTTCTCAATGTGACTTTCTAAACTGTCAAATCTCTTAAGAGTGATTTCTATATTTGGGGAATTGTACTTCAATGATGATAATATACTATTATCACAGAAACTCATTTCTTTTTCATAGATACTTGGCTGTCCGGGAGACACCACGTCCTAGGCATAGTTGCCAAAGTTTAGGCCGTCGTACTGCGACCATCCTCATTGCGAAATGTTACTTAATGCTTTCATTCATTTTTCGTCGGCACACTGTCCATAAAACCATCTTCGCATATAATGAGAAGGTATGTTTTTTTTGTTATATTCAAGATTGGATTCATTAATTCGGATAAAATGGGGTTGAAATCAAATAGCAATTTTCTTATTGTTTCCCTCATTGATCCTTTATTTCTCATCGTGTAGTTGCGTGGAACGCAGTTATTCACATTGCCAGTTCATTGAATTTTAGTCGACAACTCACAAAACTGTGTTATTGTGCATCGCATGGGCAGATAACACCCCTCCCCCACAAACAGAGGCTTTTGTATTGTATATGACGTTTCGCCGGATATAGTGAACAAACACGATTGCGGCCTCGGGTGATCCTGTGCTTGCGCGTGTAAGGCGCGAAGGGGCTTGGAGAGGTGTGAAGTGGAGGAGGTGCCGCTGGTGGGGCGCTGGATGTGGCTGCCGGAGCGCGGCCGGGGGCGCGGCGCGGGCGCCAAGTCGGAGCCCTGGAGACTGCGGCGCAGACGGATTTAAGCGCCGCGACGCCCCGCCGGAGATGTCACTCGGCGCCGCGCAGGCGCCCGGCAGGCGTCCCGGCGCCCGCCCACAGAGCACCTCCCCATTAGGAACTTCCCGTCAGGCCCCTCCGGTCAGGCACGCCCCATCCAACCTTGCTACTCGTCAGATCTGCCTCGGTTGGTACTTCCCGTCAGGGCCGCCCCGTCCAGCCCGCTCCGTCCAGCCCGCTCCGTCCAGCCCGCCCCGTCCAGCCCGCCCCGTCCAGCCCACCCCGTCCAGCCCGCCCCGTCCAGCCCGCCCCGTCCAGCCCGCCCCGTCCAGCCCGCCCCGTCCAGCCCGCCCCGTCCAGCCCGCCCCGTCCAGCCCGCCCCGTCCAGCCCGCCCCGTCCAGCCCGCCCCGTCCACCCCGCCCCGTCCAGCCCGCCCCGTCCACCCCGCCCCGTCAGACTCACCTTTTCAGTCCCTCTCAGTTCGGCGGCCAGCAGTGGCGACGGGTACGTTAGGGCGTTATGTCAGGAATGCAAATGAATAGGAAGTTCTTATTTAATTACTAAATTGAAGGTAAGTTGGTTTTTACTTTCTCCCACTTCGAAAAAAGAGAAAGTTATGTAATCGTACGCCGGGAAACGACGAATTTTCAGCATAACAAGCTCTTGTTGCGGAGCCCTGGTAAAGAAAAAGTTGGAAAATGGTCATGCTAAAAGTAAATTACTTCCTCTAACTCGTGGAGGAGCCAGAATCGATTGTTGAAGGTCTTGATACACAAACATCGATTGACGGCAAAATATCTGCCTTTCTGTCTGTTCGTCCGTCTGTGACCAACGCTAGTCTAAACCGCAGATTTTCTCCAAAACTGACTTACCCCAATAGATCTGATAGAAGACTCTGGGGATTTCAATCAAATGTTTTGATTTTTGGGGGTACTTTTTATGATGCCTCAAAAACGTTTAAAAAATTCTCAAAATAATATTGAAGATAAGGATTTTTGCTTACTAAAATTTGTTCTCTGTAGCAGAATAATTTTTTCTGGCTGAAAACACTTTTGCACGTTTATGTAATAGTATAATATAGCGATCAGTTAGAAACAATACGAGAAAGTATGTGCTATTGTAGCACCGGTAGTTTGGTTACATTATCTTATCTTGTCGGTTTCTGGAATTTATTATTCTCTCATCAGAACTGCAGATAACACACAAAATTTACATTACTACATTATCATACAATATAAATTATTTGAAACCCCACTTCAAAAAAACATTATTTGGGTTAATTCTAATGTTTTTAAATAAGGAGAACTTAACTTCCTTAGTTTGACAGTTAACTGCAGATATGTGATACTTTCACATTGTTTTCAGGAACCTTTCCGCTTTATACGCATCTTTTCTCCAGCAGGAAATAAATTATCGATTATGTCCTTCATATAATATACTATTTGGATTAATTCAAGTATAATTTAAAGTTTTTCTCGAATATGTTTGGAAATATCTATTTTATTGAATATGTAATCACTGTAGTAATATAAATTTTGTGAAATTTACAGTCATGATTAGAGGACAAACATGTTCACCAATTCCATTATTAAAATTGGTCAGCAAAGGTTGAAATCTTCATTTAAAATTTAAAGCCATAAATAGATGTGTGAACCCATAAAAGTAACATCTCCGAAATGGGGAGTAATGAAAGCCAGTTTTATTAACATATTTTGTTTTCATCTGAGACGACACTTTCAGTTTCATTTGATATCCTTTGTGGTTAAAATTAAATGGGAATAAAATATTGACGAATGACAAAAGAAATTAAAATTCCACGATTTTTACACGAGAGAACTGAAGATCTTATGAAAAAATATTGTCACTTATTTTATCTTTAAGATCGGACCACTCTTGGCATAACACATCTCTTTCAAAATAAGAAAACAAAGGGCGATCTTTGACGTAGCACCCTTAACGCTCGCTATCGGTGGGGACGGGGGGGGGGGGAATGAAATTCTCAACGACAGCGGCAGTGTAATAACGCCGTTTATTGTGTCATTTCTGCTTTGAATACGGAGATATAAGAAGCTGAGCTGAAATCTGTGAAGCGTTTAAGTTTCCCGGAAGGCGTGATCTGGAAACTGCTCCGGATTGTCGGCGTCGGAAGCCTCGAAGACCTCCGAGGGTCTTCTGGCGCACGTCAGTGTGTGTTCGAATATCTTCTCTGGGGAATATTTGACAGGTAATATCTCGCAATCAGATGTATAAGTGATTATTGAAACGCATGGTTGCTAATTGATCACAAACTAATATTTCTTTGCAAATTGATTCTTCACAAGTGTCTGAGTCTAAAACTTCGTCTCGTCTGATTTACACAGCAACTAAATGCCAACAGCTTGCCTATGTGACTGCAGTGAGCTCCTAAAAGTTCCCTAAAAATCAGCTTGCCAGAGAATTTCTAACCAGCAAATCGTTTCCTATCAGATATATCTTCACAAAACCTAGTGTTATGGTCTTTATGTCACGAATGATCTAGTCTACATTAGACACAGCAGAGCCACTCGAAAACGCCTAGGGAGCAGTGGTTGGCATTTCGAATCCCTCGCACAACAAACTACATTACCCGAGAATTACTTGCTAGGAAATCATTTCCAAAGCGATATTTCTTCACAGTACCTCGATGTGTCATCGCATAAATAAAGATTGTGTTCGATTCCAGAGGGAAAAAAACTAGTTGCAAATCGTTCACTTGTGTACTCGGCGCAGAGGCTAGCTCCTTAGAATCCATAGCTTTCTCAGAGAATTTACAAGAATGAGTATTCGCAAAACCTAGTGTCATGGCTTAAGTATTACATATTCGCGAATGTAGATTAGTCGCAAAAAACATTTGCGAGAACATGTTGACTTTGTCGGAACTCAGTGGGCGAGTCGACGAACCCCCCACTCCACCCCCTCCGGCCGAACAAGAGAGTGCGGCGGCGGCGGCGGCGGCGGCGTGCGCTCGTGCGCCCACAAGGCGCCTTTCACAATGCCAGTAAACACACGCGCGCGCGTGCAAATAAACGCGGCGCACGGCACTCCGCGCGCCGCCCACCGACCACCAACCACCGGCTAGCGGGCACAACGCGGCCCACTCATCCGCACGCACGCACACACACACACGGACGGGACGGGACGGGTCGGGTCGGCGAGCAGGGCGCGCGCCTGGCGATCGGTACGTACACGAGCTGTTGGGGAGCGCGTGCGCCGCAGCGGGGATTCGGCAGCGGCGGCGGCGGCGGCGGCGGCGGCGGCGGCGGCGGGCGTTGGGGCTGCTACATGCTGCCTCCTCTTGAGGAGAAACGTGAGCCCGCTCGAAGGGAGAGCGTTCCCTCCACACACCCGCGGACACACACACGCAAGCACACGCGCACCCGAAACGAGGGGGGCTTTTTGCACTTCACCAAACACTCGGGGGAACTTTAAATTTAACCGGCGAGCGGTCGGGTCGGGTGGATGGGTGCCGGCGGCGGCGGCGGCGGCGGGGACGCGCGCGCGGACGCTTCTGGCGTCGCGGCGCCGCGCGGCGTGGCACGGCGCGGTGCGGAGCGTCGTCGACGCCGCCTCCACCGCCGCCGCCGCCGCCGCCTGCTCATCCCCGCGTTATATTTGGAGCTGCGGCGCGGTGCCCGACGAGCGGCGGCGGCGGTGGTGGAGGCGGTGGAGGCGGGGAGAAAGCGCCTCTGCCGCGAGCTATTTGAGCGAGATGAAGAAAGGCGGCGAGTCAATGGACGAATTCGATTGTTTGCGAAATGTGGATACGCTGGGCTCTGTCGTTGGGTTCGGTCTTCGTCAGGAGTGTTTCGTCTGTGACTCATCTTTGAACATTGATGTGTTCTTTGTCTCCGTCCCGATGTACTTCAATTTCCTGTTGAACTGTATGTCCGGAGTTTCCCATAATTTTCTCTTTCCCTTCCCTACCCTTCCAGTGTTTACGTTATCATTTTACTAATACGTTGTGTTGAATTTTTTGTGCGAATATTAGAACGGATTAATGAATTAACTTGGTTTAGTCGGAAGGGTATTTTTCATGAGGTTTTTTTTTTTTTTTTTTTTTTTTTTTTTTTTTTTTTTTTTTTTTTTTTTTTCAAGAAGTCAGTTTAGAAAAGTGTTTTATCTTATATAACTGTCAATAAGAAAAATGTTTTTTTTAACGGTTCTATTTTCATTAGGAAAAGGGGTAAGGCTTTTGTACTTAGAAGATGAAAAACGTAACATGGAGACTATAAAATACTCAGGAAAATTAAACGTTCAGTTTTTAAATTTCTTTATTTAATTAGAAAAGTGATGACTAACATTTATGTGAATTTCATTATTGTGTAAATCAAATAATGGTAATGCTGACAACATAATATTTCTCGCTCATTTTATTTGAAAGATGAAATGAATAATAACAATGTAAAGTTGACATAAAGGAAATTATATTTCCTTCATACTTGAAGCAATGCAATGTAGGGAAATAATTATTTGAAAATTCATTAGCATAATTTATTTCTTGGTAATTAAGACATTCAACATTTTTGTGGTGGCAGTGGTGTTGAGAGGAAAGCGTTTTCTTTCGTGTAATTTTCTCGAGATCGGGTAATGTTCAAGAAAAAAACTGGTATATTGCCAACAGTGTGTCAGAAAGATGTCTCAAACTCATTGTTACCCAAAGGAAATTGCTTAAATACGATCTTCAATAAATTGCGCAAACTATCACTGCTTCAGATCAGAATTGGCGAGTTCCCAACACTTATTGTTCTCAGTTCTAAAGCAAACGCAACATTCCCTTTAAAATTACGTCTCTGCTATTCTTACTTGAGAGGAAGATTTTTTAGTGAAGATGTATCTTCCAGTGACTACATATAAGTTTCAAGGAAGTTTGTTTACAGTCAAATGTGTAAGAAATACACAATTCTCGACTCTGGGTTTATTTGTTTAAGTAACTGCCATATAACGATTTCGCTTTATCATCACTATCGTGTTTAGTATTGATGAAAAGCCATTTGCATTGTAAGGGACATTATTCACGATAGGCTTCATAGCAGGACACCATTAAAAATGTAAAAGTATATTGCGAAACAGTGATTTGAATTTTCATTTCTTCAGTTCAATTTTACTCATGTATCCAAGAAAAGTTTTCCTTCTTGTGACACGAATAGTGTGTTTTCAGGACATTACTCCAGATGCTCTAGCTAAATACCACTGAGAACTCCTTACGTGTCATCGTAACGGAATTACTCGTAAGACAGAGAATTCCGTATAAAATCACAAGAAAAGCAATATTAAGTCTGCCATAATCTCACTTCCACCTCTGCTTTATGCCCCCAATTTCGCCGCTCTTTTCGAAATGAACGCTTGCCGGCCCGCGCCGCCCGGGCGCCAGTGGCCTGGCACGTGCGAAGGCTCGCGCCCGCTTCAGCCGCGCCTTTGCGCCTCCGCCGGCGCGAGCGACTGCTTCCTCCGGCGCGCTTCGCTCGGGCGCACTTCTTCGCACTGCCCAGTACTCAAAACAGGCAGGCGGTGATGGAATGTCACAGGTACATATGCAGGTGCCCAGGGAGGCAACAACGAAACTTCAGAAACAAGCTCTTAAGACAATTTTAAGTATATTTTGTTGAATAATCTCCTTCGATATTTTGAATGCCTGAGCCGCAATAAACACTCAAAAGTTGGTTTGAAAAAAAATTTTATATACAATAACCTGCATTTCAGAAATATAAACACTCCTGCAACGTAAATAATTTATTATTTATATAAGAAATATAGTGTATACAGCATTAATCCATTAGATGTCGGGAATGTCAAAGAGGAGAATCAAACTTAAACTAGTGGTTCTACAGAATGGCACATCTTTCTCGTATGAGTTTTCTATCTCCTTTGGTCTCGGCTAGCTATACGAACTTGCCACATACTCTTGCTGACTGCCATCTATCGGCGCCTAAAGTACTCTTTTGACATTTTGTTCATTTTCGGTTTCCTAATAGTAGAACGGAAATATTATTTTTAGATTATTAAGGATCAATAAAACCACGTACTAAATGGCAATTTGCTTCGAAAAAATTGAAGCCGTTTTTTAAAAAATGTCACTCAAGTGCTGCTGTAAATTCGAAATTTGAAGCTCTTTTTCACTCAAACTTTTTGAATTTTCGAACACCTTTATTACACGTCATTTCAATGGCATTAACTCAAATACAGTAGTGTTTACAAACTGCTGGAAGTGTGCACATTAATAGTGTGAGAAATCGTTCAAAAAATCACATTTGTGAAATAAAAAAAAAAAACCTACAACAAAAAGTACCCCAAATGAATTTTACGTCGTATTAAAGAGCACAACCCGTTCGAAAAGTTTCAAGAAAACATTAGAAGCCATTTATGATAAAATGGACCTTCAGCCTTAGCAACTTAGGTTATCCGGGCCGGCTCCTTTCTCAAATGGCTTCAATTGGAATACACCGCAGAGTAGAACAGATGTGAATAAAACAAATCAATAATTTATCAACTTCGTTGAGTTAACTGTACCATTGAAATGCGCATCTCGTAGTGTGTGCGATTTGCGTACTAATGCTTGAACCTGTGGAGAACAAGTTTCACTGGCGAATTCCGAAGAACTGATAACGCTGGTCAACCAAACATTTTGTTACATTTTTAGCAATAATTGTTACTGACTTGTCGGACGATCTTAGTTTCAGATCTATGGGTCGTTTTTTTAAAGCTGTTAATGTTTTGCAAATTGACATGTGTGAAAATGTCAGTATTTATCTTCTCATTGCCTTCACTGTGTGTGTGTGGGGAAATTGATTAAACTGTCTTTAAATTATATTAGTACGAGTAATAAAAATTGAAGTCTAAATTTTTTAATAGAACAAATTGAAACCGTCATAAAAAAGGTTACACATTATACAAAAATGATGGTTGTCTCATTTGTTACCCCGAGGCAAATATTAAATGCATTATACAGTAATATTGGTGGTAGCATTATACATTATACATGTAGTAAGACAAATATGCATTCCAATAAATTAGAATGGATAAAATTATTGATAGTCACTATTCCTGTTTCCTAATCAAATTGTTTACATTTCAATTTTTTTACGATTCCTTTCCTGTTTAGTTGTTTCCTGTTTTTATGCAGCGGCTAACATTCTTCTGATATCAAATGTCCTGGCTCATTTTTAACCGTGATGTGTAAGCTCGCTAGAGTTTGCAGGCTCTGCGCCCAGAGCCACTAGCGCGAGATTTAAACATAAGGGTTGCTCAAATCGCTTCTGAGTGGCAGTTCGTTGCTGGATACCTGGCCTAAGATAGTCTTTTGAAGAAGTTGACATCTATTACCCCAAATTTAGCTATATTCATCCACTACAACAAAGAAATGATCCATTAAAATGTAATAATGCATCAGTCAAATGGTCATTTGTGAGTGAAATTAAACCTTTTTAAACGAAAGTATCATAATTTTGTAATCGCGTTTACTTAAAAATGCAATTATTGTATACTTTTTGTTCAGGTTAGGAGGTTAACAAAAATTGTTTGTTAAAAGAGCTCTCCACCCATACGTGAATATTATTTTATAGAAGCTTGTTAATTTATTTCACGTTATTGATTATTGTAACACATAAGTGAGTGACTTAATAAAATATAACCCCAAAAAATAATTCTACATTCAAAAGTATTCCTGCCCTTTGACAAAATTGTTTAGATGTCGAATTTAACATGTAAGTAAACATGGAATAGTAATAAATAGCAAAGAATATAAACATAATATTATTCTCCGTTCCCAAACAGAACAAATCTGGCAAACATATTTTCATAAGAAGCCACTAATCCTCACTAACGCCGCTTCGGTAACTTCAGTTGAACATCTCTTTCTGGATTTGGAGGGAAAATGCGAGAGGAGGCGGAAGTTTCCCATGTCCATAGATTAGGGCGAAAAGAAGACAAACATGATTCAGTTGTAATGTTTATGAGAAGGAATTAAGTTGTCTGATAAATAACATATGCGTAAATATATTTCAAACGAGTCATTATAGTACATCGACAGACTCATATCGAAGTATTAAAAATTCTGTTGTAAATAGAAGCTAATGTAACTTGTATACCCCATTCTATTACCCACATTCTATTACTCGATACTCAAGAAGGTTTGTCGACTTAGTTTAATAAAAAATTGAAGTTAAATACCAATACATTTGGAAGCCCGCGTGCTCTTTATTACTGTTTGTTTTAGGAGGCATTTGCGTACATCATAACTCGCAACTCTGTTCATTAAAGTTGCTCTGCGATCCTAAACAAGTTCACGTATGCTCCCTCGTGAATAAAACGACTCTTTTGGCGGATTTTCAATTCGGTTTTGAACCTAGAACAAAATTAATACAAATTCCTACTAGTGTTATTTAATTTACGCAGAGATTTTCCTATAGCCTGAAGCATCAAAGCAACATGTTTCGTACTCGTTAATTTATTTTTTTGCGGATCTCGGTACATCATTAATGAACTATGAACACAAAGGGGAATTGGGTGGAGGTAGAAAGGCCTGGCAAAGGCCGCCCCTGCTCGGTGCTCTAGGCGCAGGGCCAATGCTTTTCCCTCTCCCTCTCCCTCTCCCTTGCGCTTGCGCTTGCACAGGAAACTGGAATCCGGAAACACGTTGAAAATCAAAATTGAAGTGCTAAAATACAGTTAATTAATCTCAGATCGAATAATGACTATTCACTCAACGCTGATGCTAATGGAGAATGATGTTAGACACTAACACTTGATCATTATGTCTCTAATACTGTTGAAATTTATCACCTGATGATGGTTTCGGAAATTATATTCTTGTGGGTCATTATCATTGACACATTTAGTTAGTAAACAGTGTTGACATGTAGCAACGCCTCATTTAATATTTCCTTTTTACAACATCAAAGCTTAATGCCCGTACTGCAATGGAGATGAACAGAGATATCAAAGAAAGCGGTTTAATGTAAAGAAATATTTAACTTGAATATTTCAAAATAGACTCCGTATTTGAGTTCGTAAACTCGGTGAATTGAATAAAGAAATAGAAAGATTTTTTCCCTTTCAGAGGAATTTATTTAGTTTTTAAGTTTATACTGTCAATGCCTCATCAAAATTAATTGGGCTTTTCTGAAAATATATACTTAACGAACGAAAAGTCTAAGTAGCAAATGAAGAAAAATCACTACAGAATAAGAATATTGTTAAAGCCATCAAGGAAAATGAGACAAATTATACCATGCACAGTCGAAATGGATAAAAAACAGTTAAAGTATCACGACTCTCAGGCGGCAGGTGCCCGTGCAAAGACTGCGTCGGAGGTTTTGCCAGCATTCTGTCCGCGGACGCTTTCTTTATCCCCTTCGATGCCGCCCCGCCCCCCGCCCCGCCCCCCGCCCCGCCCCCGCCCCGCCCCCGCCCCGCCCCCGCCCCGCCCCTCCCGCCTTGCCGCCTCATGTGCGGATGCGTTTTTGTGGCTTCGGGGGAGAACCGCCTACGCGCACCTCCCGCGGCGTAAAAATAGCCCCCACGCGATCTCCAGAGGGCACGGACAGTAAGGGGGTCGAAGCCTCGGTGGTGGGGGAGGCGTACGGGAAGTCAGCAGTCTTCTTTACGCCTCTTTTCAGGCTTTTCAGGTTGCTGGCCCCGGGGCTGGTTACTCCGCTTTTCGTCCTTCCGAGCCTCTCCAATCGATGCGCATAGACGCACGATCAGACTAGCCTCTGGATTCCACGGAAAGCGACACGCTTGAGAGTGTCTGCCCATTAATCCGGGTGTGGCCACTTCGCCAGTTGAAAGCCTACCAACCTGCCAGGTTGCTACCAGATTCGTGCGTCGTCCCTCGTCACTTTTTTCTGAGTGGAGGACACTGCCACGACGAGGCCGAGTTGAAACTGGGGAGGGGGTCATCAGACACCTCAGTGTAACCTCTCAACCCTCAAAGCGTCACAGTTACGTTTTCATCTTCATGTCGATCGCTTTATTTTTGAGAAATAATAGAGTTTCTCAAAGCAAAGCAAAAAATTAATTTCAAGACTTCAATCTACAGTTCACACTTTACTACAATTTCTTAAATTCTCAGAAGCTATTGCTGCTAAGCTTCCTATCGCAACATGCATACATTTGCATAAACCCACATTTCCGTTGAACTGAGAAGTTTTCGAACTTGTCTCCTCCATGACCTCGCAAAACTTGTTCATTTGAGTCTTCTATCATAATACCCCGTTGCTAGAAGAAGAAAACTGTCAACGATAACCCGCGATCTTTAAACTCGATACCCCGTTGCTATTTAGACAATAGGTAGTTTTAGCGTCACGCGTAAGATAACGGCGTTTTGTACTAACAGTCACGTGGCGGACTTTAGGTCTAACGTAAGACGTTATTGACTTTAAAGTACGATCTTATACCTTCATAAATAGTGCACGCGTGAATGCGTCTCTACGGTAAGCTTACAAACGGCAAAATGACCGCCTAAAAAAGGAAAAGTTGATTTTTTCCATCTTTGATAAACCGATCTCGTATGTGATGCAGTTACAATTATTCCTTACCAACTCCACAACGCTGGCAAGAATTAACGGGATATGTTGGAGAGGTGACAGGAAAGAAATTCGCGAAAATGAAGTTTAAATCATATCTTCGGGATATGTTAGGTTTTATGCTCATAACGAACGCTGTTTTAGGATATTTCCTATATTTTCAAGAAAAGCCGATTCAAAATTCTAGACCACACTCTCATCACGGAGGGCCACAAAATCTAAACCACCTTGCACAATGTATATTTGTTGTTCTGTTGACTCGTAACGTGTTTTAAATGTCACCACTAGCCTAGACTCTTTGATATATTATGCAATTTCTCTGTTCAACGCTTGAAATGATTCCTTTGTTATAATGCATAACGCAATGTCGCAATTGCTAAAACTCATCTGAACGTTGTTCATTACGACCGTATAAAGGCGTTAGTGTCGTGATCAATAGAGTTTAAAGCTCCCTATTGTCAACGACAACCTGCTCCGTTACAGCGGGGCACGGGGGCTCCTCCCCGCTCCTACTTAGGGACTAACGCTGTGCCACCAAATGGAAGTTCCAATCCACGGCGTCAGGAGGCGTGGGAGATTAGGAGGTGGTGGAGACTAGGAGGCAAAGGATCGTTTTCTGACGGAAAAGAAAATCGCTAGGAGAAGTTAACACGCTCAGAGAAATAGAAGTAAAATGATCCATATTGCCATTTTTTTTCGTCAAAAAATCAAGATCAGTTTTCAGAGTGAAAGATGCAACAAATGCTTGAAATATATTTTTCTACGATTGTGCGCTTAAGTTAGATCATTGCTCTCATTGTTTTTAGAAGTTTCATAAAATAACTACATTCCATTGGGTTCTTTACATTTTTTTTCGGAGTCAAGAGAAGAGTGCATTAAATAATCCAGCACATATTATCGTAATCAAGTCCTTTAAAATACGGCCGTTTTGTCTCTAGAACATAGTGTATTCAAGAAAATAGTGGTGTTATAACACTGTATAACCTCTAAACTCACATTAAAAACGAATTTTGGATCTTAGATAAACTAAAATTGATTGGTTCAAAAGATACAAGGACAGAAAAAATTACAAAATCCTGAATGATAATTTCCTACGCACAATCGGAAGAAAAAATTAAAATACTTGCTCAAAGAAGTCTTTGACTTATGTTACTCAGAGGAGGAAGACTCCAACTTGATATACGTGTGGGAAATACTTTAACAAAGCGCCTTAGTCAATGAAGATGACTTAACATGAGCAAAAAATGGAAATGTTGATTAAATGAACAAATAGACATTCAGTAAAAACAATAATTTAAAAAAGGAAGAAATTGTAAGAAACACAAAGAAAGACAAAACTTCATATGGTTGTTAGCGTCAAATTAATAAACAAAAAGAAAGAATGACAAAAGAGGCAAGAAACCAAAACAAAAAAGAGTGATATAATAAAATGAATCTATTTTGCTGATATATTAAAAGATAATGAAAGTTAAAGACATGCGTATTCATGTAGCTAATATAGTAAATTTGCTTACAAAATTTGATTCCATCCAATTCAAAATGTGACCCGCACCGTATAACTTTAACAAACCGCTATGCTACTGGCAGGTGTTTCGGGGTTTGGTTCGCTTTGTGAAGTCCCGCTCTCGAGTGGTGTTCTTCAGTGCTTTTCATTCGCTTCACCGAGCGCATGCAATAACGTACTCAAGGGTGGTGAAAGCGAGAGCTTTTCACTTTGAAACGTGAGGTCGCTTTCCAACAGCAAAAAAGGGCAATCTCGTGGCCTGGCAAACGAAGATTATTGAGTTATGAAGTGAGTTTTCCACTACCTTCAAGAGTCGTGTGTTGAGTTTCAATCCTTTGTAACGCCCGGGTTCAGTCCTCGCGCCGGCCGCCCTGACCGGGGTTTTCGTGGCTTCCTTCTCCATTCATCTTTCATCCAGGCGAATGCTGGCATGGCTCTACTGAAACACGACTGCGGAACCGGCATCGCTGGGGGAATTCGTTAACCACGTGAAGTCACGGAGGTTAAGCGGATTCGTGGGTTGGTTGGGTGGCAGACTAGGGCCCTCAGGATCCAACGCTGCTGAGGCTAATTGCTCTTTCGGGTCATAAAATGGCTAAATACGAATTCAAAAAATACAAATAAATATAAGTACGATAGCTATTTACGTAATTAGGATAGAAAGTTAGTCTCTTTCGCACGAAATAATTCTTGAAATGAGTGTGCCAACGACACTTTCGTACAACTTCATGGGAACTGATAAGTTTACACACTGGAGATAATTTGCACTGCGCGAGATGGCAGTCGTGTTGATTCATGGCACGCAAGTATTTTGCTTACTTTGCCGTTGATTGAATTGTCCCTGGCGCCGTTGCTGCTTCAAATGGCCGCGACGTCTAGGGCAAGAACAGAGCGAGAAATACTTTTCTCTTGGCGTACCGCGACGCAAAACTTCCCAATTAATAAACAATAAAGGTGAGTACTAGTCTCCATGCACGAATGGGGAAATATTTAAAGAAAATTAATTTCGATAATTTCGAAATATTGATATACATCTTTTGCAATTTGAAAAAAATATACATTTTTTTCTTTTCAAAATACAAAAAGGCTAATTTATAAGCTTAAAAAAACTGATAAACAATATTTTTATCTTTGAAAATGACTGAGATAATACAATTCTTGTTCAGTAGTTCGCGCAACAATTTCGCGATTTTTCAGAATGTTAAATCGTAGTAACTTCGAAGCTATTTTGGGTATTGTACTTGTAAGCGGCAATTTTACTTGTATTAACTGGTACTTCAGGCGCCTGAAATTTGAAACAAATCTTCAACTGTAAGAGTTGGGACCCTTGTTGATTTGGAGACCCAATTATATACTACTGTACCAACAACTCCGATACTTCTGACTAAAGCATAGCACTGACGATTTTCAAATCGGTGATGATTAGGGGCGGATTTTTATCAAGTGTCATTTTTTCTTTTCGCTTTAGAACAAAGTCTTTTAGCGTAGATATTAATTTCATGTTATGATGAAATGGAATGACCCAATTTTATAAGATTTTTTTAAAATTTTTGGTTGATTTCAACTAAAACGTCATTTACTACCTTTGTTCTTCATTTTAAAGCATTTTTCGTTGATTCGTTCGATTTTAATATCATTTTAATTGTACTTTTGGCAAATAATATTTACGAGATGCAACAAATGTTCAAAAAATGTCGGAGTAGCCTATTTCCTTGCTCACAATTTGCAATGTCTGCGTGGAGAGTATGTACAAGTAATCTACGCTTTTACGCAAGTTTACTGTGGCCCCCATCACCGCCATTGTCAGTTCGGCCGATTCCGCGATAGCTGAAGACTTTTCTGATAAAGAACAGTGGAAACCAAAATTTTCCAAGCGGAGTTCGTTTGAACGAAAGGAAGAAGCCTCGATTGCCTCAGAGCCCCACGCGACAGCTCGGGTTGCTCATCTGCGCGGGTGTCCTTCTTCTTTGTGCTCAGGGCGATTTCAAGCATTTTCAGGGCAATTTATTGATAATTTTAGCGATGTTTCAGGTCATCAAAATCCACCCCGTAGTGATGACTATTAATCGAGTTTACGAATTTTTGAGAAATTTAATTATTGTATTTCCTTATTTGACGCGACTTTTCGTGGTACTTCTCTGGGCTTGTTTAGTTAGGAAAACGTGCGTCTGTTTTGGTGAATTCCTCGATCAAACAATTTATTATCAAATTTATTTGTTTTGCAGACGTCAGTGTAGCTTGAAGAAAAGAGATCTGAAAACGAAAAGAGATTTCTATTCTTATGAGAAGTTTTAGGTATCACACTTTTAAATACCTTCTCGGACACCTCACTTGTCTAAAAAATATTGACATTTTTGTAAACGCGTGCGCAGAATATAAGTTTAACGGTGGATACTTTCGGTTGTGAACATGTCTAGGGATCAAGGAATTTCTGGCAAGCAGTTTTGTTGCCATAAACGTTATCACAACAACAACGTGTTAGCCCGCAGGTGGAGAAGTATCGTATGGGGGTGGAATCGCCTTTCAAACATACTGTAATATTATTGTTACAAGAACGAAGATATGAAACTGGAGTGGGGTAGACATCAATCGCACTTGCGAGTGGGTTACTTGAGTTTATCGTGCAACCAAATTAAAAATGTTTCATCTATTGATCTTTAAGGCAATTAGGCAATATGCATATATGCAGTAAACTTATTGAAAATATACAATAATACATATTGTTATTGATATATGAATTTTTTAAAAGTTATTACTTTATCCCTAAGGAGAATCTGAAAGACATTGACACTGGATATATGAAAATATATTTTATTATTTTAACAAAAGAAATATGATTATGGATTTAAATTATGATATGCAAGAGAGGATTGTATGCCGTTGCCTACCTAACCCGAATCACAAGGAAAAAACATTCGTTTTTCGTGGGATTCGAACTCATAGAGCTGCCGCTTCAGCATACTGAGCTGTTTAAATTATAACTATTATGGCCCTTTTACATAATCTTAATGTCAACGATTCCACATTCACTCCATTCAATGTAAGGTCGGCTAGCAGTACGTATTCCGAGCGCAATCTGTGAGAGCGCTGGGCGGCGCCGAGCCGAGTCCTTGGGGCGAGAGGGGCAACACGCGTGGGCGGAATCGTTAAGAACGAAAATACAGCCACGGCCTCCGCCCCCACTGCCCCTCCTCAATCTCCTCACCCTGCGGTTTATCAACCCGGTTATGCTACTCCCCTTCACGCTACTCCCCTTCACGCTACTCCCCTTCACGCTACTCCCCTTCACGCTACTCCCCTTCACGCTACTCCCCTTCACGCTACTCCCCTTCATCCTCTTTTCGCTGCTCCGTTTCACGCTGCCCTGCTTCGCGTTACCTCGCGTCACGCAACCCCTTTTCACACTACCTCGCTTCCAACAACCCCACTTCGCGTTACTCCCTTCCTCTGTGTCCCTGCCCTCGATTTCTCGCTTCTCTCTTCACTTCGCGCCTTCCCAGTAAACGCTATCACGCTTCACTGCTCATGCTTAACTCTTTCCGCTTCATACATCCCTGCTACCCGGACCCTAGCTTATCCTGCCCCGCTCTACCCCCACGTCTACCGTCGTACTCTTTTCCCTCCTTGCCATTGCCCCACACGGCCCCACTCTATTCCGCTTCGACTTAACATATCCATCTCGCTTCATCCCGCGTGATCCCGCGCGCCCGTGGTCTGCTTCGACTACACCCACTCCGCGTCGGCCCATCATCTTGTGTCTACCGCATCTCCCTATGTCGCTCCACGTAACTCTATGCTCCTGTACCCCATGCTGCAGTCCCAGCCTACCTCACTTCGCTAGGCACAGCGGCCCCCTCTGTCTTCCCGTACGCTTCTTGTTCCTGTCCTCCAGCCCTCTCCATCACGCTCCGCCTCTCTCTTGCTTCGTCCTCTGCCCAGCTCCACTCGAATCCCATCCGCGCCTCCTTTGCGGCTCGTCTACATTATCGAATTCATCGGCCGTTTTAACTTCTTCTGCAGTGCTTCTTTAACTGGACCTTAGATCATTCCTTACGCTATTGGCGTAACCAAGAAGATAATTTCTTACATTGTCTCCTTAACCAACCATTTCCTTGGTTAAGAAGATAACAGTTATCTCCTTATCTTAACATTTATATTTTGTGATTCCTTCACCGCTTCCTTCACTGCTTCTTCAAAAATAATACATATTTTTCACATTCCTTCGATCTTTACGCCAAGTTCAGTTATCTTTCAACACTTCAGTAGCCAACGAAGATTCCGAGGTAGTTAGGACTCATATGACCTCTTCATCCGTCATTAAACACACCTCTTATCCAACTTGCTCGCTCTTCCTGCAACTCCTCTAGCATTTCCCCGACGAACCCTTTGTCCCTTCCCCCTTCTCGACGCTGCGTCGCCGCAGCCATATTCATAGCCGCCGTCGCCGCCGCCCGCGCAAGATGACAGGAAGCCGCGACTGCGTCTCGCCAGATAAATTTGTCCGCGCGGCCGCGCGAGCGCCACCTTAAATAAGCCCCCTCGCCGCGCGCCGCCAACTGCTCCGCTCAATCACAGGCCGCGACGCGAAGCGCCCGGCGGCTGCGCCTCCTTCCGCTCAAGAGGCAGGGCTTCTCGTCTGGGCGACTACACGCACTTTCATTTCGTAACAAGTCTATACGAGTGTGTATTCCCCACTCAGCGGCTCGTTGTTATAAGGGACGACTTCTCCAAAGGGTTCCAAAGAGACGGAGAGATGGTAAGGGCAGGTATGGAAAATAAATATTGCGCGCGGACCAAGGCCTATTGCCTGAGCTCTCATCCCGGGGTGTCTGAAAGGCATGAAATTCATCCGGGAGAGGCAAAAACCACCTATCCGCCACCCGCGGACTTGATTTGCTGAAATGCCGCAAACGCGCATGTTTAGCATATACAGCAAAATTCTGTCTCTTGAGCTGGAAGGAACTCACGGCCTCCCAGGAATCGGCAGCTCGGAACGCAAGGAGGTGTCTTTGTAGTCGCCACGGGCGTCGGTAATCCCAGTATGAGAAGTACCTTCTTGGAACAGTTTTTTAATCGCATCACCAAAATACTCAATCTGAGCCTCTGTGTCCCAGAAGTCAGGAATGTTCTCTCCCCTCATTTCCCGATATTTTTTCCTCCTTTGTCCGATGAATCGTGTTCTACTGGGTGAAAATTCATTAAAATTTTATTACAACGTGGGAATGCAGCACTGTTTCTAATTATTGAATCAAAAAAGAATTCTTGATTCATAAATGGAGGCTGTAGAGGAGAGATCATTGGTAATTGTCGGAGTAATTCCAGCGTCAGACATATTTATTAAATGTTTGTTTCAACGAAGTAATAAGGAGAGGCAAACCGAACGTTTATTATTTCATCTTCCGTACTCATAAGGAGAATGCCATTGACGAATTGTATGAAACTATTAAAATAAATCACTATTATCACTAGTAGTATCAATTTCCCGAATAATGAAAATTATTCCTGAGAGTGCAAGGATATGTGCTACACACTGTTATAAGGGACATTGTAAAGGCAACATCTCATTTAAAGGAATGCTCGATCAGGATTTTTCCAGGAGCCCATAGAGTACGGACACTACCAGCTGGAATTCTGGTTAAACTCATAAGTTTGAAGTAATCTAAGCAGAACTACCGCAGGTGAGATTCTTGCCCTAACAGTACTATTTTGCGTTCTCTCCCCTTCGTTTGACTTATTTCCATTTCACGCGCTGTAACTCATTCGTCGAAACTCGTTCTCCAGAATATTTTCTTATTCGTTCAGCGAATCATTGCTTCTGTTCAAAGACAAACTCCATTTCTTCAGTATGTCTTCATTTTGTCCTTTGGGTGTGCCCGGTGTTTGCTATTGGTTGGTCCGTGGCTGATTTCCCTATTATCCACTATTTTTTCTGTCCTAACTCTACAGCTCGAGGATAAAAATTTCCGACGAGTAGATGTAAGAAATTGACTGGCTCCTGAAACCTCAACGCTATATTGCACTTCTCGTTTCGAAATGTTGCCTAATAAAATGAAATGTTGTAATTTATATCTAGAAATTAACATTTACGATAGTATTTTAAACTTTTCAAGTTCCACAAGTATATTTTATGGCGTAAATCGGTTAGCTAATCGCCTGAACGTGTTAGTTTGGTGGTTATCTAGGTCACACCCCTTGAGCCCTCGTGGCGGCGTCGTGTGTGGCTGTGGCGCGGGGGCGGGGGCGGAAGCGGAGGCGACGCCACAGAGCGGGGAGCACCTTGTGCGATGTAAGGGTGGGAGGCGTGATGGAAGAGATGGCGGAAATGGGATGTAGGCCGGAAGGTGGTGGGGAATGAGTTTGTAGGAACGAGCAGAGGAGGTAAGGTGGCGGGGACGAAGTGCGAGGATGAGGCGGCAGGGATGAGATGGTATTAATGCGGGACTTGAGACACATTGGAGAAGAAGTAGGGAACGATGGGGCGGGTCGGTACGGTAGAGGCGCGGAGGGGAGGCGGGCGGCAGGAAAGCATCTGCGTCGACAAAGCGGGCTTGCGAAACGGGGGGGACGAGGCAGTTTTTTGATGCCGGAGGGCGAGTAGAAGAGGTACGGCCCAAACGGCGGAGGAGGCGGAGGCAGGGCCGGAGGCGGCGTGTGCGTTGCGGAGAATGAGGTCACGGGTTAAACAAAGAAAAGCCAAGCCATTTCGCAAGGAGCACTTAACCCTTAGGCTTAGGGAATCGGGCTACGAAACTTACTACTTCTCCAAATGGTGCTTGGTGGATTGTCTCAAGCAAAACGTTACTGTTCTCTTAATGTAGGGAAGGCTGATGTATTTATACCATGAAATGTAATTATTCAAATTACCTTGTGTGTGTATAATTGTATTATTCAAATTTTTAAATGTTTGAATATGTATTTTTTTCATATTTTCTTAGTTACCTGTTTAAATACAATTGTTTGCATAATTTACAAATAATAAAAGTTAGTTTTGTTTGAATATTTACCTTACTTGGTTATATTATTTATTTATATTTTATATTGAATTTTGGTGATTTTTGAAATATTAAATTCTGTTATCATATTAAGTGTATTCTACTTCTAGGGTGGACATTTTTTTAATCTTCCAAATTATACATCTTCGTCAACACAAGAGAATTTCAGCGCCCGACAAATCGTGTTAACCTACTCTTGACATGGTGAACAAAAACCGAACGGATAAAACCAGAATAAAAAGCAGTGTTCCTTCTCAACGATCTTTTCCTTCGTTTGGGCGCTACTAAATGCTAAGGACTCAGCTATTCATCAAATACACAGGCGTTGACAATTTATCCACGTGCACGAATGATACATTTGTCCGGCAACACAACCAGACGAGTTGTTTCGTTTTTGAATCCCCAAGTGCGACGTCCTTTGGGGCCTCCTGCCGCTCGTCGCGCGCGCTGTCGCAGGGCTTCCGCCGCTTCATCAGCCTGCGAGGGCCACGTCCGCCTCGCCCGGCGCTCGACGCAGCCCTTGCTCCTCTTCGGACGCCCACCCATCGCCGCCTTCGCACTCAACCCCTCATCTTTAGTTTCAATTAGCATAGCTTTAGACTCATCCCAGACGGCAGGGGCGGGACGTGGCAACGGGGCGGGTGAGGAAGGAGCGGCGGTGGCCGGGGCAGGGCAATTGACAAAAACAAGGCAGCAGCCGAGACGGGACGGCTGGGAGCAGGGGGGTGATGGTGACGGTGGCAGCTCGGTGGCCGCGTGCTGGGACGGAACGGTGCAGGGACGGACGCAAAGTGGGAATCGAAGCGAATCCGGAGAAGAGGTGGGGAGCGGGAGTGCAATTGGAAGAGGGCAGAACACAATGGAGGCGGGCGCAAGTGCGGACTGGGCGTCGATGACACTGGAGAGATCAGAAGTGAAACGAGCAGTGGGAGGAGCGATGGCGGAGATGAGAAGGTGTGTGGGGTGGGGTGGGGTGGGGGCAGGGCAAGGCAAGAGAGAGGCCGTGCGGCTGGACCAAGGCAGTTGCGTCGGGACATTAGAGGGGGTGTGCCTTCGAGGGAGTAGAGGTGTGCCCACCCACAGGGCAGGCGCCGCTGGCAGCGCTCGGGTCGCGCTGTGGGTGGCGCAATGGGCTGCGAAGCGACCCTGCGGCGCCTCACTAGGACCGGGAAGCCTCTATCTGTTACTTCAGCACAACTACTCATGATAACTGGGACGGACAAATGAATTCACCCGAGTTCTGAAAAGTTTGGAGGTTCCTAAAACACAATTTCATAGAAGGCACACGAGTTTATGTGGATGGTTTCGTTTCAAGTGTTTACTGCTGTTCGATGCTTCGATTAGCACTTTTGGCAGACGGAGAAATTGTAAGCATTTTTGATTTTTAGAACTTTTCGACTTGAAAGGCTCTACCTTCACTATCGAGTCAGTGAAATGGCCACAGACATGTCTCTTGGATCATGTGTCGTACATCAACACTTTGGGGCTTCGCAACAAGGGGTATACCACAATCAGCTTCAGACATTTTGTACATATGAATCGGCAAATAGAAACTATTATTTATGGTAATGTTATTATATGAATAACAATTAATGCATTATGATGCTAATAATAGTGCACCATATAACTTTCATAGGTATGCACAGAGGGGTTCATGCCCCCTCTGAACACTTCAAATGACGACCCGTATCCGTAAGTAATAAAACATTTCATATCCGTTTTGTGATCAATTCTTTACTTCCCACTATTTGAGGTGCCTGGTTGCAAGACTTATGTACTATTTTCGGGGAAGAGGCGCTTCAAGTCATGTGCCAACGCTGTAAATGGTTCAACATAAAATCAGTTTTATTTATTAATTTTAGTCTCCTTTTTTATTTACTTTCTCTTACTCGCACAAGTTTTCTTGATGCACGAGCTCCATAGTCCCCGCCCAGCGCTGAATAGCACGGCGCGTTGAGATACTTAGTTTCGACTCCAATTTACAATGCTGGCGACAACCACCTCGTACTTTCGAAATAATCGTAGCATTTCGCGTGGCACACTTTGCCCCCACAGTTGCCAAGTTAATGCCCACACGTGGTACGCCTTTTAAGCCGTGAAGTAGCCTGACCCCTCCTCTCCCCGCATCCTCCGCTGTGGAATATTCAGAAAACTTGCGCTTGTGGTAGTCAAATGTCATTTGTAAGTAAAAACGGTTGACGGGTAAGGAGGTCCAGAGGGCCCCAGAAATGTGGTTACCCCCCTGTTTTAGACTGCGCACGCCTATGATTACATTATTATTATTATTATTATTATTATTATTATTATTATTATTATTATTATTGTTTTTGTTGTTATCATTATTATTGAAGAAGCAATACAAAATAAGGTGCTTTGTTACTGGGTTCAAAAATTGTTATCAAAATAATAGAATAAAATGACATATTCAAGAGAAAATAGATCTTTTTTGACTTTCATTAAAGCTCATATCACGATATGTTTAAGAAATAGTTCTTGGATTCTTCACATTTTCGTTGAATTTGTACGAATGGTTTATTGTTCTTTGCTCTCGAAGGTCGCATTTCAATAGAAATCTTCAGTAGAGAAAGATCATAATAGACTGAGATGACAGATAAACTTCCAACAAAAATATATCGCCGCGTTCTCTTCTCGGCATCCCCCAAATCAGAAACAAAGCACACAAAGCGCCATTCAGCCTGAGATGCAGGTGAATTCCTGCGCACCGGAGAAAAACGCGTCCTCGAAGGCTGTCAACAATTCCTCGGAAGGCCAGGGGCTCCGGTTCTTCCCGGTTGAATTTGCTCTCCGAGATTTTTTCGTCTGTTTACACGTCGGCGATGTTTAACCGGCGATACGGACGAGAACCACGAGCCGTTTACGTTGGACATCAAAATATCCGTGTTTTGGGGCGCTTTGTAAACGCGCCCGGCTGCGGCCACGCGCCGCCGCGAAGGCTCGGAGGCTTCCCCTCGGTGTTGTCATCTCTCACTTTCGCGTAATCCGGTTATTAACATTATTGTATTTTACAGAAGCGGCTTTCAAAATTTTTGTGATGCGCAGAACCAGTTGAAATACATCACAATCACGTTATTAAGATTACTGTAGATCAGAATAACATATTTTTGATTGTGACGATTTCTATTGATTGGATCCTCTTGCTGAATGCGACGAGACTAATTTTGTAAAATTCTCTCTACGTTTTGAACACGTTACGGCTGCTAAAGTACACGTCAGGAAGAAGAGAAATTCGGAATATTCACAGAATCAATTAGCTTTGCGGTCACTGTAGTAAACTTCAGGCGGAATTGTCAAGTTTTTAAATTACTGTATTCATAAATCTGTAAAAGTTTGCTGCAATAAAACTTTTCTATATATACATGTTACCTTGTTTCACGAAGCACTTCTTTAATTGAAACATAAAACCTTTTTAAAAAAAAATAAAATGCCAGGATTACTCACCCTCCAGGACGATGCCCAGCGTGGCGCCCGCAGGGATGGCGATCTCGACGGTGGCGGTGCCCAGCGGCTCCTCTGGAAACACACGAGCACGGGATCTAAGATGCGATTCGTACATTTTAATAAAGAATGGCAGATATCAGGGGCGGATGTAAGAATTGTGAATGGGGAGGGTTCATGTGTGAGAAGTGCTTTTGGTGGTAAAACTTTGGGTTTTTTTCTCTTAGAATAAACAAATATTCAGGTACTTTATTTTAAATTCTCGCTTATTGCTTTATGATTTCCACTGAGAACTAGTGGTGCTGGGGCATCACATTCTTTCTCAAATTATTTGTAACTTTTGCAATTTTCACAAATTCAGAGAATTCCTCGAAAATGGGACCTGTGTCATTATTTTTAGTGTTGCTTCTTCTAACCATGGGAAAACTTCAAGAAAAAATATCGGACCGGTTTTTGAAAAAATGTGTTTTTTTTATAAATTGCATTCACTTCGAGAAATTACTAAAATCTATTAGTTTTTTTGAAAGAAATTGTACATGACCTTTTTTAAATATCTAATATGTAGAACAGGTATTGTTTAGGACCAAAATATCTATCTTCAATATTGTAGTTTTGCAATGCTAACGTTTTGCAATTTTCTAAAATACAGAGAATTCGCCGGAAATGGGACCAAACCATTTGTCATTCTTTGATACGTACGAGAATAAAATTTTAAAAATGTGGAGCATTTTTGAAAAAATAATTGTTTAAAAATTGCCTATATTTCACGAAATATTGCGTGGAATTGATTCATATTTTCGAAGAATTGCTTACTGTATTTAAAGATTTGCCTTTGAAGAACATACTTTATTTAAGAAAAATCTTTATCTTGAATATTGTAGATGTAGGGAGACGCCGATTGGGTTTGAACATTTGCAATTTCAGAAAAATTATGCATTTCAACAAAACTGAGACCTGCGTCATCCTTTTAAGCGTCGCAATCCGAGAACAACGTTAAATTAAAAAAAAAAAACTGCAGTCATTTTTGAGAAAATTTTGAATGTTGTCGAGGCTTCATGTAAAGCTCCTCCCAAAAATTGAAAATCACTTTCGAACTCGCAGGACTTTGAATCCATTTAGGTCGATCGGGGTATATCAGTTTTGGAAGAAAAAAAAATACAGATGAACGGTTAGGCGCGAGCGTTGACCACAGACGGACGGACATTTTGCCGCCAATCAATTTTTCAGTATCATGAATCCACAAAACACGGATTCTGCCACAACTTGATGCAGAAAGTAATTTACTGTATACATGTACAAGATTTATTCAAATTTTTCGTTACCCGTGTCCTGCAAATAAGAGCTTTTCTGTACACAATTAGCCGTTTTCTGGTGCACAATTCTTACGAGGTAATGCGAGAAATTAAAAATACGAATTCTTTGGTATTTGTTTTACGGAATGAAACAGTTTCAAAAGCAAATTCAGGATGGGATGGGGGCTGTAGTCCACGTCCTTACGTCTATTTCTAGTATTATTTGAAAGATGTATTCCACGTCATTGTCAAGCGCGTAATAAAATAGGTTAAAACGCGAGCATCCAGCACCCAATGTCTAGGTCAAGTACATCGCGGTGGCTGATGTTGGGTGCTACACAGCTTTTCTTTGTTGTCGCGCAATGAAAAGTATTAATCACATTTTACAGTAAATTATAATAAAGATGTATTCATTATTCATGCTGAAAATACATGAGAACGAGAATGAAAAGTTTTTATATTTTTTCTGTATTAATTATATCATATTAAGAATAATTGATATACAAGGATAATTATATTTTTGAAGATGGTATGATAAATTATGTGTCGTCTAATTTTCCACGTTGCAGCGTAACTTTTTGAATTATGTCACCGTTATTAAGATTACATTTTCGCATTGACAGGAATTCTTTATTCCTATAAAGGTTTGAAAAAGTAACCGATATTCTTTAATATTAATTATCTTTAGATTGCAAATGCATATCATATCAATTTACTTCTGCAAATCATTTTCATCAAACATTAATTCTTAATAACGAGTCATTCTCAGGAGTTGAACAAATTCTTCACATTCTATAATACTTGTTTGCCCTTCCAATACGATAACTAGTTATAGGGACACAAGGCTCTTTTGAAGACGACTCGACTCTACCACGCAAGCGTGCAGCCGCTTGCCATTCATCTGTCCCATAGAAGCACCCCCGATTTCGGTGAGTCTCTGGGGGGGGGGGGGATAGCAGCCCTGGAATGTGTTTCCCTCGAGAGGAGAGGACAAGCTGCCATCCTCAGGCCGCGGTGCTCTTTCACAGACGCCCTCATCGCTAGAAGCCACCCCCGCGCGGTACTTGGTACCGCAAGTACTTTTTTTTTTTGTCACAAGGCGTGTGGAACCGCAGGGCATCAGCGCGTGTGTGAGGCAGCGGCGGCGGACGGGTCCAATGACAGGGAGCACCATTCGTCTTCATAATGGAAGATCGCATTAGCCCAGCTTTCAATTTCCGGTGGGCGCCGCCACCAAGGCGCTGCGCCCGCGCCCGCGCCCTCGAGCCGCCTCGGCGCCGGAGCCCTCGCGGTGCAACTGTTTATGGGAGGCTCTCTGCACTTATCGACACAAATGCTTCTGTTTATGTCTCGCAGTGTTAATGTTTACAAATAAAGATGTGAAATGTTTATAGTGATTAGTCCGATGAAAGAAAAGCGCAGACAAATTACATGACGGGGCTTGAACAATAGAGTTATTGAAGTTAGGGTTGCCTAATAAAGAAAATTGTTTGTGATGATGCAGTATATTTTGAATGTTCTGATTCATTGCAACAGATCTACATTTCACTGCATAATTAACTCTGCGTAATCATATCAACGTACCAAAATAAAGAAAACAACAAAAGATATGTAGCGTAGGCTAATTATACATGCTTTCGAGTATAAATTAAATAAAATAGCAAATGAACGTTCAGAAATAATGGCACTACACCAAAGCGTGAAATAGTGAATTCACAATTGAGAATATCGTTTGGTTACGGCCCTGAAGGTGTGATTATTTAGAGATATAATAAAGTTATTTGGTAGGAATCATTGTTTTATGTAGTAATTAAGTGTCAAAGAAGAAAGGTTAATCCAGAAATTACAAGGGCTATTAATATGTGTAAGGACTTACTTGAAACAAGCATTAAATCATTTCAGTTGGAGATGTCATATCGTTTTTTCCCTTTATAACATGTATTAGATGAATTCCGTTATCGAAAATGATTATCTAGCTATAATCAGCGAAGTTCAACAGTAAATTGGTGCACGGATGCGGAGAAAAAATGACAATAGAGTAGACCAGAGAAAAATAAAAAAAACAACAACAGAAAATGTTAATGATTACTGGAATAGTAAAACGGGAATATATTATTAGGTTACAAGAAGTAAAAATAATTCTAGAATAATTTCCAAAACAAACCTTAATGGAAACCGAAAATTTTTGTTTTTTTAGTAACGATACCACAAAATCAGAGTACAGTCCTTGGTATCACATAGTTTATACATACATGCAGAACATGTTTTCTCTCCCAAATTTTATGAAGAGATTTTATTCTTTAAAATTCTGGCTTTATTCCTTCAATATATATTTTCTTTGAAGAACCAATTGTCATGGTTTGAAGCTCTACATGTACATTTAGGCGAAGGAGATAGAGAAGATTAGATTAACTAAACGTTAATTAAAATTTATTCACTCTTTGGCGAGCTATGACGAACGAGATGCATGCAGAGATTTCACAGTAAATCTATTTTTTGTTTTTGATATAATTTGTCAAAGAGCAAAGGCTTGCCAGCCCTGCTAGGACAGGAGGGTGATAACGGGGCGGAGAATACTGTGAAGAGAGATCTCAGCACTTGAGGCGGCCGTGAGCGCCGGGCTTTGTGCCCGGGAGGCATAACCAGATGCAGTTGCCTGCACGCTCCGTTGGAAGAGTGGATATACCATTACACTCTCCTACTCCATGCGTGAAGACAGGCAGTGAATCCAGTCACACACGATAGATGCTCGAATGAGGCATAAGAAAGGTCATTAAGCCAGGCCTCAGAAGGACAAACTACTTTGTTGCTGAAAGACAAAATGATACTTTACTACATCTTTAGCCACCGCATAAAATTATTTACGCCATTACGTCATTCCCGAGAAACACGCATTCAAAACATTTACTGAAATTGTATAGGTTACAGTTTCATTGATTTCTAGAAATGAATGAATGAAATACCTTCATTTTATCCACCGAGATATAACGAAGGATTTGAAACAAGTAATCCTCAATTAATATTTCAAACCTTAAACGAGGGAATTTGTTGTCGTTTTATAAACGTTATGTGCCTTGGAACACCAGTCCGTTAGCCACATCTATAAATTTCTCAATGTCTTTTATTACATACGACATAAAAATCTAAATACATGAAACGAAGACGAGATCATAGACTCGAATCGACGCTAATGTTTGATTTTGCGTTCAACAAAATATACACAAATTTTGAACGAATGTGTATTTCAAATATTTTTTACTGAGTACATTTGTGCTGGAAATTTCAACGAAACAATGATATTTTTCACTTTTCACCAACACTAAATTTTCTCTTCACTGAGATATCGATTTGGAATAAAGCAGTATGGAGGTATGCAGGCGAAAATGTAAGACAATCCGTGAATTGTGTCGCTAACTCGATCCGAATATACGGCAGACTTTGCCAACTCGAGACTTCCCGCCGCAATGCACCACGCGACGCAACTTAGATATTGCTATGTTATACAAACAATATATCAAGGCTACGTGTATACTGAATTACTTAATGCGAAAAAAATACACGAACGTCTTCTCCTCCATTAAGTTAAGAAATGTTTCTCGTATACACTTGAGTTCATGACTTCTTGGCTGTCCGGGTGTCGGCGACTCCCGGACAGCCATGACGTCAGGTGTATCTCGTGTCATTTTAGTGAGAAATGCTTCGTTACTGCTCGGAAGTATCTTGACGATTTTTTTCTTGTATAGCATTCAGAAGCTTGTCCTTAAATGTAAGTGTGTGTCGAACATTTATAACTTCTACTGCACAGAAAAGATACATATGATGCATGTCCCGAACGAGCATAGCCCGCCAGAACCTTATTCCGCCAGCCGGCTGTCAGAATTGCAGTGCACTGGCTGTGCAAATGAACGAAATGTCCTTCCGAGTTTACAACAGCGCTTAGAATGTAATGTTCTGATGACTTAAAGGGGACAAAATTACAAACATTGGAAAATTACAAAAACAAAACATTTCGACGGGAACATAGCAATATGAAGAGAAGGAGAAGAAGAATGAGGGGTAAGAGGAAGAGTGGGCGCCTCGGGAGAGGCGTGCCCCGTGCTCCAGTGGAATGCGCTTCACTTGACTCGTGCAGTGAGCGCGGCGAGCCACAAGGGCGCAGCTGTGCGCGCGGCGTCGGCCCCGTCTGGCCCCGTCTGCCCCGCACCGCATCGCATCGCATCGCCCAGCCCTCGCTTCCAACACGCTTGCGCTCTGGCTGCTTGAAATTCGCTCAGAGCTTCATCCTAACTCTTCAGCCTACGTTATTCCTTACTTGGTGATTTTATCACATACTCACTCACTTTCTCTCTCTCTCTCTCTCTCTCTCTCTCTCTCTCTCTCTCTCTCTCTCTCTCTCTCCCTGTCTCTCTCTCCCTGTCTCTCTCTCCCTGTCTCTCTCTCCCTGTCTCTCTCTCCCTGTCTCTCTCTCCCTGTCTCTCTCTCCCTGTCTCTCTCCCTGTCTCTCTCTCCCTGTCTCTCTCTCCCTGTCTCTCTCTCTCCCTGTCTCTCTCTCTCCCTGTCTCTCTCTCTCCCTGTCTCTCTCTCCCTGTCTCTCTCTCCCTGTCTCTCTCTGTCTGTCTCTCTCTGTCTGTCTCTCTGTCTCTCTCTCTCTGGCTCGCTCTCTCTGTCTCTCTGTCTCTCTCTATTACTTCTACCAGAAATGGAGCCAACGGGGTGCTCTGGAAGAGCCCGCCCCCCTCCACTGAGCCTGCTTCGGAAGCTGTTTCGTTTCGTATCCCCCCAAGTGAGAACTACAACTAGTGAGAAGACTTTTCCTCGTTGTAAATAATAATCCAAGTAATTTTCCCAAGTTAATGAGTTACCATTCACTCGTATAAGGAGGGACGCCGCTCTCTGAAGTGTTCCTCACTCAGTCTCCTCTACACCAGATAATTTTGAGCTCAATACGCAAATTCATACGTTATGTGAAATGTATACAAAAACCTGTAAATAATCCATTGGGAGGGTACAATATTATGGACGATCTCGCAAGCGGACAATTTAAGTTGGACGCTTATCGCACCATTAGCAGTGGGTGTGTGCACTCAGAACATAAAACAGTCTAATATAAACAGCTGGTGCAAATGCAACGTTGCGTCGTGGCTGATCACTGATGGAAGCACTCTTTCAGATTTCAGGAGAGATTTCTATGAAATGTGATAACACTTTCTTTGAGCAATCTCTTATTCCTTTCGCGTGGCCTATGAATACGATCATACGTCTTTTCCTTTATGTCCTCAAGAATAGCAGAACACAGTGGTGAAATCAACACTTGCCTCTCACCGGGAGGTTCTGGGGTTACAGGCCCGACTGTGGGCGATTTTGACAGTTGCTCAAGTTCAGACACTGTCTGGAGGGGCATTCTATCAGTCGGCTGCTCAGATCGAGAGTTTTCCGGGGTTTCTCTTATCAATATCAGACGAATGCCTGAGCAGTGCGCTCACAAACGAGCCACAAACCGCGCGCGATAGTTTCTTCATCAACCTTGTTCCCACCTCTCGCTCACACCTACAACAACTACACTACCACACGTTTTGGGGTCTTAGAGCTTGTCAAAGTGATGCCCTGCCGGGAGAGACTCTTGGAAAGGGAAATCCCACCAGACCATATCCATGCGTTTAGTCCTTATTCGCGTGCTTATTGTGCCTAATCCGCCTGGACCGAATCGCCTGGCAGCCGTCCGCCCAGAGGAGGAGCGCTCGCGGCTCGTCCGCGCGGAGCAGGCGGCGCCAGACGCGGCGGATGCCGCTGCCAGTCAACGCGACCGTCGCGCGCCGTGCGCCTTGGCCCGGCGCCAGCGCCTCGGCGCCAGCGCTGCGACGCCGCGCTCAGGGGCAGGTGCGCCGTCCTACGCCGCCGATGACCTCTCGTGAATAAACTTCTTCGCATACATAAGGACCATGCCGAAGAAAAAATCCTACCGTATTACCAATTAGCGGATTTTATGCTAACGGCCTTGACGCTCGAGTAAAATTCTTGGGAATGAGGCACGCCACCGTTCAAGTGCATCATGTATACGCCTCTTAGACATGCTCCTGCGGCACCCCTTACGAACTGGGAATGTAAACATACTGTTGAATAAAGGAAAGCAATTATTTCGCAACGGATAAATTCTCTAAGTGGGTCACACACCTCTGACCCCACATCTCACGCAAGCTATCACCATCATTTGGGAACCACAACCGTTCGGGTGGCCTTGTGAAGCTTTCTTTGTAACACGTCCGATGTCTCCTTCCGCATTATTTTGTCCCAATCCCGGTCCGCCCAGTCGATTCCCGACCCGTTGTGTAAATTATACCGGCGATCCCAAATCGATTCTTGGCTTGCCCTGCCAGTTCCTGTTCCGCCCAATCAGATCAAATAGTTCCCAGCCCGCTGCGTCACTTTCCAGCTCGACTAGTCCGTTTTCAGCCCGCCCCACTGTATCTCAATCTCCCCTACGTAGATGTCGGTGCCCCCTTGACGGGATGCTCCGAAGCTGGTGCCCAAGCCACGACCATAAGCATTTCGGGAAGTCTTTGCCGCTTCGATCTGATCCATTTTCCTCCGCAGATCACCCCAACCTTGTATGGTTTCGAACCTCCCAATCCGGTCCCACCCCACCCAGCCAATTTCCAGATCGGTCCTCCTCGACAGTTACCGTCCCTTAGCAACGCAGTAGTTCCCCTTCCACTGTTCCCAGCCCGCCGTTTAATTCTTGGTCCGATAGTTCATGGTTCAGTACATCTCGCCAGTCCGACATTTATCGGTTCCTGCTCCCTCAGTCCCTCCACCAGTTCCCACTCCTCACGTCGCCTGGTTTTAGTCCTTGTGCAAAAATTGCTTGTTATATTCCGCCCCATTGATTCTCGACCCATGACCAGTTTCCGCCCCCACTGCAATGCGACCCCCTCACAGCAACAGACAGCAACCAGAAAGCAGTTAGTATAGTGGTAGCCGACTTAGCTTACGAAATGTCTTTCTCGGACGAAGAAAACGAGATGAATTAACAATGATCAGCGATAGAATTTATATGGGATATCATGTACCTAAATATGAACAATAAATACGACTAAAAATGCACAAAATATGGACTAAAACTGAACACAGCCAAATGGATTATTTTTAGTATCTAATTTCTTCGCCTAACTGAAGGGTAAACTAGGAGAATTGAGTTGGAAAAGGTAATTGCGTTTATTTAAATTGAGTGAGCTTGAATACAATTGAGTAATATTTACTATCTGCAATGTTATATATTAATGTTACGTAATCGTCGTATGATATTCAAGGTAATTCGCCAAAATCGCAATTCAGCAGACGGCTGTTAAGTTACGAAGAATCGATCTCCCAATTTAAGTTATTTAGAGTTAAAACATATTTCTATGCTCTATATAATTTTAGATCAAAACTTGTTTTTAAATACATTGTTCTAGCAATATTGTACTATAACTGTGCCAATAACTATTTTTCAACCACGTTTGAGATGTTATCTTTAATACGTGCTGGTCTTCGGAAGTTAAAAATGTGTACTAGCGTCCTCCAGGCAGTGGATTTATTAAAAGAAGGTAATTGTACAAAAACTCAAATATTTGTGGGACTTGGACTTCCAAGTTTAGCTCCGCCCGAAAGAGAGACCTGCGTAAATGTTCCTGTCCACTTTCATACAGTTTTACGGTTTGTGTGTAGGTAGCGCAGCGGGCCCCGGGACCAGCTGGGGCTGCCCATTCACAAGCGGACGGTGTTCCCTCGCGCCTGAGCGGGAGTCTGCCGCCGCCGGAGAACGGGGCGCTGTTCTTGAGCTTCGTTAGGCCTTTCGCAGTGAGTAATTCAATTCATTACCAGGGCTAGCGAGATTATAGTGATGCAGATAAACATGTCTTTCTCGGTTCACGACGATTCTTGTATTTTTTGGTTTGTAGAAAAGAACAATATCATGCTATTTACATACTTTGCATATAATTTATGTTCCAATACAAGTTTATATTACGATTACTCACTTCGTAGTGCACTGCAAAGAACTGTAATTTGATTACTTTGGAAGTTTAGAGTGACTTTATAAGCGCGAAAATGAATGACAGCCCTGCCCAGAACGATGGTCCAGCTCTGTCGTGGGTTCACACTTTGCATAGCGAGCGAATACTTGGAAAGCTTTTCAGTTCTCGGTGCGGAGAGGGGGTGCGGCCGCCTTCGTGTAATGAAATGAGCTTGTCTCAATCTCTTTTCTTGCAAGCAATTTCGAATAATACTTCTTGTTTTCGTATTACTAATTACCGTATAATGTAAAAGAAATAATATTTTCAGTTGTTAAATATGTTTCTCCTTTTCTTCTGGTTTCATTTGCAAAATTTTCAATATAATATCATTTTGTTGCGGAACACACATCGAATGCTCCTTGAATGTCTACAGAAGTGAAGCTATTGAGGGCCAGGCTGTCTGAAGAGGAGAAGGAGTGTGGTTAGGGAAGTGGCCCAGGTGATGCCCTGGGCGTTTGCTCAACCACAATGGCCTGAAGCAGCTAGTTGCGCGGGACTGGGAAAACTACTTTTCGTCGGGAGAGTCGGAATATTTTTAGCAATTTTCTGTTAACAATAAGAATGGAATTAAATGTATTCTCTTTCTTCCTTTCAAGAATTAGGTAATAGTGCCTGTTCCGTCTTCGCTTGCACTTAAAAGATATCTCTTCTTGGGTCTTCCGACATTTTGTGTCCTTTCGGAATATCATCACTAGTCGTAGAATTCTTTCTTCATCCATTCTTTCAACATGGTGCTTCCATAATTCTCCGTATTCTTCTATCGGTTTATTTATATTCTGTGTATCCAGTTCTTTTTGGATATCTTCGTTTTTTATGTGATCTTGTTTTAAGTAAACTTAAATCCTAAGAAATCTCATTTATGTTGCTAGAATTTCGCTTTGATCTCTCATTTCGTCATCTATGATTCACTTGGATACATGGTAATTGGAGCAGTCATAATCTTATAAAAGTTCATTTCTATGTCTTTTCTCGATTTATTCTGAAAATTATTCTACATACTGATTGAAATTTATTCGTTTTATTTTCTATGTCTTTGTCCAAGTCATAATTTATATCACATCCAAGATGATTAAAATTAGAAATTTGATCAATCACTGTGACGTCAATTACTATTTTTGAGCGAAAGGGGTATTTGCCACAAAGAGCCATAACTTTAATCTACTTTTGAATTGAAAGTATATTGCTTAATACCATTCAAATAGCTTAGAGATTTGTGATGTTAATTACATACAATTACATACAATAGTCGAAACTGGCACGAAGAAAAATACACTTCCAAACAATTATTCCTGTATAAGACTATTTTTTTTTAATTCTATAATTCTTCACCTTTCCCTGTTCCAAGAAATTATCAACTGGACGGACATGATCAATTTCGCCATCAGACCAGCAATTTTTCGGCTCGGGCTATCTAAACGCCGCTGCATAAAAATGTGATTAAAAGCAACGAAAAAACGTAACAACTGCTGAATTCCGGCTGCAAACATCGCAATGGGGTTTGCTGAACCCAAGCCCAAGGGCGCGGCGCACAGGCTGCGTCAACCGGCTGGCGGCCCTGCGGCCCTCGCCCTGCGGCCTCTGCCAAACTGACGTGAATGGAGTACTATTGAGGTCACATTATTTATTCCGGGGCAGAATTAGTACATAATTAAAGGCTAGTTGACTTTGAATTTGGGGAAGAGGAGGGCGGTGCCAGCTGGGCAGAAGTGCTCCGGTGGCTTTGCGAAAGGCTCTTCGCCAGCGCACTCGTGGGGCGTTTTTGTGAGTCACGGCGGCGCTGGCCGACTGCTCTTCCCGTGCGCCCCAGGGGACCGCCCCGCCCCGCCCCGCCCCGCCCCGGCACTCAGCACGGGGGCACGCGGCGCCGCCCACTGCTTTTATACGCGGAAAACTTCCTACGCACCAATCTGCCTGTCGGCGGTGGTTGTTGAGAAGATTATTGTGCGTCAACATAAACCAGGCTTTCTATCATGCACTAACATTATTTACATGTTTTATATGTGAGATATTAGATCAATTTCACACATAATACTAATATTGGAATTACTAGTTTAAAAAGTTGTTTTAGAAATTAATGTTTCTGTAGATACTCAAGAACAATCGATTTGGTGAATAAGAAGCTAATTGTTACGTATGAATATGAATGAAACGATTGTTTATTGATATTTAGAACAACTTATAAAAACAATACACATTTTTCTCGTCCCCTGCTCCCCTTCCCTCGTCCTTCGCCTCTCCAGTCCTTCTCGCGCTTCCCTCTGTCGCCTCCCGGCTTGTTACCTACTGAGGTGGCTCAGGGCATCAATGCAGGACGCCTGATGGATAGTGTTGCGTAGTGGATGCCGGAACTGTACCCTTAGAATAGAACCGCGCGCGATCTTACGTTTCTCTTGCTTGTCCCTCCTCATCCCGTCCCTTGCAAGCACTCCTCCACCGCTCGCGTCAGGAGGCCAGGCGGGCGCTTCGCGTTCTTCTCGGGGACGCACCTGCATGTGAGAACCCCCGCAAGCGACGAGGTCGGCGACGGATCTCGCCCTTCGGGGAGGGGGTGGGGGGCCACACACGTGCGAAGGCCCTGGCGGTCGCTTGTTGGGGGCGAGGGACGGGCTGCGGGTGGGGAGGAAGGATGTTCGGACCAGGGCTTGAGCAGCACGGGAGGCAAAATTGAATGTTGACGGTTGGGTACGCTTCCGAAAAAGACGATCTATTTTTGTTTTCTGATGATCTTGAAATCTTAGTAATTGCTGAACATTGTTTACCGACTACTAGAAATTCACATTTCAGATTCGCTAAGTAAACCCTTTCATTCATAAGCTTGTTCTCGCCAGACGACTCCCTACAGCTGCTGCTGCGTTTGAGAGATCGATTGCAAATCTTCATTGGTATCAATTTGTAATGTTAAAAAACTTGAAAGACAGGCAGAAATAAATTATCGAACAAGCAAATATAAATCGAAAACAATTGAAGTTGATCTTGAACGAGGTAATAAACAAATAACGGTATAAGAAAGCTCATTCTATTAATTTTTAATGAAAGTGAAAACACATCTGGAGTCCACTAACTTTGATTTAAAGAAAAAATCACGAAATTTCGTTCTAAGAAAGCTCAAAGATTTATAAACGACAACCTCTTTTTATTCTGTACAAATGAATAACATAAATTATGATGGGAAGTTATTTTATTTTGGAACTAATTTTGCTTTGTTGATGTATGTAAAACTACAAGTAACATTTTCATTGTCCTCCTGTGGGGTTAAAAAAAATAATAAAGGAAGTTAAATTTGCTCAGAAAGCTTATTGCAGTCATTCAGAGAATTAATCAGCCTATTGTAACATTTAAATTACACATCAATTATTCAGTATAATCTGTCATCGTTTCCTATTGTCGTATATTAAATTTGTGAACAAAATTTAATCAGCATTGTTACATATTCGACAGACAGAGCGTTTGCTTTCAATGGCAGTCTATTCAGAAGGCGATCCAATGTCGCTAAAGAGGCTGCAGGAACTCAATTTAGCTTGGAATTCGCAGAAATTCCACTGGGAGCCATTGGGGCGGGAGGGCGAGGGCAGACAGGAGGACCGGGTGAATCGTCGCCCATGTCGACGAGGCAGGCGAGCGCCCGCCCTGCGTCTGGGGCGAGTAGGCGGCGCCCGGGCGGTGCCAGGCGGGTGGTCGCGGCCCCCTCCCCGCCCCTCCCCTCCCCGCCCATCCCGTCCCCGCCCTCGGCGCGCCGGGCGTCGGACCTCTCCAGACGCCGTGTCCTTGCGCAGCCGGCGCGACCGCTCCTCACTGCCCGCACGACGTCGCCGCTCTCCGTCGCAGCGGCGGCGGCTGCCATTTCGCTTCGTCCCGTTCTCACACCCGTCTCTCCATTCCGACCTTCCGTTCGCCGCCTCGTCACCCCTCACCTCGTGTTCCTTGCCCCCGACTTCCAGTTCTTAAGCCCCCACCGATCCTATCCCTATTTCACATCCCCCGTTCTCACCTCCCCTAACCTTATGTGTTCTCTATCCTCTATATTCCGTGCATTTCCATTTCTTCGTTTCTCCGATGAACATGTCAATCCGAAGTATGCCCTTTTACCTACTCGGGCTGTAATTCACGATACCGCCCGCCTTCACAGCTTCTCACTGCGTTTGTTCAACATAATGTCACCTTCGTCTAACTCTGACAGCAGTTCCCTCTTCATGAAAGACCGAGCGTCAACTTCCCTTGACGCTTCAGACAGTGGACACCTTGTCGTCATTGCCATTTCGTCCGCCGTTGCCGCCGCTCCCACTACGTCCCTACCACTGACGGCGACGCGCTACGAGTACCGCTGCCAAAATCCCCCCTTGTGCAGCTGCGGGGCCACGCCACGACCTCGTGGAGACATTCCCGCCTCGTTCGCTGGCGCCTCGTAGCCGCGCCGCCCGCCCGCGCCCCGCCCGCGCCCCGCCCGCGCCCCGCCCGCGCCCCGCCCGCGCCCCCCCCCCGCCCGCGCCCCCCCCCCGCCCGCGCCCCCCCCGCCCGCGCCCCCCCCGCCCGCGCCCCCCCCGCCCGCGCCCCCCCCGCCCGCGCCCCCCCCGTCCGCGCCCCCCCGCCCGCGCCCCGCCCGCGCCCCGCCCGCGCCCCGCCCGCGCCCCGCCCGCGCCCCGCCCGCGCCCCGCCCGCGCCCCCGCCCCGCCCACGCATCGCCTCGGCGCCTGCAGCCTGAACCGTCCCTCCACCTTGCTCCTTCTCACTCTGCCCGTTCACCCTCGTCACCCCCGCCACCGACTGGCGCCTCTGGTGTCCTCGCCACCCACGCCGCCGGCCTCTCCTTTCCGCCCCTGTTCACCTCGTCCCCGCACGCTGGCACATCCGCCCCCGTCCCCACCGCACAGTCCCACCGCCGCCGCCGCCGCCGCTGTATTTACAGTTAAATTATAATTACTTTCTTTAATGCGAATTATAATTGTAATGTTCTCCACGGAGCAAACTGCTTATAAATCCAATCTACTAATTTGAATATTTTCTCCAACGCTGCCGCCTCGTTGACCGCCCCTGACGGCCCTGTCCCGTTGCCCTACGCGCTCCACCCACGCGCCTCTCGGAGGCCGGCAGCCCACGCAAGCACATATGCAATCAAAAACCAATAGAATTGTGCCTTGAATTCGATTGAAGTCTTTGGAAAACCACGGCAAATGAAACACTAAAAACCCTGGTCCATATTCACTTTTAAATCACAAAGATCGTTAACACTATTACCTAGAAGCAATTGCTAATTTATTTTATTAAAATGAAAATGCCTTTAGACTTTCCCTATTCTTACCTGAAATTTTATTGACTTTTGCTGCGTCAAACGCTCTGCGTTAATGTCAAATGAAAATTTGACATCTTCAGCGTTTGAAAAGTGTTGATAATCACGGTTGTATCACACTACGAATACTGCAACGTTAGTGTTGGAGTGTATAGAAGAACAATATGTGGATAAACTGGTTATTAATTCAACGTGTTGTTTTGAATTCTGTTTGTAAATGTAGAATTTGGACCACCGTGGGGCGCAATCTCTGCACCGTCACCATCATCACTACACCAAAACCACCACAACTACCGCCACTAATGACGACCCCTAGGCCTCCTCGCCCCTCCCCCTCCAGCTGCTTCAGCCCTTGAGCCATTGAGCTCCCCCCCCCCCATCCCACAACCACCCCAGCCACTTGCGACCTCAATGTCGCACGTAGTGTCCTTCAGCTTTGTACGAGGTGTTGTTCCCACCATGGTTTTACCCCAGCTCTGTATTCGCCTTCTCCGCCGCAGACGTCAACGGCGCCGCTTCCTCGTTCCCCTCCGCCCTGCGCTCCGTCACGTGCAGCGCGGCGCGCGCTTTGGCCCTGTGACAGCGCCCGCCCCGCCCCGCCCCACTCCCCCCGCCCCGCTCCCCCCGCCGCCCGTCCCGCACCAGCCGCGCAGTCCGTGGCGCCTGCCGCAGCACGTGGGGTTGGCGGCGGCAAAGGCGCACGACAGATGGCGCGGCCTACACGTGTTTTACACGCAGACGACTCCGCCGCCACTGCTTCTCCGCTCGAACAAATATTCCGCGCTCGTAGGTAATCAATTCACTTCTCCAGAGGGCGAACGTTTAGTTTCTTAGAGGAGTTCGCGTAAGAATTTTTTGTGCGCTCTCCAAGCAGGGGGGTTGTTTTGGGGATTCGTAAGTGCGGTGGCAAAAATGTGAAAACATTAGACAGGTCAAGGCTAATAAAGATTGCCTGCAGATACTGCTTTAATGAATGACGTCTTGCATATTTATCTCTGTGGCTTACTAAAATGTCAAGTGAAATACTACTCGTTCATTGTTTCTAAACAATACACTAGTAAATGAGCGTACTCGTAATCGCCTGTAATTATTTTAGTTTTTTCTATGCCTGAATTCGTGAGAACTAGAAGTTTTCGACACTTACAGATATAGTAATTTCTAGAAATGTGTACTTCTACATTCAATAATGTTTTTGGGTAATTGCAGTATTGACTTTTTAAAGATTTTTATCAATTGTTGCAGTCAGAAATACGGATTCATTGGTTAACTCTACTTTTTTAGGCTTTGTAAAGTCCTTTTGAGCCGTAATTTTGCGCATACATCAGCATTAGTGAACTATTACGTGAAGATTGCGAATAGACACACGCAAATTTTGGACCCGAAATTCGGGAAGTCATGTGTATGGAAATACGTGCCTCTCATAACTCCGTCAGATTATAAGTTTTGAATGGGGCGAAAGTAAGATCTAGTTCTGTCCTCTCAAATATAATTGAGATATTGCAATATTGGGTGGAACTTACTTGTAGCCCTTGAATTTAGAACATTTTTCAAAATATTCTAGAAAATAGGTGAATTTTATTTTTCGAATAGAGAAAATAACATTTGTAAAAATGTTATAGCTTCGATTGTCATATTGTTTGAAATTTTGGAAATTGCAAAGCTTCAAATTGATTTTCGAACTTGTGCTACTCCAATATCAAACCAAAGATTTTTTCGAGTGTAGGTTATTCCTCAATTGCAATCTTTAAGTGTTGTCATTCACTTTTTTAAAAAACATATGATTTGAATAACCACTAGTAACATTAAGAGGATGAAGCGTTTTGGTATGCCGCGTATTCCCACTTGTTTACAAAAGATAGCCACGTGAAAAAAATCAATCGGAAATAAAATCCCTTCATATTCTGAAAGTATAGAACTGCAGAATGTAGAGTGTACGACTTGCGTGGAATTTGAAAAGAAAAATCGCCACTTCGTTGCCGGTGACGTTGACAAGACGTTCACAAGACGGCCACTTTGGGCAAAATTGAGCGCCCACAATCAGTCATCTTGATCCGAAACGGTATCATATGTGCATCCACTCAACATCATGCACATATGACCTCAAATCGGTTGTGAAATGTAGTTAGAGAAATTATGTACAAGCGTTTATAATCCATTTTATGTATATCTATTCCCCGTGAACATTTATTTATTAATCGACCGCATTAGGTATCGTCCAATTAGACAGTGAACCGTTGTACTAACCGAGGAAAAACACAAGCTCAAAGTATAATTTGTGATTGAGACAATTGAACTTACAGGTCCCTAAAATTACTCGAAAGATGCATCTTATCAGGTTGCAGCTACTTCAGTTCTTCCTTCTCGACATCCTACGTTTTACATTGTAATTACCCAGTTTTATTGAAATACTTTTTCCAGCATTTAGACAATTGCATTATAATTAATTTTTCTTAAAATATTTTGAGACAGGAACATGTAGCAGAGGTCCTTCTGGTAGTTGTGATTTGAAAATCTCTCATCGCATAATCTTAAGAAAGTCTACAAAACATATTGTTTAAAACATTGGGATGTAATGGTTTTTATTTTATAATATCCTATAAACTTCAATTTTTAAAATATTTCTTAATATTAGAAATTGTTAATATTATTTTGAACTTTTCATCCATTGAACTTGGGCGACCATCCATTTGGTTCAGACATAGATCTGTCACTGACCGAAAAATGTTTATAATCTCAATTCTTCATATGCCGAGCAACACTGGCCGCTTTACTGAACAAATCACGGGCGTTTATCCGGGTCGAGCCACGAAGACGGCACTCGCTAGGCCGGAATCCTCACAAAGAGTGAGCGCAGCCGGCCCCTCATCAATACGCACCGCCCTTGAGACAATTAACCGAAGCGTCGCCCGGGGGCATTATGATCAGCGGCGGCGACGCGGCGCCATTAGAAATCCTGGCCGGCGGCCGAGACGAAAGAACTCCCGAGAGGCGGAAGCGGCAGACAGCCGAACAAAGGGCGCGCGCGGCGGAGAAAATGGGAATCCCTCCCGAAGTTGAGGCTCGGCCGGCCGGAAGCGGTGCTCCTTCAACGGTTTTGTGCCATTTGCCTCTTTGTTTCGACGTCTCGTATCAATTCTTCGCCCGGCTGCGGAGCGGTTTTTTTCGGGGCCTCGTTCGCTGATCAGCCGGGTGATTTTGCTCGCGAAGTTCAGCTGCTCCTTCCCTCGAGATTTGGGGCTCTCGTGATGCAGATGTGCTGCGTTTTAAGGCCAAGTTACTATTCGAACTGATCCATAGAGGGACGTAACGTAGTTAGTGTTAAAATTAACTCATATTGTCATGGAAAAAACGAATGTCCTAACGTTTTAATTTTACGTTTTAGAACGTTTCAATGCTTTAGTCTGGAAATCGATAATATCGATACATAATATACATTTATCACGCTTATCACACTGAAGGGTTACATATACACATGTTTACTTGCAGATTGATTTTCACACTTTAGAAAAAAAAGCCTCATAATATATTAATATGACCTTGGAATAATCTTTCTCTAAAATGGCTTAATACTGGATACTAAGAATACCGAACTCTATGAAAGCAAATAGTAGTACCAAGAAGTCCAAAAGGAAAGGAGTTTGAAATGAGTTTATTGCGTGTCAAAGAAAGCGAGACTGTAGCAAATGACCCTGGTGAACGTAACAGAACTCCACTTAAATTATGAAACTGAGAATGAAAATACACCAAATTGTTGGGAAATGACTCAATTTTTGAAAAGTGAATGAAGTAATTTGATATGGCAAACGAGTTACAACTACCTCACAATATAATTATTGGAGAAGAGAAAATATCTGTTCCAAATTAAATATTTGTGAAACTTACTAGCTCATTAGCGTTTCCGCAGTATTATCAGTTATTGTTAATATTTTACGAATTTCTAATGTATATTTTTCTTGCATATATTATATGCTTGTACGTACAATTTTAAAAAGACAAGAAGATTATTGTACGATTTGCCTTCTATTTCGGCGCTATAATTTATGACAGTATTGCGTTGTAAAAAATATATCTGTAGTAATTTAGGAGGTTTATATTAAAGACATATTAGGGGCAAGGAAACATGTCTTTCAAGTGCAAAACTTCAAAAAACCAAGCCACGTTTCTCTAAATGATTAGGGAATTATAATTGTTTATGTAATGGAGAAATTTACAGACACATTAGTTCCAAGGATCATAAGGGCATCAGACTCAATGCGTATTTTTAGTAACAAGAACATTTTTATTTGAAACAGTTTAAATATTTCTTTATCTGTTAATGATAATGATGAATGTAGTTTATAATTACTTTTAAACATTTTGCGGACCTTTCAAATAAAATGATATCACAAACATTTTTTAATGTGTTATCCCTTTCCGCACAAACGGTCTTCGGGTTCTCGCAATCCCGTGAGGTGAATTCATCGATCGAGGTACACCAATTGAAGGAGTAACAAAGAACCTAAGAAAGAGCCCAGGAGGTGGAAGAAATGCAAAGAACGAGGGAAAATAAAAAAGCATTTCCGCTCAATAACTCCTTTTTCAGCCTCTTTTCAAAAAACGCCTTTCCTTCCTGTGAAGCGCAACTATGAAAAGCGACAGCATTTACAAGACGAAAGAAACATTTTCAGATGTTCAAATACGACTTAGAACCATACATTGTTCCGCATTACTTCTGACTGTGACAAATTACGTGAACTCCGGAAGGAATTGCCACTTCTCGTGATTGCGCCGCAGGCACGGGCAGCATCGATAGCACAGCAGACGCGACCGCTGCCTTCGGGATGGAAATAAATCCCGCATCACGAACGAAAAACGCCGATGAAACGTCTGTCGTAAACAGTGCAATCAATAAGTCAGATAGCTCAATATATCGACACTCAAACTCGCAAAGAAACGAAAACATTCCAAATTATACAAAATTTGAGTTGACCAACAATTACGTTTATCGTTCAACCGTTCCATAAGCTTCTGCTTGTACACGAGAAATATACAATGAATTTGAGAGAGCTTTTCACACTTTTGTAGAAAGTTGATCACAAAAGATTTTAGTGTGGAGGCAAATGAATCTTCGCTACGCATATTCAAGTTGGGGCGACGAGGCTGGGGCTTTCAGCTTCTAACTCGGACAATCTCTTTACTTTTTCCAGCGCCTTATCGCTAAAACCAGCATTAACCGGATGATGGCCGAAATGATCCGTACATCATCAGTCAAATATTATCCAAACTATGTACGAAGAACTGACAAATTAGCCACATTTCGGACATTCACGGTGTAGCGTCGTGCCACGCTCAAATCGCCGGATGTGCAGCATCGCCGGATGTTAAACAAACGGCGGAGTGATGACGCACTGGGACTTTCCGTGGACGTAGCGGGCCCAGAGCGGTTTTGGGAAGGAGGCAATGGGGGCGGCGGGCAGCGCCAAAAGGGCCTATATAAGGTCAGGAGAACAATGCCCCAGTCTTCTTGTGCTAGCGGCGTCGGCGACAGGTGGAGCGCGTGTCTGTGCGTGTAGGTGCATTAGGGCGAGGGCCCGGCAATTCATTGTCGTGACTTGCGAGACGCGTAGATGGTCTCAAAGTAAAGCGGCTTCATACAGGGAACATCGGTGGTATGTTGCGGTGTGGTAGCCGTTCTTAAATTATTTCTCCTTGTAGTGGGTCTATTTATTTAGTTTATTGTGAGCTGGGTAGTTGTTAAATTGAGACTACGGTCTAGATTGTTAATACATCTACTGTTTTACAAACCACTCTCGTCTGTGTTCGATTACACCCGTATGACGCCACAACGGTAACATAAAGGAAAATAGACAATCGACAATGCAACGTAAGGGGTTGTACGACGGAGCGAGATGGGGCCTGGCGAGGGCGCGAAGGTGGGGCGGAGAGAGGCAGAGGGGCGGGGCGGGGCTGAGTGAGGAGCAGCAGGGGCTGGCGGGAGGCGGCAGGTGTCGGCGGGCGGCGCGCGCCGAGGCGGGGCGCTCGATTCGCCGAGCGAGAGGCTTCGTCGCGCACATCGACCGCGCGCGCCCGGCTCTTTCGCCTGGCAATGCGTTTGTCGCTGAGAAAGCCATCACATCGTATCCCGATTTTTAAAAGTGAGAAAGTAATTTTATTGTACTTCAGCTTTCGCACCTGCATATATATTTCGAATATTAAAAAAACACGATACTCTCTTTAAAGTAGTCAAAGAATTTAAAACTTATTTTATCAAGTATTAATGAAAGTTTTTTATTTGTCTTTAAGACACTTAAATTTCCACGAATAGTATGTGAAAAATGTATTTATTAAATATAACTTTTACACCTCTTACAGGTAAATGATAGTTTCAGGAATCAACACACAATTTTTTTCTGGAAAATATTGCTGCATCTTTTAAAAGCTCTGATGTCTGTTTTAATAATTCACTTTGATAATTGTAACTTAGTAATGTATGTGAAATTTCATATACTAAATACATTCTTCAAAGGCATCCAAAAAAATGTTCCGTGATAAACTCTTCTCTTTGTAAATATTTTGATAAATTCGTTTCTGCATGTTGGCAAATTAGACAACCGGAAATTAAATTCAGCAAGTGTTACCAGCTAAACTTACTGACGTACGAAAATGGAATGAAATACTTTTACTAATACTTCTTTTATCACACTCCGTCAAGTAACGTGGAAGATGCCTTTCGACATGAGGTTTGTCTCTTCCCGCCCACACCTGTAGAAGCAACGGTTTTTGATGAACGAAAAACGGAACGATCTATTTTCGGGGTGGAAGTGATGGAGTCTGTATAAATGTTCAAATAAATCAATACAGCGGACACTAAAACCGTTACGTATTTTGCCATGGGCTTAGCAAGGATTTGTGTTTGGTTTTTACGCGGAGGAAAGACGTTTTGACAATATTTGTGCTACTGTAAAAATATTTACTCACATGCATTACAATAAATAAAAATACATAAATGTTTCTAAAAAATATACTTTTTTGACATTTTGTTTTATAGATTAATTTACATGTTCATGTCTTTCTTTGCCAATCTTACTCGAGTTTTCAGGAAGAGGCAAAATCACTCTCCTGTAAAATGCCCAACAATTGATTTTATACTTTTTAGGCACCCGCGCATACTAATACCTACGCGTACATACCCGTTCATACTTACGTTTACATAAAGTGAATTTCAGACTGTTTAGATACCTAGGCAATTTTATTTGCGTACGTACTCAAAATTTAGCTCAATCAGTTTGGTCTTTGTTACTCAATTGAACAATAATCTTATGCAAAGTAAATGCACAAACTTTGTCCGTCCGTCTTCAAGGAATGTAATCCGAAATAAAAGATAAAATCCGTACTAACAGTCGGCGCCGGCGAAACTTTCTCGCATGCGAATCTGAGAGGAAACACATTTATCCTATTTCGGCTTCCGACGAACAAAGCGAGCCACCTCAGCGGGGAGGCGGCGGCCTCAAAACTGCAGGGCGCTTTACGACTGCGGCGCCGAGAGCGCGTCGGCAGGCCCCTCAGGGAAAGGCTTTCGCGGGAGCCATAATCCTCGAACGGGGGGGCATCAAAATTAAAACGTGCGGTCAGCTCGTTCCGCCGATCTCTCTAGCTGCGTTTCCTATCTGCATTTAAATGACTCCATTAAACGCTCCTATTCATTTTGATTACCTCTGACAAATATTTTCAAAGTGACTCTCTGGCCTTCAACTAGGCTTTTCCAAATAGTGCGATGTTATCTTTGGAAGATGAATATTTCCGTTTCATTTTGGGCCTTTGCGTTTTTAGCGCTTGACAATAAGAAAATGCGTTTCGTTGAAATCTTGTTTGCAGAAAATGCGTTCAAAATTTAATTTCAGTTCCATCTCTTTTCAGTTTTTGGACCTCTGAAAGAATTTCTTAGTAATGTCTTTGAATCTGTAAAGCAGCAATGAGGCTGAAGTATTATTAAATAAACAATGCGGGCATCAAATTTACATGGACGGCGAGAGAAATGCTCTTACATGTAGTTGAATAAATGAAATATGTAAACAAATCTTTCTCTTTTGAGCACTCACTCATTGATTACATGCCAATTTTGAAAGTGAACCTTACAGTTAAATATAGATGGTATTAAAATGCTAAATTGGAAAACCAATAACTGAAACATGAATAAACAAGTAGCAACAATATGGATCACCCCAACATGTACATACGAATGTACGAAATTTTACAATAAATTCAAAGTAATTTGACACGTCGTCTTTGACGAGGTCTTGCGTTTATTGCGATTAGTAACTTGTAGCCATTGAATTGTTGATGCTGTTTCTTCTTACGGGTGTCTTCGTAAATGGCAAAATGCCGTTGTGATGTGAATTCTGCTGACTCTCTTGTTTTTCTATCCCGTATTTTCTTAATTGCATGTACCACAGCGCTTTCAAGAAAAAACGGTACATCTAGCTCGGCATGTTCTCTTCTCTCTCTTTACCCTTGAGGTTAGCTTCAGGCACGCTTCTTCGTTGTGTACACTCGGAACTTCACTTAATTGCTACTGAAAAAGAAAGAGCAAGGGAATGTTTAGCAAAAGTGGATCAAATCTCCATTTTCTGCGTTCTTCCAAAATAACGATTAACCCTCTTCTTTAGAACAAATAAGAATGAGCCAAAGAAGTACGAGAAAACTCCATTGTTATAACATGTCACTAAGGTTGAGTCCATGCAGTGTTTATGAAGATACCTAATTAAATTTTGAAGATCACCCACCAGTGGCCTGCTGCTGATAAGATTTTTTGTGATCAAAGAAGAGGAGTTTTTTATGTGCTAACGAAGAGAAGAATGTCATGAATGTACAATGTGCCTCATTAGTAAACTTGAAGAGATAACACATCACCAATTAATTAAGTTAATAAGAAAACGCTTTTTAAAAATTATAAAAAATTAAGTTATAATTAGATAATTAATGCCAGTTTTATTCTTCTTATTTAAGATTTTAATCGAATTAAATTTACAGGCAATTGTACTGCAATATTTTGCGGAAACGAAATTATGTATGGTTAACAAACATTTTCTTGGCTAATTCGAAAATAAACGAAAAATAAAATTTCTAGGAATTGTAGAGCTTCTGAATTGAAAGATATTTCGAAAAAATTGGTAAAAATGTTATTGGAATTGCAGCGACTTACGTTTTTCACTTGTAAAGAAAATATTGAATACACTAACCATCTTAAGTTTATTTGGGAGGAGGGTGGGTTACCCGTAAAGTTACTGAGATTGTGCTTAGGCGAGAAGTTCTTACATCTACAGTTTAAATAATTCGAAGTGGAAATTATGACTTGTGTCAGTTTTTGTATTAGGACGGCACCTCCCACATACCTGTGCTTTTCAGTCTGGATTTCTCAAAAAAAAAAAAAAAAAAAAAAAACCATTGTTATTAAAATCATTAATTTGCACATCAACGAATACTCGACAATTCTCCCAATATCTACAGTTGCAATCGTTGTAAAATAGTCCGTACCTCAAAGCTCCATACCTAGAATTAACGATTATTTTGTAATAAGTAGTGTCGAGTTAAACGAGTTTAAGTGCACGTGAGAGGTGAAAGTGGGAATTCGAGGCGGAGGTCTCACAAGACTAAAATTCCCTTTGAACTTTCCCTGATTCTGAAGTGGAAAACCCCGAGCCCTCCATTCCTTGTTTGGGGCTGCGGGTCGCGTGTGCGCGGTGGCGCGCGGCGGAGGTCGCTTCGGGTCACCGCGGGTCACCGCCGGCAGCGGGGGGAGGAGGCTGGCGGGGGGCGGCGAGGGTCGCTGGCCGACGCCGCCGGCGGCTGCTGGCTATCTGTGGCGCCATCTGGAGCTTCCCGCGCTCAGTAGCGCCTTTGTGAGCGCCCCGCCCCCGCCCCCATCCGTCGGGTGGACGACGCTGCTGCCGCTGCCGCCAATGCCCCTCCCTCGATGCCACTGCCGCCAATGCCCCTCCCTCTGTCGCACACGCCGTCGCCAGGATCGCGCGGACGAGAGGAGAGACCTTGTAGTGGGGGGGGGTGATGATTCGAAACTTGAATCGATATTTGCTATCGATACAAACAACTGAACCAAATAGGAGGGAGTGGGGAATTTGTTAGTGTTGAGTTGCTGTGCGCATGCGCCGATGCTCTAGTGTTGCGAAACTCGATTTGCGCATGCGCAGGAGTACGTTGAGTGTAGGAATCGACAACACTCGCGACCTTATTCGCATGCGCAGTTGGAGTTATGCTTCCGCAAATGCTCAAAAGTGGTACTAAGTGATCAAGGTGTTGCTGACGATTGCTCTAAGCTGTGTTTAAAGTCCCTTGACAGTGGGTCTTTAAGCACAGCACAGCATAAAGCAATCGACAGCAATTTCGACATTCTGCGCGTGTTCACATCTTCTAAAGTGGTGCACAATTCGAACTGTGCTTGCGCAGAAAATTATTATTGCTGTTAATTCTCAATTGCTGTGCGGTGCTTAAAGTTCCCATAAAACAGGAAGTAATTTTTTACATATAGGAGAAAGAATTATCTACTTTTTCGGTACCAGGAACACACAAAACGAATCTTTCTATTGTAGAATCGACTTCTTTGTCGCAGCAAGAAGATACATTTTTTTATACTATGTAAGTAGAAGGCGATGATGTAATAATTTAATCGCGACTTCTTGCTTGGGACTTGACCAAACAGATGTTGGAAGAGACGGAGGATATGAACTCTCTTCCTTCTTCTGCAGGAGAAAAGGTTTCGCGGTTTCATTCCATTTTCATTTCTCTACTTCAACATTATTATTAATTCTCGCTTTAATTACAGAATGTTATTGACATTTCTTTGCTCAAACAATGAACGAAACATTGGAACAGAAAGGGCAAGAGCTACATTCCTCTACAGCAGTGAAGGAAAATAATGTTGATTTCCATTTTTAGTATATTTTTATTAGTACGTTGTATCTCCATAACACAGTTGTAATTAACTTTTCTGTCAATACAGGCAGGAACTGCCTTCTACCACCAACACCACTCGCCTTCAACCATCTTATTCGATGTGTAGTCTCCAAAAGTTTCCCGTCTACATATTCCTACGTAGATCTATTCGCTTTTTACTCAACTTTGCTTTTAATTGGCCTTTTATACTTAGCGTCCCCAAATGCATTGTTTCTATTCGATTGTGTATTTAGTTAGGCTATACACTTTTGGTTCCGCTGCACACAAGTACTTTATATCACTTTATACATGTTACAATTTCTATAATATATGTCTCAATATTTGTCTCGTGTTTGCATTTACAATATTTATTTCTTTAATTGATTGACCAAACCATTTTATCTATTTCACAAACCATTTTAACGTCTGTTTGTGACACATTCGCCTTCCATTCTTGTCCCTTTTCCTGTAACAAGCAAATATTTCACAATTTTTTATGTATTTTTTTTCCATTTTAGATGGCCGGAAATGATTGATCTCAATTAATTTACCTACGTGCGTTATGCTGTAAGAACGAATTCATCAGACGTTGCCAAACTGTTGTCGGTCACAGTCTTTCATTATCTCGAGCACAGTAGTTGCAAAGCATACAATACCCTTCCTGGCCGAGTCTGCCATTTTGTTCGATCGGTCTCGTCACCGCTGCCATTATCCCTGGCCCCAGCCGCCCTCTTCGCAGCCGGCGCCTTCCTCGTCGCAGACTTTGTGTGCAAACAAACGGCGCATCCGCGCCCCGCAGCCCAGGCGCCCCGCTGCGATCGCAGCCTCTGCCTCCAGCGCCGCCGTCCACCATTGTCTTTGCCACCGGCATTCCCATTGCTGTTGTTATGGTCGTTATCGATGCTGTCAGCCATTGCCGTCGTTTTCAATGCCACTCCCGTCCCTTTGATTGTCATTGTCGACGTTCTCACTATCGTCCCCGTCATTGTCATGGTCATTACAGTCGTCATTGTCCTTGTTGCCATCACTGCCATTGCCGTCCTTATCCCTTAGTCTTCTGGTCATTGTAGCTCTTGACTTTATTGTTGTCTTTCTCGTCAGTGTCGTCGTCCGTTCGTCAATGTCGTTGTTCTCGTCTTTATTGTCTTTGTCATCTTATTTTCGTCGGGGGATGTTTAATCCATTTAATCCACTACGCTATCCGCTTCGCCAACGTCTGGTTGGTTGCGGTTATCAGCAGCATGAGCACATTTTACGAGTCATCTCAGTAGAGAAGCTTCCAATATTTGTTGGAAACAACATAACGATATTTTCTGTTGGACGTAAACTATTAATAACATTATCCTGCAGTTGAATAACATTACAACTTTTGGAGCTGTGTTTTGTAAGAGTAGTAATCACGTAAGGTTTTCATGTAAGGGTTGTATACAAATCACTTTTAAAATTATTACTAAAATGGCATTGCATTTGACAAGAAAAAATATTTTATTTACTTTAAAAATAAATAGGGGAATTTGCAACACGCCAAGCCAGTGAATGCTGCGTGGCAGAAGGCAATGATAATTATACACTTGAAGGGCTAATTGTTACGGAAACAAAAAACACAAATGAATATGGCAAGTGCATAACCTTTCTTCTCTGATTGTATTTTAAGGTCTTCCTGACGAGAAATGAAACTTCTCTTCTTTGAAAGTGTTCCTTCATTAGTTCCGTTCTGATGTATCCTTTGATACTTGAAGAATTGCAGATGGAATTGAAACGATGACAAATGTGTATAACTGGATGTAAGGCGGAAGGAATGTATTGTAAATTTCGTACTTTTTGCGTTATGACTTTCAACGTTAATAATACAAAAATAACAATCATGTACGTGACTATAAAACTGCTTTAAAACCATTTGAATTGCAAAAGATTCATTTTCCTAAAAAATGTTAGCAGTCTCAGACTCAGTGCAAAAACATACCCAGTACCATATCTGAAATCGGCGCCAAACCAAGTTTACAAACACTGAAAAGTACATGATCATCAGCATTCACGTTTAATATTCAAGTTATTCATTTTGTTTAACTCCTACTGAACAAACAAGAACGTCGTGAGACTTTAATGTAACTGTGTTTACTTAATATAACAAAGTTCTTTGCCTTTCCACGCTGACCTTCCTGCTTATTGATCCTGATTCTGGATGTGAATAATCGCTGACCGAGTTTATGCTACAGAAATTGGAAGTGGTGTGTGTAAAACCATGTAGGCATTAATATTGTATGTTTCCAACATTACAATAAATAGTTCTTTGTTTGAAACACGAATCGTATATGATCGAGAATTGATTTAATCGTAACATTATCGCTCCTCTACATTTGCTGAAGAATTTTCTTTCGGCTTTTCGTTGCTAATTGCTCTGTCTCCTTAGCTTCTCCTAACTCGCCCTGCATCATGAGCATTAAAGTTCAAAAGAGACCATTTCTCTATGCTGTAACCCTACCGAAAAGACTCCATGTTCGATGCTACTACAAATCAAGTCATCAACATGTTTACCGTCACAACCATCATCTCTCCAAGCGTCTCTGGATTTTGGTTCTATCTTCGCCATCCTCATCGTCGCGTCCGTCGCAGTAGTCGCGACTATCGTCAACTTTTGCATCCAGCAGCAACTTCTGCCCCTCGCCACTGCCCGTCGCTTCGCCCTTGTGCCGCCCGCCCTGCAATGCCCGAGCCCCCGCCGCCATCCACGCTACTACCGCCTTCCCATCCAACGTTCCCACCTCCGGCTCCAACACCACCCCCCACCTTGCTACCGCCGTCACCGTCACTCCCGTCCTGCCACCGCTGCCGCCTCCACCGCCAGCCACCGCCCCTCCACTGGCGGCGCGGGCGTAGCCGAGTCGGAAGATTTACGGCGCGCGGACGCGCTGGGCGGGGCGGGAGGGGCGGGCGGGGCGGGCGGAGAGTCTCAGGAAGCGCCGTGCTCGTCCCGCCCCTCCCCTCCCCGCCCCGCGCCCCCACGCCCCGCACGGCCTCGCCGCCCACCCGCCCCCGCTCCCGCGGAAGTTTTTAGGTGCGTTCGAAACAATGCGCAGAGCCCCACGCGCGTCGGCTACAGCCCGTCCGTGTCTGTCCGCACGAAACATATTGCGCGCCAGATAACGAATACGTATGGAAGTTCTTCGAACCCACAGGATGCTTTCTTCGCCGGCGGGGGGGGGGGGCAGTATTGGGAGTAGCGGAAGGGGTGGTGGGGTGGTCCTGGAGGCGATGGCGGGGTAAATTTTTATCGAAATGGTAAAAAAGCCGTGGAAGACTGTGTATTTTCATGGCCATATAAATGTTCCTTTCAGATTTCTGTGGCTAATACTATAGAGTGGTGCGAGCACTTCTTGGATGAAGCATCTTAGTGATGCAGAAATAAAATGTACTGGCAAATTCTTCGAATAATAAAATATTCATGTATGCGATCAGTAATGATTTTGGTTGAATAAGTGGAGCAGTATTCTGAGAGGAAGTGTAAAAGTTCATGGGAGTAGTTCTGGTTTACAAATGCCCGTTACTGATGTCCCATATGTTAGAATTTGTATTTTTGCTTGATATATTTTGTTCATTTCATCGCATTTTTTAATTTTTTTAAATTTTACAACATAATTTATGAAAAATACGAACAATATGTCTAGTTTTCTCATTCAAAATATATGAATGTGAAATTATTGAGAATTTTTCATATTTTATTCTTCAGAGGTGAAATATAAAATGGAACATATTCATGCATTTAAAATGACTGTGAGTAGGTTAATTCCTTCGTTTAATGTATGTTTGGATGGCGTTCTTTGGTTCAAGAACAACAAAGACGTACACGTTGGTTTCTGGAATTCCTTGTGCATTGTCTTCTGCTACTATCTTACAACTGCTCCTCCTTTGATCTGCATCCTATCACAGACTAATTAAGTTGATCAATTTATAGAAGAAGAGAGAAATTCCAAACTATGCTCCATAATTGTTGCTTCGAGGACACTTGAATTTATTCTCAATCGTGTTTTTTCCCAATTGTCATATTTATTAAAGTAGGTGTGTTAAAGTTGCATATGTATTGTTTGCATTATTTTCTCTAGAAAATTTCTGGGCAAATTATAACCAATTCATTATTCTAAAATAGCATTTATATTTTGAAACAATTTCCTTTTAAATTTTCATTGTTAGTATAATGAAATAAATCAAAACAAGTAAATGTTATATGACGGTAGACACCAATTCCTCTAGTTATTAAATACTTTATATTAAATTTTACAACATTTTCGAAGCATTGTCGTACATGTATTCCTGACGCTAATGAGATTCTCGGAGACAAATTTGGAACAATTTGTGAGTGTTGCTGAATTAACTCATAGTTTATGTTTGCCTTTTGCCTTCTGGCACATCCACAGGCAATCGCGTTTATAAACAGGTGGACAAAGGGAATATATTAACGCACCTGGCGCCAGTAATCAGTATTGTATACCGCAACTAATGTATTGTGGATATTAGCATAACATTGCTTGTCGAGGACGCTGCTCTTACAGCGGTGCAGCATGGGATAGCGTTCCTCGCTCGTAGTAAATCGATAAATGCAATCGTCACCGCGATAACGATTTTCCTGGCCTCAATTGTTCGTTGGTTTCACTAAGACGTGCGTGACGGTCGACGTACATAAATAAATACATATTGTCCATAATAGCGGACAAATCACGCGAGGGGAATGTTCATTTCAAATTATTTTTTCTTTCAAACACCACCTGTCAGAAGGTGTCTTTTGATATTTATTAATAAGACATTATCGAACATCTCTATTGCACTTATCTTAATATTGATTTATTGGGCGTAATTTTTAATAAATGAACAATTAAATTATTTCGAAAGCCAATCATTTTCCCTTTAACCTTTAGGTAAATAAAAAGCTTAATTAATATCGCATATTTTACTCAAACATTTCATTTTAAATGTTTACACCAGATTTTCTAATTTCTAATTAAAGATTTGACAAATAAATCAATCCATGATAATAATATCTGTATTAGGTTAGTTATTAGGGGATATACTTTTGACGTTCAAATTTACATATTTTTTAATGAATTCATTCTGTACATTTAAGAATGATTCATTAATGTGTTTTCGAATTATCTTTATACACAGATTTTGCTTGCAGTTCATTGTTCAGCAATTCAATCTCAAATTTATACCTACGTAGAAGCATGTGTATTGATTTGAACAACGGGATAAACTCGAGAACGAAGTTAGCTATTTTTTTTTAATAATGGTAATAACCACCGAAATAAAAAGAAAACCGTTAAGTAAAAGTTGTTAAGGGGAAAAATTTTTAGTAACGTGAAATCAGTTTTCCTACACATAGTAATTGGTTTTTTATAGAAAAGGAGGTAGGAAAAATGTAGGAAACTGTTGACTTGGGTTCTTAAATGATTACAATTAACCACTACTAGTTGGCTGTAAAAGACAGAAATGTCAGAAGTGTGAGCTGGAGATAGGATTATGATGCGTTTTACAAATGTCGGAGTGCTATAAAAAGAGTTAGCTACCCGGATCCGGTGCACATGGGATCAGTTTAGTTCCGTTTTCTTTACATGCAGTGGAATTACAAGCGCGCACGATGTTATCGTAAATGCGCGAAGTTGACTTAATTAATCACTCTTTCGCAATTTTTTTTCTACTGTCAGAAATTAGTTCTTGCAATTATTTTTTAGTGTGTTTAAATCAAATAGAATAGGAGATGTTTCTTAAAATAAATAAATGTAAATTTAAATAAACTACATGGTATTAACACTTGGTAGCAATGTGTAAACAATGGGAATTGGCCTAATTTTTTGTTATATTGCGAAACTTATATTTCAAATGAAAGTGATAGAGCATAGAAATGACGGATAAAATTGTGATCTAGATTGTACCGATATCTTGAATTTATTGTCTTTGATATTACTTTCTTGCACACTGCTCACGCACTACGAGTGTAGAGAAAGCATTGTAATGCTGCGGGGGAAAAGGGATTACTGTCCGGCCCTGGTAAGGAAAAAGTGGATAAATCTTGTTCATGTCTGTATAAAATTACTTCCTCTAACACATGTAGTCACAATCCACGTTTGGAGGGGAAAATTGGGTTGCGGCAAAAGTCTGCCGGTCTACCCGAGATCAACGCTCCGGGAGGGCTACATTGTAGGCAGGATGTTCACCCAAATTGATATTCCCCAATCCATATAATTAATCTCGCGGCCCCTTGATTTTGAAATTGACATTTTGATTTTTGGGGGAACCATACATGGAGCGTCGTCTTTCAACATTTTTCTCAATAATGGCTTTAATTTCTTTTTTTAATTTGTTCCTAGGTTAGAGCAAAAGACCCCTAAAGAAATTGCATAAGACGCATTATCGTTAAAATTTCTAAATTTTCGAAAATTGCAAAAGATGAAAATTTTTTTCGGTATCTTTCTACACATAATATTGAAGATAGAGGTTTTTCCTTAATGAAATCTGTGCATTAAAAACAGATCTTGAAATACGGCCATGCCAATTGTTTGAAAATACGATTAGTTTTTGAGAAATATAAGCAATTTATAACAATTTCTCAAAAATGGCTACAATTTTTATTTAATATTTTTTCGCGGATGTAGCAAAAAATGTTAAAGAAAACGGTGCTTGTCCCATTTTCGGCGAAATATGTATATCCTAATATTCCGAAAAATTAACATTTTTGGTATTTGGAATTTTTGGTAAACGAAATCTGTCCTAAAAATTAGTTCTTTAAGAAAGGTAATGTACATTTTTTAAACATGAATAGTTTAGCGTAATTTTTGCGTATCGTCGAAGTTGCAAATTTGATTATCCCGCGCTTTGCTAGCATTTCACGAGATATCAGATGGCACTTCGACAATGGTATCGTCGCTCCCGAGACGGCAATTTGAAATTTTGAGAATTCCTTTTCAATGTTGTGAGATGTTATGGCTGTATGGAACGTTTTTCAATTCTCGAATTTGCGATGATGTATTAGTTTGAAAGTAAATAGTTTTTGCACCTGATGTTCTTGGATTTGTATTGAGTTTTACAAGTGAACATTGAAATGTGTTATAATGGACATACTAAGGCGAACAACTGCGGTATTATAATATTACGTAACCGTTACTAAGTGCGATAAAGTACGTAATACTGTAGCTCCATTAACTTATATTAAGAATAATACCATTATTTAAATGGTAATTGCTGGCGCACTTAATTGATGTAGAACAAGAATCTATGTAATAATTGCATGCACTGCAGTATCCAAGTCAATATGAAAATAATTTTACAATATAAATAATGAAAATTAATCTTTTCAACGATGTTCATGAAAATTAAAATCTTCCTGGAGTCTACGTAAACTCATGAGACCTCATAACACTTAATATGGACGTTTCTGAGAGAGTGCTAAGATAAAGTACTTAATGGTTAAGGGGTATATAAAGTGACATAAATATTCACATTCATACCACATGAAGTGAAAGAAGTCATTTCAACGAAGGCACTTGCTTCAGGTTACAAGCGTAGGAAATGGCACAGACTGTTTTGAAGCATGTTTTCCTTCTGGGAGTCGAGCCCCTGCTTTCACGCAGTGACTAATTCATGTTTTGCAATTCATTACTGTGTAATCTCGATAAGCGAAATGTCAAGTGTTCGGCAAATGGATTGAAACCATTATATCTCAGACGGCTTCTTCCGAGGATTTGCAGTAGCGAGTAAATGGAAGATTTATACTAACATTCGGTACACTAGAAGAAAGTAGTTAGATACGCAGAAAAGTACTTCTGCGGTAGGACGTGCTCTATGAACATTCAGTAAAACTTCACTGAAACATTCACGATAGGAACTTCAGATGCACAGCTTTAAATGTTTACGAACTAGTTACCATTTCGATTTTGCAGCATCCCTTTCCCGTTTGCCAGCAATTGGAGCACCATCTGTACGATTAAGAAACTAGTGATGCTGCAACAACACACACTTTCTATCATTACTTCTGACTTTCGTCTAACCCCCTAAATTTTCGGAAAATGCGAAAGTCAGACCAGCACTATTTTTTAAAGCGTTCTTTATTCTATCCAAAATTTTAAGAAAAAAATTGAAGCCTTTTTGAAAATTTGTTTTACAAATATTACTCTAAGTGCATTAATTTGTAACAAAAATTTCACGAAAACTACTGGGTTATAATAATCTATTATTTGAACAGATTTCATTAGTGGGAAAATGTCACACACAAACAATGCAAAAGTTCACTGTTAATTTTTCACAATTTTCCAAAATACAGAGAATTCACCGAAAATGCGATCTGCGCCATTTTAGTCCTTTTGTATATCCCAAAAAAATTCAGCAAATTTGGGGAAAATAATGGTTTAAAATTTGCCTATATTTTACGCAAATTGACGCAAAAACAGCTCACATTATAACATCGTACATTTCATTCATTATAGTACAATTTTTGGAGATTAGATTTTGACTTAAAAGATATATCTTCAAGAATGTAAATGCAGGAGGCGTTTATGAATATTCAAAGCTTTTAATGAACATTTGACATGAGTCGTGTTTACTCTCCTATTTGTTGTTGCAACAACAAAAAATTAAGAAAAGAAATGATTCCATTTCTGAGACAATTTTGAAAATGTCCTGTGAGCTTCATGTAAAGTATCCCACAAAAGTAAAAATATCCCTTTCAAATTCGTAGGTATCGGAGTCGGACTAAATCTATCAGGAACTATTAATATTTGGCAAAATCATTTGCACGGGTGGATGCACCGACGAACAGGCATATGGACGGGCGGGCGGGCGGACAAAACAACTTTGCTCGATTCAGGGTCCCAGGGTTAAAACCTCGGCATTGATTTTTGGCAGGATTAGTGTACTACGTGTATGAGAATGTAGAATTTGTAACATAAATGCTTGAATATACTAATACTTTTTTTAAAAATTGTGATATCTCGCTAAGAATGTTTTAAATGAACAGAGTAATACTATGGGCAGAAATTTAAATTAGGTGAACACAGGCTCTACTACCGGTTTATTGAGATCAAGATATATATATATATATATATATATATATATATATATATATATAATCGAATTTTAATCATGTTGATCCCTCTAAAATGTATTATGCGTGTGTAATATAAGTAAAGAAGTAGTCCACAAAACTTGAAAGTACACTGGACCTGCGGATTTATACCGGTCTATCAATTTTTGGAGATACTTTACAAGAATTGCATAAGATATTTTCAAAAATTTCATATTGAAGCAGAGAAAACTACACTGAATTCTAATGCAGAGGGGACTCGTTTATTGGAACTTGAATTTTCAAAAATATAAAATTTATAATTTTTTCGAACATTTGCATTTTAATATATACGTTAGGGATGCATTCAAGGTAATTTATTTTTGTGGATAATTTATGGTTCATTTTATGCAATGATTATTATGACCTTAATAAAACAGACTCGGAATATTGAATAACAATTTATTTCTTTTGACGTTTCAACCATATTTGAGGTCTTTTTCAAAAAACTATTTTCCAGGCTTATTGACACCACACCATAAACAAACCGTTAGCATTTTGATAAAAAGATTGTCAATGGTATCAAAAACACCTAATCAAGTCGTAAACATCAAGTCGTAAACATGGTCATAGGACCAGATGTTGTTTACGATTCAACAAGATAACAGATGCTAATATTTTCATGAAAACTATGGTTCTAATAATATCCCATGAAGTTTCAAGATATCTCATAAGATTTTCAGTATAAATATTTATCTTATGGAGTGAGAACGTATTGTAGATATGCTGGTAGATTAGTGGTATTCGTTTCTGCATTGAAAGCCGGAGTTCGATTGGCATGTTTCCCAGGGATTTTTTAAATAAATTTTTCCTGAAATAGAGTCCGCTAAGAAATAATATAGTAAAATTTTTATTTCCATAAAATATTCTGAAATTTTGAAAATTGCAAAGTCATATCTCTCGCATTTTCTTCGCGAGATGGCTGAAGGAGGGTTTCAATACTATAACAGAATATAACCATTACAAATGATACGAGAAACTACGTGCTCTCGGGGTATCATTAGTTTACGAAGTTCTCCAATCTGAAAGCAGATTTGTTGATTGATTAGTGTTCCCAGACGCGTCCACACCTAAGGCCCCCGTAGGTGCAGTGCGTATGTTCCCCCGCCGAATGTTGGGATTCGGCGCAGACCTACAAGTCGGCTTGCGGGGTTTCCCTAACCAAGTATCTCCGGCCAGCGGGGAACCGCCCCAGTCGGGACAGGCTCTGAGCTCCCGACTGATTTTCTGACTTGAGCAGTAATGTAATGCATTTAAGCGCAAGTGTGGAAGTAAGTGATGATGATAGGAGAAGGACGAGGTAGGAAATATCGCGCGTGGACTTTGGCCCGTTTGTCAGGGAGGTGCTCCAGCATTCGCCTGGCGACTGACTTGATCGACAAAAACGTAATATACCGATCATTGCAACCGCCCACTAGAAGTCCCTCCACACAGTGGCTGATTATAGCTCCAGACAGCGGCCACTGCAATGACATCAGTTGATACGCCAGCTAAGCCAGTCTGAGAACCGAAAATGAGCAATGAACACCTGAAAAATTTACTGTAAATCGATCCAAGTGGTTCATGTTTACTCGTAGTATTTGTGAATCGTCATTTAGAAGTAATTATTTGTTTTGTCACTTCAAGACATTTTGCTTATTTATTTATTTATTTATTTATTTATTTATTTATTTATTTATGAGATTATTTATGTTATATTTAAAACACTTAAGTGTTTTCTTATAAAAACAATTTGAGTTTTGACCAAATTTCGTGATTTTAAAAAAATGAAAGGTAGTGGCCCCCAAATGTGTTATTTTTAGGCTGGCTATTTTTTATCAGTTTTAAACTATAAACACTAAATTTTAATACAGTAAAATCAATAGAATTAACATATTTGTCATTTGTTCATTATTGTGTTCTGCGAGTTTGAATCGCTCGTAGTTTCGTTACATGGCACAGGGAAGTCGGTAGGTGTAAGGATATAGTTATATTTACAAAGACCATTATTGTGCTAACATGCACATTACAACAAATGGACATCTTATTCACGATGAAATCTCTACTTGTTGAAATACCACGTATGTGAGTTCATCTGCAGCTTTACAACGATATTTTCGCCTACAATGTGCTGCATGCGCTACCAGCACGCTGCACAATGCGCTTACCGATCCATTTGCCGGAAGTCTACTTTTCGTATGACAATGCTTCTAAGTCATCGAGCATGCTTCAAGAGCAGTTAAAATGCATAGTACTCGAAGCTTGATTTAAGTTAAACACATATAATGAAACAAAAAGCATTTTTATTTAACCTGAAATACAGACAAAAGAATAAGGTTTGAAAGACAAAGAAAATATTCAAAACCTGTTGGGTTTACAAAAGAGTCATTTCGGTGATTGTTTTACAAATACCCTTCAACTGATGAGAACATTGAGGGCACTGAGTGTTAATCTAATGAATAAATGAGAGCGATAAATTTGGAAAAATGGTGTAATGAGAGGTAGGGAAAAATAAAACGAGGAACGAAGAAGAAGAAAAGAAGAAAAGAAGAAATTGCGAGGGGAGCTCGCTTTGTCTGCACCTCCACGTATCTCATAATGATTCTGTCCAAAATTTGCCCGGACGACCGTGTGCAGAGTTGGGCATTGAAGGGGCGTAGTCGGAGCTGCTTGGGCCCACTGCCAGGATGAGAGCGCATCCTCGCCAATCCTCGCCCGTCAGATGTTTCCACGTTCCACCATTCGGCGGCAGCCGCGCAGAAATTGCGATTCCCACAGGGAAAAGCTTTCGTCCATATACATTTCACAGAAGAATGGCATTGCGATGTGCAGACGCCAAACAATTCAGGTGTTCGAAAATTAACTAAGATCACCGATGGACCTCTCCCAAACAACTAATTTGTCAATTTTTTTCGTATCTGCTTGGACTGTCTTGTTAGACCAAAAAGGTAGGAATACAGCACCCTTAACGAGGGTAATGAAAAATACGTTTTCTGAGGAACAAGAACGTCTTGGATAATGCTGGAGATTGAAGCACCTGTAGTTAACACACTTTTAACAGATTCCTGTTCTTTTGACAAGAAATAACATTTTTACCATGTATACTTTGTTTCCAAATAAGAACAAAAACAGAATTCAGTAAAACAAGGGTGGTACTGGCAATATTATGTTTCTCTACTTTTAAAAGAGCAATATTATGCACAAAATCATGTTTCTCTGCAACAAATAGGAGGCAGTGCTTATTATCTTCTTCTTCTTCTTTTGAATAGTAATATTTATTTATTTGCGATAAGGAATCCTTCAACTGCGTAGCTCATTGAGGTTCACGAGTTATGATCTAATGGGTGATAGCGAAAATGATGAGGTGATCGACGGAAAATGAAAGGCGAAAATGTGGAATGAGAGGCGGGAGAACCCAAAGAAAAATCTCCCAAGAGCTCACTTTGCTCCACGAATTCCACATGCATCGACAGTAGACTGAACCCGGACCCCAGCGATGGAAAGAGAATGCGTCAGCCTCTGGTGTACTAACTACCCCCTCCCCCACAAGAGAACTACCATAAGCAGGAAACCAAGATGCTTGCAGTTGGTTAAAGTGGTGGTAGCAGGACTTGAGCAAAGAGGTGCAGATATTCCGCGTTATCACCTGCCCCTGTATGCGAAAGTATAATGGAAACAGGCGTTATCAAAAGGACAGAAACCTGTTCGGAGGTAGCACATGCTGTGTGCACCTGCACTGCACAGAGAAACCGCGTAAGCGCGAAAACGTGTTCCATGTAGGTGATAGGTGTAGGGCCCGCGAGAACTAGAAAGAGCGATACAGTAAGCAAGAAATCATGTTGCTAGGAAACGCTACGTGATACGTATAACGAGATCTAAAAAATTGCTCTATACTGCGAATAAAACGTAGAGCTAATTGACATCGATCAACTGGGACTCTGGCGTTTCGTTACAACTTAAGTTTTTGATATTGTAGCTCCCGATTGGACAATCGCATCTGATCAAGTCAATTCGCATTTAGTTTTAATCGGAGTTTAAGTAGATGAGTATCTTCTGTGGACATGGTACGAATTAATTACAAGCGCTGTCTTTAAAAGAGCACTTCCGTAAACTGAAATAACAAAAGTGGTTGTTAGACTGTGGTTGGCAAAGTGTGACCTCTATTCGAAAGAACAATATTGAAAACACGACAGCATGTTTCTGAAAATGATTCGTATTAAGAGTGACAATAGAAAGAATACCTTACGCACGAAACCATGTTGCTAGGTGGTGGTTCACTGAACAAGATCGTACATTAGAAAGAGTTATAAATACAAAACCACATTGTTGAGAGCTGATTTGCATTCCCAGTAACGACATTGAAAAGAGCACTATTGTAAGCTAGAAAACATGTGACTAGGACAGCTTTAGAAAGGACACTATCGTAAGAGATTGAGATGGTAGTGTTACTGGAGCTTGCAGTACAAAGAGCAATACCCTAAGTACAAAAGCTTGCTGGTTGGAGGTAATTATGTTACGACTGCCGACCTAAAAAACATGACTGTTAGCTCGGAAGCATTTTGTTAGGCGATACATTGCTCTGTATTAGAAAGAGCAATATAATTAGTATTGAAACATCTTGTTTGGGATTTCAAAGTACGCTAACAATATAATACCGCAACAACGATGACATATTACTCGAGAATGGTGACGATGGCAAACGGCGGAATTAAAAAAAAAGTGTATTTACAAAAAAAACTCTTGCACTCATTCACGATTTGTTGTCTTCAGAAAAACGATGGACGTTTTGTGATGGTATTTCTACACATTTTATCAGTGAAAGGGTATTCAACAATGCTTATCACAATCCTAAGCATCGTCGAATGTCGAAATGACTTACTCGAGAGATGAAATTGAGGCGTCTCGCAAGGCATGCTTTTTCGTTGAATTGGAAACTATTTTAAGCAGTTGTAGATACGCCAAGTTTCGGAATTTTGGATTGATCCCTAGTGAGAAAATAGTAATATTAACTGTTGTTTTATCTTCGGTCTCAATAATACTCGATAGGAAAATGATCAAGAATTATGACAAGTCTTCAGCAAAGCCCGATTTACTTGAAAGTAAATAAGCACTTAGTTATTTGCCCCAATCCATGAGTGTCCGCGCGTTCCGAAACAAATTAATAGAATATTTGAAAAATGTTATAAAATATTTGTGTTAGTAAAATAACTTTTTTATATTAATATTAAATAATTATACAATCATGAATGAATAATGTAATTATTTTTTTATTGATACGTTATTGTTTGTTATTGCCTTCGATACGGAAGTCGATATACATTGTTTTACGTATCTGGATCGAGAGGATCATCGTTACGAGGGAAATATGAAAACAATTGAATGATGCTAGATTTTCTCTTATGAAGGGAATTAGATAAGGGAATAAAGAAAGGAAATTCTGGGAAGGAAATACGAAAAGACAAACCGAGTCGTGTCAACATCTAGTTAATGAGTAAATACGCCAATATGAATCATTAAAATGAGCATGCACGACGGGCGAGGCGCACCCTCGGTGGGTGAAGAACGTGCATTTTGAAAACGCCCATGGCTCGTGGGTAGCGCAATAGCTTCTCGTGGTGTGATCCCGGGGTCGATTCTCCGACGAGACAAAAATATGGCTGAAGCAGCTTTTGAAATCGTCTGTTTCTGTAGCTGGGTGACGAAGACGACCTCAGGCAGGCGGACTTCGCTAGTTAGTACGGTGGAGGGAATACGTCATGTTCGCCACATTTCTTTTATACTCCCCCTCCCAAGGCTGGGAATTAAACTAGGCGCAAGCACGGCGGACACCGTAAGCTAGCCGGCAAAGTCGGCCAGCCAACTCAAAAATGCCAAATATCGTGTACAGAATTTGTTAATTTTCGAAAGTATTTTCTAGGAGTTACTTTATTAAATCCGGGGTATTTTTTTTCGGGGAGAGAGCCCCGAAACGCGCCACGGAGCAGCGTGTACTCACCGGCGGCGGCTGCGGCGGCCTCCTTGCGGCGCTGGGGCGCGCGCGGGCGGGCGGCGCCGGGCCCCGCGCGCAGCGCCCTCCACAGCCGCATGGCCCCCTCAGCAGCGGCGGCAGGCCATGCCCCCGGCCGCGCCCCTCGACGGCCCCGAAAATAGCCTCGGCAGATGTATTCGCGCTGTTTTGCGTCAGGTATGCTGCGTTGAGCTTCAAAGGTAAATCAGTGATGTATCGAAGATACCACGTCCCATTGGTATTTCAAACGTATTTCCGCGAAGTCTGTCTGTGCTGCTGCTTCATGAGTTGCACATCACACGCGGCTCACACGGCTGCACACTCACATGAACGCACAGTACACATTACACATGTTTAAGGCCGCGTGGGCGTCATTGGAGGCCCTCGCCGCCGCCGGCGCTCGCGACCGCGCCGCGCCGGGTCGGGACGCGCGCGCAGAATGCGAGGCGCCCGCGGGACGCGCTCCTCTCGCGGAGGCTGCGGCGCCGCTCCAGCGCCGGCGCAGAATGGCCCCGCCCCGCCCCTCGCGACACGCGGTCACGGCGGCGGTGGTGCGATCGGCGGAGTGCACGCGACGGCGGCGGCGGCGGCGGCGGCGCGGGCGCGGATCGACTCGAGCGCGTTTTATGGGTCCGTATATAGCCGCGCTTTTACGGGCGGGCACGCGCGGCGCGGGCGGCGGCGGCGGCGGCGGCGGCGGCGGCGGAGAGCGGCGCGGCGCGTCTTGAGCGGGCGGGCGCGGCGGCGGGTCTGCCGTCGGCGAAGGCGGAGCCGCCCGCCCGCCCGCGGTCTCGGCCGACCGCGCCGCCTCCGCCTCCGCCGCCGCCGCCCGCGCGCCCCACCCCCGCCCGCGCGCCCTCGCAGCGGCGCAGCAGCACGCGTGGCCGGAATATCGCCGCGTGTGGGAGAGAGCCGCGCCCCTGCGCTGCCGGGCACGGAGGCCAGGGAGGACGAGGGGCCCCGGCTTACACATGCGCCCGCCCGCGAACGGTGCTTGCATACGGACACGGGGCGGGTCGAAGTAAGAGAAGAGCTACGAGTTCGGTGGGAGGTGTTTTAGCATTGTTCTGGCTTGGCGGGCTGCCACGGGCCAGGCTCTCGGGAGAAGTTTGCGTTTGATGCACGGTGCTCAAGAGAATTTGAAGAATGTATTCCCATTGCTGAAAAGGAACGCGAATTTATTATTCAGATATTTGTTCAATATCATACTGTAACTAACGGAATATTATTAATTAAAATAATATAGATAAAACAATATTCCTCTAGTAAAAAATATCCTTTTCCGGAAAAACAGTGTAATATTTTTTAATACTCTGTAATGTCTTTTGTTTTTAATTTTTTCCAATACCTATTTTCGTAAAAAGAAAATAGCTTTTTGAATACAGATAAATATGATCCCTCTGAAACAGTATTATCTTACGTTTTTAGAAATTCTTTGAACAATGCAAAATAATCAATCAAGTGTGGGGGAAGGTAGGAAGTTGTTCCGTGGCGCAGGGCCTCGTCGAGGAAACATCTGCGCCCCGCGAGGAGCAGCTCCTGAATCATATCATCTCATCTCATCTGCATGTTATCGCTCGCTCAGGCAGATATTCGTCGCTATGGGGCCCGGAAAGTGGCGCACGAAGGAGAAGCGGTGGATGGAGCGAAGCGGTGCCGGCTGCCGCGAATTTGATGATATCGGAGGAGAGGCGATGGTCACAGCAAGAGATGTGCGGTTGGAAAGTTTCAGAAAAGGCGGTGAGACGTTCGGAGAACGGGTCGGGTCCGAGTCGGGGTCCGGGAGGTCGGGGTCCGGGAGGTCGGGGTCCGGGAGGTCGGGGTCCGGGAGGTCGGGGTCCGGGACGTCGAGGTCCGAGAGGTCGGGGTCCGGGACGTCGGGGTCCGGGACGTCGGGGTCCGGGACGTCGGGGTCCGGGACGTCGGGGTCCGGGACGTCGGGGTCCGGGACGTCGGGGTCCGGGACGTCGGGGTCCGGGACGTCGGGGTCCGGGACGTCGGGGTCCGGGACGTCGGGGTCCGGGACGTCGGGGTCCGGGACGTCGAGGTCCGAGAGGTCGGGGTCCGGGAGGTCGGGGTCCGGGAGGTCGGGGTCCGGGAGGTCGGGGTCCGGGACGTCGGGGTCCGGGACGTCGAGGTCCGAGAGGTCGGGGTCCGGGACGTCGGGGTCCGGGACGTCGGGGTCCGGGACGTCGGGGTCCGGGACGTCGAGGTCCGAGAGGTCGGGGTCCGGGAGGTCGGGGTCCGGGAGGTCGGGGTCCGGGAGGTCGGGGTCCGGGACGTCGGGGTCCGGGACGTCGGGGTCCGGGACGTCGGGGTCCGGGACGTCGGGGTCCGGGACGTCGGGGTCCGGGACGTCGGGGTCCGGGACGTCGGGGTCCGGGACGTCGGGGTCCGGGACGTTGGGGTCCGGGAGGTCGGGATCCGGGACGTCGAGGTCCGAGAGGTCGGGGTCCGGGAGGTCGGGGTCCGGGAGGTCGAGGTCCGGGAGGTCGGGGTCCGGGAGGTCGGGGTCCGGGAGGTCGGGGTCCGGGAGGTCGGGGTCCGGGACGTCGGGGTCCGGGACGTCGGGGTCCGGGACGTCGAGGTCCGAGAGGTCGGGGTCCGGGACGTCGGGGTCCGGGACGTCGGGGTCCGGGACGTCGGGGTCCGGGACGTCGAGGTCCGAGAGGTCGGGATCCGGGAGGTCGGGGTCCGGGAGGTCGGGGTCCGGGAGGTCGGGGTCCGGGACGTCGAGGTCCGAGAGGTCGGGGTCCGGGACGTCGGGGTCCGGGACGTCGGGGTCCGGGACGTCGGGGTCCGGGACGTCGGGGTCCGGGACGTCGGGGTCCGGGACGTGGGGGTCCGGGACGTCGGGGTCCGGGAGTTCGGGGTCCGGGACGTCGAGGTCCGAGAGGTAGGGGTCCGGGAGGTCGGGGTCCGGGAGGTCGGGGTCCGGGACGTCGGGGTCGGGGTCCGGGACGTCGGGGTCCGGGACGTCGAGGTCCGAGAGGTCGGGGTCCGGGACGTCGGGGTCCGGGATGTCGGGGTCCGGGACGTCGGGGTCCGGGACGTCGAGGTCCGAGAGGTCGGGGTCCGGGAGGTCGGGGTCCGGGAGGTCGGGGTCCGGGAGGTCGGGGTCCGGGAGGTCGGGGTCCGCGACGTCGGGGTCCGGGACGTCGGGGTCCGGGACGTCGGGGTCCGGGACGTCGGGGTCCGGGACGTCGGGGTCCGGGACGTCGGGGTCCGGGACGTCGGGGTCCGGGACGTTGGGGTCCGGGAGTTCGGGGTCCGGGACGTCGAGGTCCGAGAGGTCGGGGTCCGGGAGGTCGGGGTCCGGGAGGTCGGGGTCCGGGAGGTCGGGGTCCGGGACGTCGGGGTCCGGGACGTCGGGGTCCGGGACGTCGAGGTCCGAGAGGTCGGGGTCCGGGACGTCGGGGTCCGGGACGTCGGGGTCCGGGACGTCGAGGTCCGAGAGGTCGGGGTCCGGGAGGTCGGGGTCCGGGAGGTCGGGGTCCGGGAGGTCGGGGTCCGGGAGGTCGGGGTCCGGGACGTCGGGGTCCGGGACGTCGGGGTCCGGGACGTCGGGGTCCGGGACGTCGGGGTCCGAGAGGTCGGGGTCCGGGACGTCGAGGTCCGAGAGGTCGGGGTCCGGGACGTCGGGGTCCGGGACGTCGGGGTCCGGGACGTCGGGGTCCGGGAGGTCGGGGTCCGGGACGTCGGGGTCCGGGACGTCGGGGTCCGGGACGTCGGGGTCCGGGACGTCGAGGTCCGAGAGGTCGGGGTCCGAGAGGTCGGGGTCCGAGAGGTCGGGGTCCGGGAGGTCGGGGTCCGGGAGTTCGGGGTCCGGGACGTCGAGGTCCGAGAGGTCGGGGTCCGGGAGGTCGGGGGTCCGGGAGTTCGGGGGTCCGGGAGGTCGGGGTCCGGCCGGAGCTAAGGGTCTCTGTTGAACAGTTGCGCAGTAGATCACAGGAGAAAAGTGCGCAATAGCGGCACCAGCCTCTCAGCACGGGCCAGCGATGTCGTGCCGTGACGGGCGGCGGCAGCTTCTGCGTGCCTGCGCGCATCGCCTTCTGCGCGCGAGTCGCGAGGCACGCGCGTGGCCGTGCTGCGAGTGGGCCGGCTGATGGCATCGCATGGTGCCTCTCAATCGTGTCCTTTTGTTTCGTGACGCGCAGCGTGTCGGCGACTTTCATCTTTCCGTGATGTCGGCGAGCTTTTAAACTTTTTAAAGAAATATGGTTGGGAACAGAATTTCAACGAGAAACTGCACCGAGTTTGTGTCTGGAATACTTCATGCAGGTGGATGGGTGTCAGAAATGACGAAAATATGCGGTATTTCGAAATCAAATATTAAACTCTACCATTTATGGATGACGTTTTCGAGAAAAACTGATCTGTGTTTTCTATATCAAATTATTTTAGAATTAATTCATGATGCAGTATTTTTGTTCTGAGAATTACATGATTTGAAAATATTACTTTTTTATTGATACAAAAATTGCACCCTCTTTCCTCAATTACATTCATTTTAAAGAACAAATATTTGTACAGGATTTGGATTGATTGAGTTTTTCGTTTGTATGGCGGAGGTTAGTAGTCCCGCGAGCGCCGTGCTTTGTTATCATGGGAGATGGCGGAGGTCTCTTGCCGATGGAGGGTGAGTTCCGGCGCCGATCTACACGTCGTCCTGCGGGGTTCTTCCCAACCAGGTATCTCCCACCGGCGGGGCACCGCCCCAGCCGGGACAACCTCTACGTTCCCGACAGTGAGGTAGTGTGGTGCATGTTAGTGTAAGCGTAAATGAGGGGTGATGATAGAACGAGAAATTGGAAGGAAAGTCGCGCGCCGTCCGTGGCCCGTTTGTTAGAGTACTGCTCCGGCATTCACCTTGTGTCGGTCGCAATAAACACGGGAAACTACCGAGCAGAGCAGCCGGCCGCCAAACGCCGAATTCACCCCCAAACGGCGGCGGGATTCGAACCAGCTATCTAGAAGGTATTATCTAAAATCTTGCCACTGTGGGGATTTGAACCCCAGGACTCCTGATCAAAGGCGCTGCGGTGACCTCAGTTGATGTCCTCAGCCACCTAAATCGGTACAGCGTTTGGATGTAGTATGAAGTATCATTGATTACAAATTTTGAACTCGTTATACATTCATAAAAAACAGTCTACGACATCAAAACAAGAGCCGTCGCGCGACCCAATTTCTCCGTTCCTCGACAAAGTACATACGCATCGAACACGTTTCGAATCATGCTGTAATTCGGATGAGAAGAACATTAATTTAAACACGACAACGGGGATTACAAAAAAAGGCAGAATAAAAAATGCTGAAGAAAAGTCTGAAAGAGGAACCTACATTACACAAGACAGTTGAGTTACATTAATTAACATTTAAATGGAATCAGGGAGAGAAAAAATAAGGATTACAATAAGCCGGGCGAAATGTGCCGAGTCCAAAGCGAACTCATCTTCCTCCTTCGGAGTGCAGCAGAAACACAAAGAACGGAGAAGAGCTGAATGCGCCCCCGTGACGGCGGACAGGAACAACCCGGTCTGGCTGGGCAAATATTTCAACCGGCGCACTCATTTTTCGCCGTCATGCCATGCGCCGAGCCCTTGGACCCGTTCGCCACCAGCGCCCGGCGATTCGGTTCTCTCGCTGGCCACTTGATGACGCTCCGCTCGCGGAGTTGCTTCCGCCAGTCGCCTTCGCCGAGGCTGGGGCTCCAACTGAAATTTGTCAAAGACTGGGCGTGCTCTTGAAAAAGAATGGGTCTTCACACAATGCGTCAAATACACTGACACTTTTAGCGTCTAAAAACCAGGTTATTAAATATGGTTCCTTGAAGTTAATATTATTAATATTTAGTATTTTCTGTAACTTAAAAATTAGGTTCATGTGAACACAACACACAGACGATTGTGTTTAAGCAGATGGCAGCTATTGATTCTTGTTGTTTCAGTTGTAGGCAAAAATGCCACTCGTGCCAGTTATTAAAATTAATTCATGATCATCTGTACATTAAGTTCGTTACAGAGCATTTTTGTTTATCTGTTTACAAAAAAGAAGTGAGCCTAGATGTACGGAGAATTCAGAAAATGCATTTATATAAGAAAAGATATAGTGCGCCCAGATCATATATCATACATAAAATAAAAGTAAGACTTGCGTGGTTGAAACAGGTCCGTCAAACAGTCAAACAGTCCGTCGTGGTTGAAACAGAAACGTCCTCTTGCGGCTTATATGTCACAGATTCTCCTCTTTCGCCCTTCTTTCTTTTATTCCTTGTTTATGTTCATTAGCATCCAATTCATTATTTTTCCAACGTCACTAAAACGTCACCTTTTCGTAGAACACATAATAGAAAATTCTAGAAAGTATCAGAGTGCTACTTTACAATTTACTTCAGTGTACTCTCTTAGTGTTCATTAAATACACTAATTATTTCTATTGAAATACTTAAATTATACAATTTCTTGATGCGTAATAAAGAAATCATTTTTCGTGAGGCAGATTCTGTCGTAGTACCCACTACAATTTGTTGTTCACTGAACCAGTTAGAGCTACTGATTCTAGTAGCAGTCTGATACCAGTTCTTGGTATCTATCAAAGTTTTTTTCCAGCAACATTCCAGCCCGTCTAGAAGTCGGCGGACCGTCTAATCCTGCAGCCTCTCAACTCTTCTCAGCCAGTACGGCATTCCCTCGCTGCCCTCTTCACAGGTCACTCTGCCAACTCATTCCTTCTGTGGAGTCCGGGACCACGTCGATAATGAAACTAGTTTTCAACTCCACGGAATTATTTTACTTCCACTACGTGGCCGAGACATTCGTCATCGATTGCCTTTCATTTTTGCTTGTTCCCGGTTATGATGCTTTTCATCTTCTGCTACCAACACTTTCCTCTGCTAGGAGCCAACACCCGCGTACTGTAGGTAATGTTAATATTTAACAAGCTTGTCCAACTAACCCTGAGTTTTGTCCTGCAGCATTCTATGAGTTTTATCTCGAAAAACCTCATTGCACTTCATCAATCTAATAGTTTTTGTTCTCTATTTATTCTCTCCATCACAAACGCAATCTCCATTTTCATCCTTTGGGATCAGCTTTACCCGTCTCCGCTTTCTAACTTTGCCAAACATTACTTGACCCAAACACTTTGCACATTACTCACATCTCCCGGACACAGTGAAGCCACCGCCTCAGGCCGCCCGCTGTTCGGGTTTGCTTCTCTTGTCGCCGTCGGCCGCCGCCCCCGGCCCTCGCGTGCTCCCGGGTTTACCCCAGGAGCGTACTCCGCACTTCCCCAAACCACCGTCCCTCCCTCCGCCGCGCCGCTCGCGCCGGGCCCCTCGCGGCTGGCCCCCGCCTCCCTGACCGACCCCAAGCGGCAGTGGCTTCAAACTACAGCCACAGGGTGCACACCTCAATGTTTGCCATTTCCAAGTAATCCTTCCACATGAATAAAAGTGCAACGTAAGTAGGTAAATGAATGTAATTAATGTATTATTTAAAAGTGAAATAGCTTACAAATCACACGTGACAAAAAATAGTACCCCTGGAGTGATTGCTCCCATATTTAGCACAACACTTTTGGGCGACCAAAAATCAAAATTAGCGTAGTTGAGACCCTAATTGGTGTTTTTTCTCCGATTATGTCCATGTTATGATGTTACGTATGAGGATGCTACTCCAAAATGTGAATTTCTTTTTTAAAATACAAAATTACTTTGGATTATGAGCGGTATAATTATCGGACTAGCGTTCAAGGGGTTCACGAAAGACCAAAGCTTTACATAAATTAACATTTAAATATAAAAAAAGTGAACCGAAGAAGAGTATCTGCCTACTATTAGAATCCACTGTTATGTCGGATTGTTGTAGATTCTAGAAGTGGCTAACAGCTCATTTAAGAGTTATATTGCATTTGAGTTTAGATTTATTAATTATTTCAGTTAGAAAGCGAGTGAAGTAGTTCGAGGGTTTGGAGGGGAAGGGGTCTAGGCAGGCCAGGAAAGTCCAGTATTTTATTCTCTAGATAGACATGACTATGACTTTCTGCTTTCGTTGGTGTATTTTATTCTTGTCAGTGAGATATGCCCCCCTTAAAGTTGCACAAATATTTGATCTTGTACACGGAATGAAGAATCAATCAAAAAGGCTCATCCCCCTTCCTAGTGTCTGCTTCACAGTAAATCGCGAGTCTTTATTTCCACAGTGTAGTCACGCCCACTTCGTTCTCATGCGCACTGATCGTGTGAATTGAATGTTGATTGCTCACCACATACGTCTTCAGCGCGAACGTCTTTCAGTGCGAACGTCCTCATCCGCTGGGAGGATCGCTTTGGACCCTGCGCACGACATGCCCTCTGCGCGTGTGCAATTCTTCCTTTAGGCGTTCATCATCCCATGCTCGCAATCTTCACTTTCAAATCATGTGTTTTTGCCTTTTAATGGACTTTCGTGTTAAAAGTAATCCATGAATTGCTGGCCAGCTGGTATTGAGGTGACAAGCAGAATCTTCACACAGCATCTCGCACTGCAATAGAAGTGATACGAAATTAATGTCTGAAATGAGATTGCCAAGTCTCTTGGAAACTTCTTAAAACATGTGATGTTATCAATAAAAAAGAACTGTTCGATCACTTGAAGCTTTCTTTATTTTTCTCGTCTATTAGATATATCTTTGAGTTTACACCGTTAATTACAGTACTCGTTTTTAGGATAAAGAGATTTCAAACAATATACAAATCCACAAAACATAGGAAATTTGTTTTAACATTTGTCTAAAGTTAACAGAATTTGTAATAGTCTCTTTGGAGAATTGGGGACGGATTGGCCAGGGGTTCATCTGCGGAGGTGGGATATCACTAGTTGAAACAAGGAGGATGTTAAAGAATCTAATCACGAACGATTTTTAATTAAAAAAAGATTTTTCCGAATTTTTAAGAGTGAGTTTACATCATCTATTGAATTTTTTAACTATATTTTTTAAATTTATTACATAAAAATACATAAAATATTGTTATATGATATGAAAGTTTTTTGAAATATTTTCTAAGATTTATGTTTTGTTTTCTCGTCTGTACCCTTCTTATGCAAAATATTTAGTTTTAATCCTTTGTCTTAATCTAATTTTAAATTTTTACTTGGTGCCTTCCGAAATTTGTGAGCTGATATAATTGTTTTTTAATAATAGGTTATACATCAAGCGAGAAATGCATTATTTTAGCATGGTATAATTGTAGCCTAGCGGGCTACAATTATACCAAGGAAAAAATAATTTATCTCCTCATGCGTATATGCTAAGTTTTTACGACTATAATAGTTGCAGGAAATGTATTTAAGATATTAAGTTAAGAATTTTAAAATTCCTGATACGTGAATAGTGTTTGTTACCAAGTAAACTGACACTAAATATTTACGCGTTTAATTAAGGCCATGGCTAATGCATATCTGTCGCTGCTAAGGAAGCTAGTGGAAATTTAATGTCAAAATATCTAAGAAACGTATGATGCAGATAATGTGAAAATTAGTGTAAGGATATATTATCAGTGGTGTTTCAAGTTGTTTTCCAATACATACATTTTTACTCATGTGTTTCGTTTGTTTTCATTGTTAAAATGTACACAAGAGAGACAATATTTAATCCCTGGGAAGTAAATATTATTTTCCTAGGGAGCGAATGCTTTACTTTAGTCCCTCATTTGCTAACAATAAAATCACTTTTTCATTCGTTCGTAAAAAAAATTAATACTCTTTTGAAAGTAACTTGGTTCCTCGGAGAGTTGTCGAAAACGCGTGCATTTGGTCCCATTTGTGCCCCACGTGCGACCCGTCGCGGCCGCCTCCGCCCCGCCCCCTTGGCGCACTCGCCTCTGGCGGCGCCGGGGCGTGCGCCGGGCGCGAGGGAGCTATTTCGGAGGACTCGCGCCGGGGCGGGGCGGGGGCGAGCCACCCTAATGGGCCCTGTGGGGCTGGAGGCGCCGCCGGGGCGATGGGACGGGAAAGGGTGGAGCCGCACCCTTGCGCCCCGGCAACTGCACTGGGCCGCAGGCGGAAGCTAGCTGGACGACCAGCAGATCACTTGACTCACAGGTAAAGGGAGTAAGGTCGCACCAGTCATAAGACTACGATTTATTGGATGTTTTTGGATTAATCCGTTGTCACCCGGCGATGTTCGACATCTGGTCCTGTTTTCATTTATTATCCGCATCTGGGAGTAAGAGGGGAAGATGTCATATTCCCAACAAAGCATCTGTAGCATACTTGACCCCCGTAAAAAAGTGCTGTTGAATTGTTGCTCTGGGAAAACAATGTTTAATATTAAATTTAAAAACTCATTTTGTTTTTTCATTTTTATAAGATGGCAGTAATAATAATAATAATAATAATAATAATAATAATAATAATAATAATAATAATAATAATAATACTTTTTAACGATACCTTGAAATATCCATCCAACCTCCCTAAATAAATTGATGGGTAAGACATTTATGATGGCCAAATCAGGAGACAGTCTCCAAACCAAGAACTACTGGCAATTACATGTTTATCAACATTATACAAAATTTTGACTGCTATTATATCTTCTAAAATTAATGAACATCTCGTAGACCAAAATATTTTACCTCCTGAGCAAAATGGTTGTAAAAAGGGAACCAGAGGATGCAAAGAACTATTGGTTATAGATAGTGTAGTTACACAACAGGTCCGTAAAAGACTTCATGATATATCTGTGGGGTGGGTAGACTATAAAATGGCTTTTGATTCTGTGCCTCATTCATGGCTTTTGCGTATCCTAGATATCTATAAGATTGACCCGGCAATAATAAATTTTCTCTCTGTGTGTATGTCTGAACGGAAGACTTCTTTACACGTTAGGCAAGGTCATTATTCCTATGTGACCAGGGAAATTAGGATTCGGCGAGGTATGTTTCAGGGCGATAGTTTGAGACCTCTTTGGTTCTGCATCTATCTAATTCCACTGAGTAGAATGATGAGAGAAACTGATATGGATATCGGATAAAGAGAAACCCAGATGTTCGCATAGCACACCAGTTTTATATGGATAACCTTAAATTATATGCATCTAATAAAATTCAACTACAGAGTGAAATGGTGATTGTCCAAAACTTCAGCAATGATATCTGCATGAAGTTTGGCTTGAATAAATGTGCGACGTTGCATGTAAAATGTGGAAAACTCCAAAATCAGGAAGGAGAATTACAACTCTCCAGGGACACCATCATTCAAAACCTTGGAAACGAAGACTCTTACAAATATCTAGAGATGTTGCAACTATTGGAAATAACTGACTCAAATGCCCGAAACAGGATACAAAAGAAAGTGGTAGCCAGAGTTAATAAGATCTGTGAGACGAATATCAACTCCAGAAACAAAATTTCTGCAATAAACACATGGGCTATCCCTGTAGCTACTTACTCCTTTAGAGTGATAAAATGGACGGATACCTCTCTTGAAGCCTTTGACAGAAAACTCAGAACAACACTTACCAAGCTTCGATTTCACCATCCTCATAGTTCGACACAGAGGTTATATCGATCTCGAAACGATGCATGCAGAGGATTGCTTAGTCAGCAGGAAGAAAAACTCCGTCTGTATGTTCTTTCAATGGACACCCCAATCCATAATGCAACATGTACGCAAATATCAGTCCATTAAGTTAAGCCCAAGAGAACAGAGAGTTCCTTCACTTGACAAGGGATGATAGAATTGATATCTGGAAGACGAGGGAATTGCATGGCCGGTTTAGAGCAACATTGACATTGATGAAATTGATCTGAGATGGTTTCACAGAATGGCTGCGAACAGCGGGGCTCTATGGTGACTGAGGTTTTCCTCTTCTCTATTCAGGACCAAGTGATAAAGACCAGAGCATATCAAAAATATATATAGGGCCAACAGATTGATAGCAAATGCCGATTATGCAGAAGTACCAATAGTCCATCCAGCATATATGCAATGGTTGCCCATACTTGGCTCAGACTGAATACTTGCAACGGCAAAATAATGTAGCGAAAGTAGTTCACCAAGCGCTTGCAAAGAAATACCATTTAATTGAACAGGAACAGCCATATTATAAATGTAAGTCTGAACAAGTCATCAGTAACCATCAGGCGCGAATTCTATGGGATACGACAATTATAACCGACAGAACGGTTGAAGCAAACAGACCTGATATTGTACTGTTTGATAAATCAGCGAAAACTGCGATGATTGTCAATGTAGCAGTGCCCTCAGATGAAAAGCTGATGTCAACATTAGCAGAGAAAAAACGAAAATAGCAACAACTGTCTGTCGAATGAAAGGATATGTACAGACGCTGAGGAGTAGAGATAGTCCTGTGGTGGTGTCGGTAAATGGTGTAGTCACGAAGAACTGGCAGAAAGCTGGAGAGATTTTACAATTACAACAAAATCATCTGAGAACTACGCAGCAAGCTGCTTTACTTGGTACATCGAACATTGTCAGGAAATTTTTGAGTCTTGATTGAGGGATAAATAACCAGAGAAGTTGATGCATCACTAGAAGATTGTGCAATAGATGGCAAGATTGAGAGTTGAGAATAATTGTGAAGTGCTTGATCTGTAGATTCTACCTTCTTTGTACCTCCATAAATATTGAACAGACATATTTTTTCTTGGGCACTAACCCCGACATCTTTTGTATTAAAAAAAAGGATTAATAATAATAATAATAATAATAATAATAATAATAACGGTGCAGATAAATTCGGCTCTGACGCTTTGCGTTCATTCTCCGTAGATTTTCAGGTCGCATTGGCTCCATCGAAAGTGAAAATCATAAAGTGGTATAATATAAAGGAATGATATGGAAGCGAATTATCGTAAAGTAGTATTAGCCTGTGAAAATGAATTATTGTCATGTTCTCAGGCTCCCCAGTCTGCGACGCGCCGCTTGTAAAACTGTCGCGATCCATTGCACGAGCAGTGCACAGGAAGCTGGCTCGTCAGCCCTCGCTTCCCTTGCAGGCGGCCGCGCCGCCGAAACCCTCGCGGCGCCGCTACGCGCATTGAACTCCGCTCCAGCGCAGCGATACATTCACATTGCACACCGAACACACGCTACGATTTACATTTACAAATTCGTGTTTTTGTCTTTATTTTCCCGTATACATACGTTTATACCGAGTAATATACGTAGTATAAGGAAAGATATGTAAAGCGACGAAAAATCAGTTTGGAGATTTCAACCGAAATACACGCTTTGGCGCCCCCTGTTCCGGAAAAAGAGTTTTTTTTTTTTTTCTTCTTTTTTTTCAAAACATCCGTCCGTCCGTCTGTGAACACTACGGCCTAACCAGGCCTGCAAAGCGCCTGCTCCAGCCGCCTGCCCCGACAGCAGCGCAAGTGCTGATGGGGGGGAGTTGTGTTGCTCAATGCGCTGCCTATGAATCGACATATATGTTTTTAAATTTTATGCTCATTGTAGCTCAACTAATAGTTTGAAGCAAGTGGCTTCTTTTAAAAATGTATTATGTAATTTTAACGATCAAAAATTACAATTTAATAATTGATTTTTCACCAAGAATGTTATAACCTCCGAATGATAACATAACGCAGGAAATTGAGAGCAGTCTTTCACATCGAGATTGATATAAAAATGAAATTAGGCAATTCCAAGAACGGTAATGTTTGGCAGCACATATTTGTAACCATTTTCCCTCATTATGAAGCTGAATAAGAGGTACCAACGAGCAAACCTCTTTTTTCTGATATTTTATGGACAATCATGAAATTATTATGACTCTTGTTAAATAGAGCGCAAAGGGTTTTATACGATGTCATAAACCATTGTGAATAAATAGAGTTCGTTGATTTGAAATTAGAAATATGTAATTGGAATATATAATCATGGAAATTGACAGTTAGAACCGAAAGTAATCATCATTTTTTTAAATCATTTTTTTTTTCTTCGATAGAACCGTCTTATTCAATTAAACATGAATTCAATGAAAGAATAATTGACTTACACTACTACTAGGGTGGTAGAGGTATATTTATATAATATCACTACTTTCACTACACTACTATATCACTACTATCACTACAATCTGAGAATTTATTTAGAAATGCATGGAAAGGAAATTTATTTTTGATGCGGGTTCTGTCAATTCCATTTCGGCAGTCTTAGCGAGGTTACGTTGGGTATATCCGGGATGTTCTGGAAGAAGTGGGTGGATACAAAAATGATGTGATTGGTTATCGGTTATAGCTGAAATTCTTTATGGCGTTGAGCTTTGGGGATGTGCCATGGGGTGTTCGGGGTGGTGCGGAGTCACTGCTTTTGAAGTACGTGGAGGTTTTTTGTTTTGGATTTCGCTGCGCAGATCCAAACTGGGCATACATATCATAGTAGTGGTCGTATGATAGTTTTATATAGCAATAAGGCAGTATTGTATAGTAGTTTGTCTGGTCTATTTATTATTGGTTTTAGTTGGTGAAGTCTAGTCGTTTTGTGGCTTCCATACAGCAGAAAACCGATAATGATGGCTAAGCCATCGAAAGTTGCTCTTGTAATAAACAATATTGTTGGCAATGACGACTCATAATTTTTTCATTGTAAATGCCAACGAAAACTCATCACTATACCAATTCTTGATAATGAGACCAAATAAGGCCTCCAAACGTTGGATGTGAAAGACTTATATCAATAAATCTGAAAAGAAAGAAAAAAAAAGCTTTCTTTAATAAATCCTCGACCATCCTCCTAAATTGAAATTTCAAAATACAGTCTAAGAAATTAAGTGGATACATTTGCAATAGACCCAGGCTCGCAAGGGGAGGATTACTCGTTGATAGAGCCATATATCGCGATATCCAAACCGTTCTCTGATAATGAGAGTTGTGTAACAAATTTCTGTAAACACTTTTGGATGATCAATATTATATATACATATATAATTCCAGCATTAAAGAATACAACCACGTTTATCAAATAAGAGAAAATTGCAACATTAGAAAGCCAGTCATTTGTTTCAATTGCCTTGACTCTGCCAGTTTCATGTAAATCAGTGTATTTTGCTCAGTTCGTTGATCAATCATCCGATTCAATAGTTAGAAGTGCTATACGCATATATACCCATATTGATTTACATATTGATATCAGAGGAATTATTAGAGCAAGCTTATTTGTAATGATAGAATCCTTTTAAAACCAAATGTTGATATCTATATTGTTTGAAATTCAAACATTAAATGTTCATAAACACGTATATCATGATATAATTTTGTATTTTAAAATTTACTGACTGACCTACATCGTGGAAAGTAATATTTACTATACCATTTGCAATAACCCTCAAAATTAAAATACTACTGATCTTTCATCATTAATGGAGTTATGCCTTTAACAATGCATTTAAACAACGTTCATTGATTTCAATGTAATTTGCATGTCTAGGAAATTAACATGAGATGATACAATTGATATATCTTCACGAAATGCAGAGTAATTTCTCTTTTTCTTTCTTTTTTATGTAATTTTCAGTCACTGTTTGCAACTTAAACGTTCTTCTTATACTAATGACAAATTTGACGATATGTGTTCAAAACTTGAGATGTGCAGTTTGACAATTTTGAAATCATTGAAGTGACCCACACATTGAAAATGCTCGTTGTAACGAGACTGAAGTGCCTCTGATATTCTTGATGTAAGGTAATCCCGCAAACGCAAGGTAATACTCTTGCCTTGCATTGGCGTTTCCAGTTGTATGTATCATATTGTTTAGGATTACTCCTGAAATGCTGTGCCTAAGGCAGATAAAATAAAATGTACTTTTGTTCTAGGTAATTTCTTATTTAAAAAATACGAAGTTTTTTTTTTAATCAGAATAGTTTACGTCTTAATGATGCAATTAACTGCCATAGTTAGGTAGTCTTTTACAAAATAAAGGGCATACAAGTAGCAAAGAATGAGGACATATATCAAAAAGGTTTTCATGGAAAGGAATATATTTGTCCTAATTTTACATCATAATAACTTTCCTTATATCATTAAGTTTGATTAACTTAAGTATTGATTAGTGTTTAAATTATATTTCAAATAGGTTGTTTTTGTGAAATAGTTATATTAGTTGTCATTGCCAACAAAAGCAGCTTTCGATGGCTTAGCCATCATCATCAGTTTTCTGCTCATAGTCGTCCATAAAGCAGAAAACTGTAGATGATGATGATGATGATGATGATGACGACTAAGCCATCGAAAGCTGCTTTTGTAATAAACAATATTGTTGGTAAGTATTTCATTGTAAATGCCTATGAAAACTCACCACAATACCAATGTTTTTGTGAAGGTCCGTTTTGTCCTAAGAAGTCCTGTCCTGGTACGTACCTAGTGGGCGCCACTGAGGTGGCAATGGATATTCTCCAAATATCAGTATCAACTTTTCACTTTTGGAATACCTTTTGCTTTCTGCTCACTTTGTGCTTACGAGCCGAGTTCAATCTCCGTTCTTCTGTTGTTGGTTTTCTAACGGACGGTCTCATTACACAGCCGCTATTTATTTTCTAAAGGAGACTTACAATTGAGCGGAAAAATTAAACTTCAGATAATTTCTTGAAAAATGCTCGGATATGGTGGAGAAAGTGTTTACTGTCGTGGAATATGTCATTATGAAAAGCTTTAAATTCCGTTCATTGTTCATCAGACTGCTACTGGAAAAAATAGTTTCTTAAGAACTCTATTGTTATTGAAAAAACTTCTAGTAAAGAATTAATTTAAGTCTCAAGAGTATTTATTTATGTTCTAATATGATGAAACTTTATGATAACGACATTTATTATATACTTGTTCATTTTATGTTGCCATGATCAAAATGAGGGAATAGAAATCAATGCACTAATATAAGAACACAACTACTCCTCTGTACATTTTTAGATGCTTGTTTCAATGGGTTAACAAAAAAAGTTATTTGTTTATATAAACAAAATAAAGAAAAAAGTTATTTGTTTATATAAAAAAGTTATGTATTTATTAAAAGTTCTACCATTTATTTAGTACTGCCGCAGATGTCAAGAAGAAATCGTACTGGCTTTTAATCTTTCATCCTACTTCTCTTCTTTTCCTCATGCTATGAAGAGATATTATATAAGCCTCGTCTTTAAGAGTAAAAAGGAAACATATGTGGTAAATTGTGTTTTGAGGAATGAAAAATACTTTTTATTGGATTTGCATGTAGGTCTCCCTCTCTTGCGCGTAATTCTGTCGGCGCCTATGAATATTGAATCTCATTTCGTTCTTTACTTATTCTTTTTCTTCTGCGTTTTATTATTTTTTTCGCGTTTTTTTCCTTTTTCAGCCATCAGCCTTCATGATAGTTGACAGTAGTATTCAAACCTGTTTGCTCATATGTTTTAATTTCAATTATTACTAAAAATTTATATCCATCACTATTAATAAATCATATACCGAAGCTTGATAAGATTTGATGGAATAGTTTCGACTGTCGAAGAATTCTCAAAAAACAGTTACAATATGAAGTCGCACTTGAAATTCGAGATGATCTGTATTAGAGACCTTTAAGAGAACAGACCCAAAATGTCGTGCCTTTGCTTGCCTTTGAAAGGAAGCAGAAACGAATTATTAAGTCAACATTCATTTTAAGTGCGTTCAAAACTAGTTGTGAAAATTAATTGGAACTTGGTCCACAGCCCTTCGTGTCATCTAGAATTATCGATTATAAACATGTAATCAACAACAAAGTAATTATAACAAAAAACTGCAATTATTCAATTCCATTGCGTTTCCGGAAGGACGGGCTTTAAAATGTATGTTATTTCTCTCTGGACACAGTTCACTTAAAACAATCACATTGTAATTTGCATTCGTCCTAATTTGAATCAGTTTTTACTCTGATTAACTAAATTAAACATGTCTCTACATTAATGTTTGCAAACAATTTGAACCAGATGGGACGTGAAATGAGAATTTAAGCACAGCAGTTGAAGTCTGTGTTTTCAAAACAACGCTAAATGTATTGTAATTTGGTATCAAAAGAGTTTAAAATACAGAAACGGTAGGCAAAACTTTTTCCTGTACAAATTTCGTTGAAAAGGTAAGGGCTCTTTTATTCCGGCTTTGAAGTACGAACATCATTCTTGGTGATTAACATTTATTTCGGTAAAATATTTGATTTATGATGTTCTTTAAAAAGTAAAAAGGTGATTATTTAATGAGAAACGTGGCTGCCTAAAATGAAATTATCGCGACTCCGTGAAATGATTTAGCAGAACGCTACATTCTTCCAAGATACAAATGTTTCTCGCTTCGGTCTAAGGAGTCTAGTCACGTGGCTTGCATCATCCTCGAGTGAGTCAGGATACTCTCGGAGATCTCCGCGTTGCGAATTCAGCTCCTCACGTCCTTCGTCCCCTCTCGCTCTGGCTGGGCGTTCCTTGCTTAAATAATTCTTTTTCCTTCCTCGCACTACGTATAGCAGCGAAATTAAATTATCAACTATATTTGCAATACACGGATTACATATAGCATTTTGAAAATATTTATATATTTTGTATCAAAAAAAAAAAACACACAGTAATCGAGTGACCTGTGCGCCCGTCCCTCCATTTAGTCTCCATCTGGTCTGGACAACCGTTTGGAGTATGCGAGGTGTCATTCTAGGCGTCTCAGCCTTCTGGTGGGGAAACGGACCATTTTTCATTTCGTTGTAAACTAATTTTTAAAACCTGGAAGTAATAAATAAGAAAATACTTTTAAAGCTGTTAAAAGCATGGGAGACGCTATGCTGATCTAGTGTATTATGTTATATTTTGTATTCTACAGTATTTTTCTCTAACCTAGAGTACAACTGTAGGCAATGGCCAATGTTTACTTTCTCGTCATACTACTTAAGAAGAGAAAGTATAGTAATCATGTGTTGAAAATCGGTGATATCGAGACATACAGTGCTATCTTAAAAAAATGCACTTACAAAAAAGAAATTTGTGGTGAAATTCTACTTAAAATTCAAGAGATTTTTTAGACTGTTTACTACTAATTCTCGTAAAAAATGTATACCGTATACAATTTATGGAGGGAGTGTTTATAATATTGTGAAATAGAATTATCGTCAACGTTTCTGTATACTTAAATTGATGTGTAAAACTAATAGATATCATATTACGAATTATTACTGAAAGCAAATAGTATACCGGAGTTTACTTCAGTTTTGTATGATTGTTATTCTGTCAGTGATAGTAATTAATCATTAACGATAAAAACGGCAAAAATAAAACAATTTCATTTCTTTCGACTTAATTTTATATTCACCATTCCATGCTTCCAAAATTAATGGAAACAATAACTAATTTTGGCACGTTTGATAAATTCACAGGTCCCAATGTGAAACTAACGCACTGCTGCGGCCCAGGGTCACCCTCTTCTATTCGCTATGACTGAGGCAACTAAATATTTATCTCTTTCCTATTTTAATCCAATAATTTCTACGAGGATGATTCAAACAGTGCCAGCAAACAAAATATTTGTCATTTATACATTTCAACAACAAATATAACTAGTGATGCTACAGAATGGCACAGCCTTTCCCATATTAGATTTGTATTTCCTTTGGTCTCGGCTACCTTTTCGAACTAGCCACATACTCTTTCCTGGTGCCATCTATCGCCGCCCCAAATACATTTTCTTGAATTTTTCTTAATTTTAATTATTTTTTAAAAAAAAGGAAAAATACTCCGAAATGAACTTTAAGTCGTATTAAAGAATACAATTACCACTATCCTCACGAAAAGTTTGAAGAAAAACATTTGAGCTGTTTTTAAGAAAACGATGTTTGAGCGTTTCTGAAATTGCGACATTTTGAGCTAGTTTTGACAGAACACGATTCAGTTTTCGAGAAGCTTTAAGTGACATTATTTAAAGCACATGTACTCATAAATATAGTAATGTTAGTAAATTGCTGGTAATGTAAATATTAACGACGTGAGAAACAAGACAAAAAGTTACATTTTTGTAATTTTTGAAATAATAAAAGAATAGAGCAAAAAGGCGTTTATGTCATCTTATAGAGTGCATTTAGCACAATCCCAGTTTCCCAATCGAAAGTTTAAAGAAAATATTTGGAGCGGTTTTTGAGAAAATCCTGTTCTTGTAATTTTTCAAAATTGCACTAATTGAAGGTAATAGTGTGCAAAGACTACTAAAATTTTCAAAAAAATGTACATGACCTTCATGGAAGAACAAGTTATAGACAACAAATTTTATTTGAAGAAAAAATCTATATCTTTAATTTTGTTGTTATAAGAAGACCCCGAAGAAAATTCAAATTTTCGAAATTTTCGAAAATTCAGAATTAACCGTGAAAATTGGACCTATGCCACATTTATAAGTGCATTTTACTGTATTCCTAAAAGAAATTTAAAGAAAAAATTTGGAGCCATTTTTGAACAAAAATTAAAATATCCCAGGAGCTTCATGTAAAGTACCCCCAAAAACAAATGAATGATTTTCAAATTTGCAGAGGTTTGAATCGAGCCAAATGGACGGGAGTTTCTTCGATTTGGAAAAAATCTTATGCGTGGTTTAGGCATTAGTATTGTTGCCATACACCAGACGGACGGACGGACGGACTTTTTGAAAAAAAGAAATTTTTCGGTATCAGGGAACCCCAAAATGTGTATTTTCGTTGAAATCTCGTAATCCATTTTCCGCAGCATTTCATAACTTTCCCTTTACTTCGTATATTACTACGTGTATGGGGAAGTAAAAAGGAGATCATTTCTTGACAAAATATCTTTGCTTCTCAAAACCTTTCTCGCATCGTTACCCAAAGTATTTTTACTTTTTTTTTTAAGAAAAAACATTTTTTGGATTGTGTCTGTAACAAAAATGCACCACTTTCCTCACGTACTAATCACTCTATATTCCTGTCTTCTCAAAGTTTTTTTTATAGGTCTAAACTTATCGTCCAAAGGAATACGTCGATAAGCCAGCTTTCATGGAGATCGGTCACACATTTCTACTATCTTCTATCATAGGTTTCTTGTTCAAGCCATTAAGTTTTTCCTAGGAGACAAATGAGAGCATCGTTGGCTTATTATGTACCCCGTCAAGTAGTTGTACTATTTGGAAATATGTTCTTGTGAATTGCTGCATCCTCTGCCCCCCCGCGCGCGGCCTTGTGCCGCAGGGCGCGGAGCATCACCGCCTCGCGTATCTCACACTTGCGAGTTTGTACAAACATCATTGTTTGCCTTAGGCAAATAATACTCACCAGCTGCGCCCGGGCGATTCCATCGCACAAAAGTAGTAAAGTTATAACAGAAAAGTACTAAAGTTGTACTAAACGGAGCATCGAAAACTCCAAAGGAATTGTTTTATGACTTTCTGTACTTATTCTCTACGACTAATGAAAACGAAGGTTTACAAACTCTGGAACAATACAGTCACTGTTTACTGTGACAACAGAGTTAAACATGTTTATGAAAATGTAATTGAAATGTTTGTAGTTGAGTTAGTAAGTAATTCAAAATGTAAAATTACATTTCAATTTTGAAAAGTTCTATATCCACCAACACCTGTACATGTATGTTTGCAATGGACCGTAACAGGAGTTACCCGTTACCAACAATAACTCAAAAATGTAATGCATCACAAATTATTTTAACCAATGGACAACTTGGCAAAAGGACATCTGTTTCTGGTAATTGATGGACATTTCATTTCTACAATCACTAATTTTTGTATTTAAAAACTCTCCATTACTGAAACAGTTTAGGTGGCTCAGTGCTTCAGCTTATATCACTGCAGTGCCTCTCCCGGGAGGTCCTGGGGTTCGAGTCCCGACGGTGGCAGGATTTTCGACACTCGCTGCACAGTTCGATCGAATTGAGCCGCTGCAGCGCAGTCTGGAAAGTAATTCTAGCGGTCGGCTGCTCTGATTGGTAGTTTTCGCTGGTTTCTCCGATCAACACCAGACGAATGCCGAAGCAGAATGCTGTACGCGCTTTTTCCTTCCCCTTCCTTTCTCTTGTCCATACCCCTTACATACACACTCACTTACATGCACGACCCTATTGCAAGTGTAGGAAGGCTAGTGTAGCGTCGTGCCACGCTCAAAGCGCCAGATGTTGAACAAAGGACGGAGTGATGACGCACTGGGACTTTCCGTGGAGGTAGCGGGCCCAGAGCGGTTTTGGGAAGGAGGCAATGGGGGCGGCGGGCAGCGCCAAAAGGGCCTATATAAGGGCAGGAGAACAATGCCCCAGTCTTCTTGTGCTAGCGGCGTCGGCGACAGGAGGAGCGCGTGTCTGTGCGTGTAGGTGCATTAGGGCGAGGGCCCGGCAATTCATTGTCGTGACTTGCGAGACGCGTAGATGGTCTCAACGTAGAGCGGCTTCATACAGGGAACATCGGTGGTATGTTGCAGTGTGATAGCCGTTCTTAAATGATCTCTCCTTGTAGTCGGTCTATTTATTTAGTTTATTGTGAGCAGGGTAGTTGTTAAATTGAGATTACGGTCTAGTGTGTTAATAAATCTACTGTTTTACAAACCACTCTCGTCTGTGTTCGATTACACCCGTACGACGCCACAGCAGCAAGTGTCGGGAGCTTACAGAGCTCGTGCCGGCTGAAGCAGTCCCCGCCGGTGGAAACCTCCAGTTTACCTGCAAGCCCCGAATTCCCAATTGCAAGATCGCCTCGGTCGGATATGCGGTGCCTCGTGGCGACCAGGAGGACTGCCTCTCCGGGGCGCGGAAACCGGAACCGTGAGCGGGAGGTGCCCTGCGGAGCGTGCGTGCGGGGCTGAGTGCGGCGTGGCGGTGAGGAGGGGAGGGGCGCGGGAGCTAATAAAAGCGCGGACAATATGTCGCCTCCCTCGCCTTCGCCCGCCGGCCGAACGAAGGACGGTGCACGGCGCGATATCGGAGACTTCGGAAGGGCACTGAGCGAAGGGCGGAGGGCGGAGGGCGTGACCCTCCACGACGCCACTCCGGGGCCGAGAGCGTCCCGGTCTGCCAGCCTCCAGGACGGAGAGCAGCGGCTCGCGGTGTTGACTCTAGACGAAATGGGAAGAGCGCAATGTGCGCTGCGCCCCGGAGAGGATTATGGGACCTGTCACTTCGATTGAAAGGCCCTAGAGAGAGAGTCAACCGGGAGTAATGCATTCTCGTGTGAAAGCGTGGTTTGGACCCCATACGTTTTTAACACATTTTCCCCATACCCCTGGCTCCTGTTTCTTCCGGATATTATTGATTTCATACTCTTCCGTGCTTACGATGTGTGACAGACCAGCCCGACGTTTCCTCCTAATAAAATTTAGCAAGACGCAACTCACAACGTCGAGGTACGTCCAAATGCTAAGAGCAGATTGAATAAACATAGCTTATCAGAACGTTTTCGTATTAAAACCGCACGTATGTTTTACACATTTAAATTTCATTAAATGTTCAGAATTAAGATCATTTCATAGAGCATAAACATTTTCGTTGATAACAATTGCGTAATGCATTTTACATATTCGTATTTAATTTAATAAACCTCAAAACAAGTATATTTTGAAACGTGCTTCAAAAATTGACATTTTAGAATGATTTCCTATTTTTGCCGAAAAAAAAATTTTTAAGATTTTATTCTTTTAATGTCAGATTACTGAATATATATAACTGAATTTGTGATTTACGCGAAAGTTGTTACGTTTTCGCGCAGTCTTAGGACTAAGGTTGGAAAAGAAAGCCAAATCTTACTAATAACTCTCACGTAAACGCATCTTAGTAACACGTCGTTCTGCTTGGTATAGAGGCAGCTCTCCTATCACGTGATCACTTCGCTCGATTCGCAGTAGTAAATTCATTACTGAAATAGGGAACGGCAGATCTCCGTTGGCAAAGAACTTCGACTACAAAAAGTGCGGAGCAAGAGTAATAAACTTTGAAGTTGGTGCATTGACCTAGCATCAAAACGCAAGATCATTAAGTCATCACTTCAGTAAAATGTGAAGTGTGCGGTGTGGTGGTTCAGGTAGCGATGACGCGCCCCGCGCAGAGCAGCCCAACTAACGCCCATCAAAGCAAACAAGCTTACGAAACGTCTCAGTTCTTCCATTGAGATTAAAGGATTCCAAATATTTGGATTCCGCTTGAAACACGGCGTGTACAGAAAAAATAACAGTACAAATATTAATTATCGTTACAACAGCATAGGAACGTTAATTGATTCTAATTTTTCAAACCCTAACTCATCGTATTCGTATCTCACGTGCAAGTTGCGAAGCCACGTCACCGCTGTCTTCCAGTGGAACAGAGAGGGGATGTTTCATTGAGCCACCTTTGCCACCGAGTGTCACTAGTGTCCACTACCTCCGCATTACTACATTCTTGGCGATGTCTAGACAGCTCTCGGGTCAGCGCCAGGGCGCCAGCTGTCGCTGGGCGGCTGAGCCGGCGGATGAAGCGAGCGGTGGGCCGAGCTAATTCGCCGGGCGGCCGCAAAAAGCGCCAGCGGCGCGTCCCGCCAGGCTAATGGCGACGGCTCCCGGCTGCTCCGTCGGGTTGGGTTTTTGGCAGCTGGGGAAGAGAACCCGACCCATAACTCCCTGCGAAGTGGGTTAATGTATCAATAGGGGGCGCCCTCCGCGAGGAACTCTACAACAAAACATGGAGCAGCCCCCGAGCGTTGAGCCGGCCTCTTTGCTTTCAGGCACGCCCACCAGAGGCGCGTAGGAGCAGCTGTTGTCGAGATGTGGGGGATAACCCTCGCCCGTGTGGAAGGGTATGCATACGGAACGAGTCTCGAAAGTACACTCATATTGCATGTGTACTTCCACTCCGGAACGGAGTACTCCCAGACTTACAAGATTCAGTTAACGATAAACATCAAAAGAGAATAGGCGTTTGGCAAGTTAGTTATAATGCTCTTGACACTAGTTCAAGATTTGTTTACAAGCTGTCTTCACCTTTGTGGTCCGGCGCTTTCTCATATTTCCTCATTGTCGGGCCCTTTTCGTGTAACAAATAACGGAAACAGCAGCAAGAAGATAATTTTACCTGCACTGCACTTCCACACACGTCGGGAACTCAGAGCGAGCCCCGTTGCTGGGAGATACCTAGCTGTGGAAAACCTGCAAGCCGGATCTCACCATTCAGCGGGGAAGCAGCGCGTCCTCACGCGATGAAACATGCACTGCGCTTACGGCAATAATGACGATAGCAGTTGACCCACCCACACACACGAAATAATCAATCAATCCAAAAGGTGAAATGTGTATGGTTACCGTATGGTATGATCACGAAACCTGGCTCTTTCACTCTTACTTTCCTAATTTATTTTCATACGCCAACGCTACATATCACTTTGTATCTACACTAGGTCTAAACCTTCACTTTATATTGTCTAGTCTATATTATCGTACTGTGTTCCTGTTAAGAAACCACAGTGACGTGATTGGGAGAGGCACGCGTGAGTGATGCTTTCGTGAACAAACTCATTTTTAACCCACTTCTTTTCTTTTCTCTTCACAATTTGCGTTACTGCTTAGGAGACGTGAAATTTCCCGAGCACTAGAAAGCTATTTGGGGTTTTTATCGCTTGAGTGTGCCATAAAATACTGTTAAGTTTAGGAGGCCGTCGATGTAAAACTCTTCCGAACACTTTGTAGGGACGGCATAAGGGTGCTGGAAAGTCTCGAAAACTGAAAATAAAAGTAGTATGTGGCAGCTTGTGTTGGTGTTTCTACGCAGTGTCTGCATTCAAAGGTAAACATTTTTAACCGTGGGAATTATACAGCTTTCAAGTGCCTCAAATGAGTTCCCAGAATTTATTTCTCCTTACAATGTCAGTCCGTATTTTGAAAATATTTCAACAGAAATAATAGATTGATGCACTTTCTTTCATTTTATAATTCGGATATTTTTGTCATTTCGAATCCCGAAGCTTTCAAAGAATTTGTATTATATCTTTGAGTATACCTCATGTCAAAATGTTTAGACAGCTGTGAACCAAGAATAAATGTAATATTTCATAATTCACGCATTAAGGAAACCATGTTCACATAATTCACTCTGTAAAAAATGAAATGTTTGAGTAATTTAAAGGTGCCCTGGAATTTTATCTCTTGACATTCTTTCGTACAGTTAATTCTGCGAATCAATATCGTATACGTCAGGTTAATAAAGAAATATAGCGTAACAAGACTATATCCTCCATGAAGTTACAATTAACGTTAACGTAAAATTGTAAATGTCTATTGTTTCTTTCCCTTTGTAGCCTTTGATTACCGAACTTCCATTGCTTCTTGATGAAGGCGATTTCCATTCGCATTGGAACCGTTGTCGAAGTAATTGCAATAATTGTTTTCCTCCATATTGCTTTTGACATAAATCAAAGCAGAAATCTGTACTGTCATAAAACTACGCAATGTGAACTGGCTTGCGAGAGAAACGTAACTACAGGTAGTAACGATTCACGAAATGGCGGAGCACCGTAAACATATCAAGGTGAAATTTATAGCCACTGAGAATCATGTTGTAAGAAGGTTGCTTGCCGTTACTTATCCATGAAAATCGCATATTCGAATATATCATTTAATTTTATTTGTTTATTAGCGTCGAAAATAGCAACAACGGTGAAAGTGCGGGAATTGAATTAATGCCTTATTTTACGTGGCGAAACTCGGGCCATCAGGCCCACTCTTCCGTCTGAAAACGCAAATTTCGCTACGCTCCTTTCATCAACTAGCAGAGGAAGGAGGTATGTCTTGGGCGACGAAACAGGCGATTTGAATTTAGCTCAGAGGCGTCATGTAGGCTTGAGGATCTTTTGCATGCAAGTAAAAAAAACTAACATGGGAGAGCTGACTTTACTTCCCCTCCGAAGGCAGGCGTACGAAGGATTTCGTCGCCCTTAAAAATACACGGTTTCGATCGGGTTTGAACCCACCAATTTGGGTATAACAGTCCGATTCGCTAACCGTTACACCATCACCATCGGGGAAAGAAATTAAGTAATTATCTTGCCCCAAAACAAGTTAGAATCTCCATTTGCTCTGTACATGAAAGTAATCTAGACGGAAAACGCTGATCAAGATACGAGTATTTATCAGAATCAAAAGAAAATATTTTTTTGTTGGATCAATCAGGAATTCGTTTTACTTTACTACTCAAATTGTAGATCTCTTATTTACGACCTTGAGAGGGTGACATAAATTTATAAAATATGTAAAAGAATCGTTGCGTGTTAGTTTTAGCACGAAATATTCACAGTTGTATCGTAGTATTGAATGAATCGCATGGGAAAATAGCCCTTCTGCTCGTTTACAAGTGAATGTGTTCGCTTGCCTCGGCAGTACTCTCCTTTTTTCCGCGTTTGTGAGGTAGCTCTGTCGGTACTCTTTGGCCCTTTTTTAAAGTACTTCCAAGTAGTGGCACTGAAAGAGTGCTTATGTTTTTTTGAGATGTTATTTCTGAATCTAATTGTACAACTATTGAAAAAACCGATAAATAGTTCCTCAGCATAAATAAATAACAAGTAGTGTTCAAAGCAAAACTAATATTAGTAAATCAATATTTCAGATTTGTATCTTCGTACTTTTAATAATGAAATATTATACTATAGTTTATTAATATATACGTATTTAAAATAAATAATATTACATATAACGTAAAATTACATCCCTGTAGTAATGTTAAAAATAAATAAACCCATAAATCCACTAATCATGGACACAATCGTATGTGTCATTATTATAACATTCGACTTTCAATGTGACCCGTTATATCACATTTTTTGAAAATACATATTCCGTACAAATACAAAACACACGAGATACTCTTACGAGAAAGATGATCGTATGAGGCGTAGACTTCTCGGAAATATACAAGTCAGAGTATATGCGGAGAGATCCCAAAAATCACAAAGTAATTTCAGTGACTCAACTTGTGAGATTTGAATACAATGCTTGATGAATCATCATTGTATGATGAGAATAAATCATCGCTTACACATTTTGTCCGTACCTTCTTCCGAAATATAGCCATTTCTTTGCAACAAATATCATGATTCATATCTCAACGTTAATCACCTATTGCTGTAATTTGTATTGTTCTTAAATGCAGAAAATTTTCCTTCTTGATCAAAGCTCATTGCATATTTGTTGTGGATTATGCATATCTGTAAGTGGTAAGTTCGGGAGCTATGACATATTTCGTATATTACCACATTCTTTAGCCTGGAATGAAATTAACCACTGAATTCACTTAAGTCTTTTCCTGTATGTCTTTGTTATCATACATTATATGTCCTTATGCATAAAACGACTTCAACTCAAAGTAATCAATAATTGGTCAACTATGAATCAGTGAAATCGTTTCAATTTTCATAGAGTAATGAAAATATTTACATACATTGATTGGAATATTTACAATGTCTGTCAGTACTTTTAATACTGGTCAATAACTAAATGTCATAAGTCCTGCATCGTGAGAAAGGCGGAAAGTCCAGCTCGCCCGGTGAGAAGGATTAGTGCATTCGGGAGGGCCTCCTTGAGCAGAAGATCCGAAGAGAAGTTGTGGGGCCAATCGAGGCGCCAACGTGAGTAGAAGTTCCTCGCGGAGCCTGGGCAGTGGGGGGCGACGGCGGTGGCGGAGGCGGAGGTGGAGGTAGTGGCATATAGGACTAGGCGCGTGTACGGCGGTGGGAGGGGGGCACCGAGGATGACAGGAGCGTCTGGAGCGACAAGGGGGCCTGTAGAGGGGCAGTGGATGTGAAGGCGGGCGGAGGCGCCGCGGGGAGGGGCGGCAGCGGCGGCGGGCACGCCCTGCGGACCCATCGCCCTCCCGCCTCTGCTACCTCCCATAGAAGACTCCTTTTGTCTTTACCACTCCACCTCGCTTGGCCTCATTTCTGACTCTCTCTGTATGTATCCCTGTCTGTCTGCCTGCCTCTGTGTCTGTCCCTCTTTCTGTCTCTGTCTCTCAGTCTCTATTACTGTCTGTCTCTCGTGTCTGTCTGTGTGCCTCTCTTTTCTGTCCCTCTTTCTGTCTGTCTCTCTCTCTCTCTCTCTCTCTCTCTCTCTCTCTGCCTCTATTGCTGTCTGTCTGTCTACCTCTCTGTTTGACTGTCTCTCTATTTGATTGTCTGTCGAGAGTAACAGGACATCAGGACATAATTAAAATCGTTCAAAGTCTCAAATCAAATGCTTCAGGTTCCGATGGTATAAATGCTAAGCTGCTAAAAAATAGCTTAGATGTGACGTACCCAATTATCACCGAAATCGTAAATTTCTCACTAATGAGCGGGCAATATCCCTTATCCTGGAAGACTGCGCTCGTGCATCCTATTCCCAAGACAACATCAACCAAAAACCCTACTGAATACCGCCCAATTAGCATCCTCCCAACTATCTCTAAAGTACTCGAAAAAGTCGTCCGGAAGCAAACTGAACAGTATCTTCGAACACAATCACTTTTAAACGATCAGCAATCAGGTTTCCGTTCCGGCAGAAATACTGGAACCGCACTACTAAACGTTATTGAAGACGCGAGAACAGCAATAGATTACGGTAATATAACTATTTTGGTTCTTCTGGATTTCAGCAAAGCATTCGATTCAGTAGATCACGACATCCTGCTCGCCAAACTAAAGATCATGGGATTTGCACAGCCCACGTGTAAATGGTTTCTTAATTATTTAACTTCCAGAACCCAAAGAGTGGTGTCCGGTAGCCGTAGCTCAAGGGACTTGAAGCTTAACCGCGGAGTTGCTCAAGGCACTGTGTTAGGGCCACTGGCCTTCTTAATCTATGTAAATGACGTGGGAAATGCACTTAAATATTGCAGTCATCAAATGTATGCGGATGATCTCCAGATATATATAAGTGGTCACCCGTCTCACCTCGTTTCACTCGTACAAAAAATTAATGAAGATTTGAGAGCGATAAACAACTGGGCAGCGTCTTTAGGCTTACAATTAAACCCAAACAAATCACAGTGCATGGTTATCAGCTCGAAATGCATTATGAATAAAATCTCTTCTTCTCCTTTGCCTAATATTTTTATAAATGACACCATTTTATCTTGGTGTTCTGAAGTCAAGAACCTAGGTGTAGTTATCGACAACACTCTCAGCTGGAACTCGCACGTAGATTCAACCTGCCGTAAAGTTTTTGCTTCAATGCACTCACTGAAACGCCTGCGAGCACTTTTACCAGGTAGCACACGTGAGACTCTCATCAAATCCCTTATCATGCCACATTTCGACTATTGCGACTTTCTTCTGACCAACATGACATTTAAATTACAACGTAAACTTCAAGTAGCCCAGAATGCATGCGTACGTTTTATTTTTGATCTAAGAAAATACGACCATGTATCCGAATTTTTTGACAGAATTCGTATGCTTACTCTAGACAAAAGACGGTTACTCCACTCTTTACTTCTTCTTTATAAAGTTTTAACCGGTTCTCATGCAACACACCTCATAAGTAACTTCAATCTTCTGAAACTAAATCGATCTCGTGAATCAGCCCTGCTTTGTGTACCACGTCACAACACGACTTCATTCAGTAAATCATTCACCATTACAGCTATCCGAGCCTGGAATAAATTACCAGCGAGAGTAAAACATTTAAATACTTTCGGCAAATTCAAAGCTGAATTAACCACATGGGTAAGGAATAACGACATATAGAACGGCATTAACGTCTTCTTCAATCTCCAGACTTCTCCCACTTCCAAGCGCCCGGTCACCGCCCCCGTTAAACACCCTCTATTTCCCCCTCTTTATTCTCAATATTCTACCCCATACCTCATTGCTCTATCCTCATCTTCCATTCCCTCTCACACCTAAATTATGAGCGTTATTATTTTTCTGTGTACCCTAATGAAATTGTTAATTAAATATACAAAAGTATTAGTGACGTTCCAGATAAAATATACTTGTAGCTATCTCTGTACCATCATCAGGATACTCACTACAATATATTGGCATAAACAAAATTGATGTTAAGATACCCGCACTCTTTGTATTGTTCCTTAATACTGCCAGTATTGTGTTTAAAATTACTGTTGTCATTAGCTTATAGTGTATTGTGCTTCTCTGGTGCAAAATTATTGTATATTTATGTAAAGTGCTACTGTAAACTAAACGTAGCTTTCTGTAACGTTCCTCAAATAACTTCACTTTTTTCGCCTACTTCTTCTTCGTCCTTTCCTTCGCTTCTTTTTCTCTTCCCTTTCCCTCACAAACTTTATCATTTATACTTTCTGACCCCTTCCCCTGTACGTCTTTTCTTTTCTCTTTCACGAAACTTCCCTTTCACTACTCAGTATAACATACTCAGTTGTATTAATGTTCGGCCCTAAGCCGCCATCCTGATTGAGGTTTTTCTGGGTTTACTCAATCGCTTAAGGCGTATGCCGGGATGGTCCCTAGATTTGTTCTCCCAGACGTAAATGTATAGCTTGTCCTCCCCTCTTAAAATGTTACTTCTCTAAATGTATGTAAATTAAGTGGTTAGGCGGAAGAGCAGGCCCTATGGCCTGAGCCTCGCCATTAATAAAGACATTATTATTATTATTATTATTATTATTAATATTAACAATTTGATGGAAAATCGTAGATAAAGAAGGAAAAAGAAGGAGGAAAAGGAGGATTGACGAAAATGTCACCAAACGCTGTCATAATTGACGCCCCCACGGATTTCGACGCCGCGCGTAGCCCGGAGCTTCCTGCGCTGTCTGTGGGGGCCTTATACTGCATTTTTCGGTAGTTATTGAAAGGAGCGTAGCGAAATTTGCGTGGTCAGACGCAATCTCGCCAAGTTAAATGAGGAATTATTGAATTGAATTGAATGAAAGTGAACTCCGCCATTACTGTGCCACTATTTGTCATCTATTCCTCGACTTCACCTGTCTCTTTTGGTGTTTCGTTCTCCATGTCCAATGTCATTCGCCCTGCACGTTCGACCTCCATGATGTTAGTCCTTTCTCTCCTCTTTTCTTTCTTTATACCCTGAAGCAGATGGTCGCGTGCTACTGCCCTTGCCGCCTGCTTCGCAATGGAGGGCACCGGGCGACGGAGGGGGGCCCGAGCCGTGCAGAGCGCGTGCACACAGCGCAGGGCCCTGGCTCTCTATTGACTCCCGGCGTCCGCTGCCTGCGGAGCAAACGTTTGCCGCGTGAGATTTAATTAAACATTGATCTAGCAACAACTCGCATCGCACAGTTTAGGGATGAAATTGTTTCACAATTCACAGGAGGACAAACATTAGAAAAACTAGTGGTGCTACAACAGCATGTACTTTCTAACCATCAGTAATCACTATACTGAGTTTCAGTTAAGCTCTTGAGTGGCGGACGTGCAGATGTGTGTTTTTGTCATTGGCGTCACTGCCGTCTAGACCCCTTCCCGTGCACCAATAGCGACGTTTTGAGGTGTCTTTCGCAGCGTCTCGGTGTCCCGTTGTCGAACTGATCATTCGTTTTCGGATCCCGTTAGAAGATTTAAAGGCACTTCCAAAAACGTGTTTTTTCGTGTTTTGGCGTTGCGATCTTAGTGATAATGCCAGGGATTTAACCAACGCCTCCTAAATCGATTATGTAGGTGGTGTTGATTATATACCAGAACCCAAAGGCAATTTTTCCTTACTACGCCATAAATTTTTTTCACTACCTTGGCAACACTGATGTTGACATCTTTAAGTGAACATTTGAATTACCAAGTAAATCGCGCTGCAGTTTGATTTCAATTTAGTGAAAAAATATATTGCCTAGAATACCTACAAACAGTATTGCTTCGGAACTTATTGAACTTGAAGAATTTCAAGTGAATATGGAGAAAACAAAACTGTGAGAAATGATAGAGAATGAATGAACGTTATGCTCGACTTCTCACTTTTACGTTCTTATATAAGTTTGCAAATACCGATTTTCAAATGAATGTGACCCACAACTTATTCAAATTAACTAACATCTTATTCACATAAACATACAAAATAGTCTATACATACAAATAAACATACAAACATAAAAAACGATTAATACAGCAACTGCAGAAGTAGAAGTGAACATAAATTTGACTAAGTTTGTGAAGTTATGGGAGAAAAACTTAAAAATTTTATTATTAAAACATATTTTCAAAATTTTCAAGTGTTTCATCCAGTATTGCAAACAAAGTCTTTAACAGTAGTCACCCATTCTTTCAGGAAGAGAAATTTAACAGCTTCTACAACATTTTCCTCTTCGTAATATCAATAAAGAATTCGTTAATAATGACGTTCGCTCGATGTATTTCTTTTTTTCTTTCTTTCTTTCCTTCTTTCCTTCTTTCTTTCTTTTCTTCTTTCTTTCTTTCCTTTTTCTTCTTTTTTCTTTCTTTTTTATCTTTCTTTGTGATTTAGAGACCCTTTATCTACTGACATTCCGTCAATCCGTTAAGACCTAATGTCTAGTTAATTGCAATAATTGTGATAATGATGATGGAGAAATCGTGGAATGAGAGGGGCAGAAACGGGGGAACCCCGATTGATTGAATATTTCGTGTTTGCGGGGGCGTGAGATGCGGTCACTGTTCTCGTAAGGTAGTACAATTATTTTATTTGGCGACGAAGGCATACTCCCCCCGCTGGGTGGAGAGATCCGGCGCTGACCTACACGTAGACTAGTGGGGTTTACTCTTGCAGGTATCAGGAAGAGGAAAGAAAGATTGCGCGCGGCCCATGGCCCGTTTGTTATGGTACTGATCTGTCATTCATCTGGTGTTGATTGGAGAAACTATGGAAAACTCTCGACCAGATCAGTCGACACCTAGTGTTCTCCCCTGGACCGCAGCTGAGGAGTGTCCCGAGAAAACCCAACGACAGCTCGCTTTGTTGACCTCAAATTCCGCCTGGATTGGCGGGTTTTATCAAAGAAATCGGGATTGGGAGGCGAATGCGCCGGCCGTGAGGCGAATCCACGCATTCGGAGCATCGCTCGCCGCATCCCGAGCTGAGGAGACGGGCCAGTAGCTATTTGCCGAACGACGAACGCCCGGTGCTCGTCGTCCCCATCGCGTGTCGGCCTTTTGGGCACGTCCAAGGAAGCGAGCTTTCTCCTGGTCCATCAGCAGTAGCTCGCCACTCAGCGAAAGCCGAATGTGTGGAGCCGCATTTATGTCATCATCCCCTCAAAAACAATGTCAAATTCGCCCCAGGGGTGCTACTACTCAGTACGGACGCAAAAAGGTAGCAATAGATATCGTCTGCAAGTGACATCCAGAATTACCAAGTAACAAAATGGTGTATTATTCGCCCCTCAATAGCAATTAGCGTAACCAATGTATATTGTAAAGTCCTACTAGTTAACACATCAACGGTCTTCCTGAGAAAGGGGAGATTTTCTTCTTACACTGAAAATGGATTACAACTTGAAGTCCATCATTTCCACGAAGATGTCACTTTTATAATTCTATAATGCTATAATTGCTGAGTCGCAAATTCTGTTAATGAAGAGCTGCCGCTCAATAGTGACATTCACGGGCGCTTAGAGGCCGTTTTGAGGAGTCAGGGGGAGGAGAGGCCCTTAAGATAGTGATTGCCACCACGGAACTTACTGCTACGAAACAGGGTTGGCCAAACTGCAAGCTGCGGCTACATCACTCCCGTATGTGATTTCTAAAAAGGGAAACTTCTACGAGTATCAGTCAATTACTTACAACTTTTTAATACAATTTGTTAATTTGGAACAAGACAAACTTTTTTGATCGATTACTTTTATTTTGTGTTTGCCCCATCGATCTCTGGGAAGTGGCCGGAAATGAAGGTTAATTAACGAACTCCATTTTGAGTTGCTTTTAATAAAACAAATGTCGCAATTAGTTTCATTAATGCAAATTCTGTGAAATATAACAAAATCCATATTATTTTAAGTAATACAGAAATATACATATTTCATTCGAACGCCGGAAACCTGCAAATCGACAACATTTAGGCATTGATGTGATTCATTCCAAGAGTCCCGCACAGACTGCAGCTGTAAGAGAAGTTTCTAGCAGATATATTCATTAATTCAGCTCATCGCTCGTGAGATGAATTTACGGAAACTAATACTCAGTGTGAGAGTTATTCCACAATTCTAGAATTCCAACGAAAACATCTGATACTGGAGGCCAGGCATTTTACCTTTGTGTGAAGCAAAATCTATCATTTGCAGAGTAGGTTTATGTAGTCAATCGTATTGGCCTCTTCTGGAATTTATTTAAAGAATAAACACTGTTTATATTATTTAAACTAGGAGTGTGTAATAAAAAATGAAAATTTCGTACGTGTTGAAGAAAGGTAAGTGTGTGAATTGAAATTTATTGCAGGAATTTCTTTGCTGCTACCAGAATATTAGCAGTTGCTTTAATTTTTCCCCAATAGGAATCTCTCGCAAAGAAATTTTGCTTTTTCTCTCTTAGCAGCATTCCACATCTAAGGCCGTCGACGTTTCCACTTTTTTCCTTTCATGACTATAAAACTGCTTCTCATCTTTGCGATACTCATTGATCGTAAATCTGTGGAGGTATTTAGAAAGCATTTAAAATCATGTGCTATTTTTTCATGTCAAACCAGAAGAATTGATTACATTTTGCTCAGAAAACCTAGCTCAGTTTCAGAGGGAATAGACTTTTACAATTTTAGCTCAATAGCTAGAACGAATAATTTCACTGTCTGGGGCAAAATTAGAGCCGTCAGCTGTTGTGTGTTTGTGTGTTGTGTTTGATCTTTTCCCGTGCTTTCCTCGGAGGAATTACATACACACAATACAAATAGCTCATGTATTCGTGTAGCTTGTGCTGGAACACCTGCTTGGTTGCGACAAGAAACAAGTATTTTGATGCGAATGCGAAAATTCCCGTCCGCTGAACACTAGCAAAGTAACTGCCACTTCTTCACACTCACAGCATATTGATGTATAAATGATACGTTAGTTCGGTGCTTCAACATATTGAATGAAAAGTGCAAGTTTGCGTGGCAGCAGCTGGCCAAGGGCCCTGGCGTCGGTGGTTGCCCCTCGCTGCGCGGGCGGAGGCGGTGCCCACAGCGGGTCCGCCCTGCCCAGCTGCAGATCGCCGGCCCTCTCCCTCGCGGGGTCGAGCGCGTGGGCGGCGGAAGTGGCAGCGGGGCAGTGAGGGCGAAGAGGGGCGGAGTGGGGTGGTGAGAGTCTTGAGGAAATGGGGCTGAAAGTAGCGGACCAGGCGTAACATGAACAGGGTGGAGCAGGGAGCTCGCAGGAGGATTGAGGAGAGGGTTGAGCCCGAGTGGGGCAGGGGGGGGGGGGCGCTGAGCGGCGGGGAACGGGGAGGGGTGGGAAGGGGGAGGGAGAGCAGGGCGGAGGAGGTGGACGGGGTGGAGTGGATCGAGGGGGGGCGAGGAGGCGGGGGGCAAGGGGCGGGGTGGGAGGCGTAGAGGTAGCGTAGTGGAGTGGGTGGAGGGAGGCGGAGCGGAGGTGAGAGGGCGGGGGCGGATGAGCAAGCGCGTTATGGCGAGGGGGCGGGCGTTTGGGGTGGAGAGGGCAGGGGGGTTGTGGCGAGGGGCGGTTTGGGTGGAGCGTAGTGCGGAGGGTTGAGGGGGCGGAGGCGAGCGAGACGTGGGCGTCGCCCGAAGGGGGCCGCGGCCGGCGACGCCCGCTGCACCGCGTGATTACTCGCCGCGCCGCGCCCACGCGCGCACCGCAGGTCAGGGAGACTTAACCTCCTTTTACGATCGCTTCCCTTCCGCCGATGGATTGCTCTAAATGCTGCTGGGTCTTCTCAAGTGAGGCTATTATCACGAAGGTAATTAAGAACGCTTCGTTGCTTCGATATTAGTCGTAAGGTTCTGTATTTGAAGCAGAGTAAAAGCAATTCAGTGCCATTTATAAAGAACATGGGCGTGACATTTCAAGAAAACGCCTCTAACAGTATACGAAATTGTCCTGAAATATTGTCAAAGTCGTCGTAAAATATAAAGAATCCAGCGACGTTTATACATGAAATTGCGAAGAATTAATTTTTGATCACATTGATCTTAAGCAAAGGCAGTAGCTTTCTGACGATCTCAGATCGATGGATCGCGGATTCGAATCATCATCCTATCACTTCATTGAAGTATTAATAATTCCGCGAGGGCCCTTGCTTTAAATGGGATGCGCAGTTGGCTATGAAAAGAAATCATTACGACTTAAACATTTCAACTTATTTGAAAAAAATTCTAAATCTTTACTTTCTTCAATATTTAGTAATATTCATAGTGCATCAGAGTAATTTTCTAATCTTCTGTAGGATGCCAATGTATACAACTATTGAAAAACTAGCGGAACTACAAGACCTCATACTATACGTACTCATACGACCTCATACTACAAGACCTCGTAATATTTGCAGTTGTTCCGTAATACTACTATACTAGTTGAGTCTGCGGAAGTGATCCTTGAATCTAAAAATCCTAAATTTACATAAAGGGGGTACCGCTCAGGCGCACAATGCTCTCGCCAGAAACGGACGCAGGCGACTTTTAGTTTCGACTCATAACCTACGCGGGCCATAAGAAACGGCCCCGCGGCCCGCCTGTTAGACAACCCTGTTCTAGAAGTTGCTCTGAGCTGATACATTTTTACTACCTTCAGTTTCTCTTTTTTTGTGTTAGTTCCTCCTTTCACTTCGCTGTGTTGTTATGGGCTCTACAGTGGACTCATAAAACATCAGTTTAACTTTGCTTCTTATTTGAATGAACCACAGAAGCGAATTTAATCTTAAATTGCCGCGCCCTCCTTTAACCGTTCTTTGTTGTGTGCGGAAATTACATTTTCATCTTGTGTTACGATAACTTTACACGTCTTAATCTGGTGACCCTCAATATAAAGATTTCCAGCATCTCCGCAACATAGGTTTTTCAAAAAGTATTTTTAATCTAATTTTTTTTATAAAACACGTATATTTTTCAAATCGTATTCTGGTCATAAAGAAATTTTTTTTTTATCTCCAACCACAAGCACCTGATAATATCAGCAAAAGCAGGATGTGTATACAGTAATTCACTGTCTCAGTTCTCATACCTGCATATTTCCTGCACCACAGTTCGATTTCTTCTGCATATAAATCTGAAATAATGTTGGCGACAGGGCACATCTTTTTTTTAACCCTCAGTAATCCTGAAAGTTTCCTCAGTAAATTCTTATCACCTTTGATCAAACACTTCGATGCTTCGTACAGGTTGAATATATTTCTTTCATGTTGGCTACTTTGCTCTGATCCAACACCACATAATTTCTTACACGAGACGGTTCCTTTTTTTACTTTTTAGATCGACAAACACTATGTTGTAATTTCTTTCCGGTCTCTTCACAATTACGAGTATCTGCCTAAGAAGAAAAGAAAGTAAAAGAAAGATGTCATTGCATGATCTTCCTTTACAAAAGCTGCATCGTTCTTCCATGTCGATTATAGCTCCTCTATTATTTATATCAGGACTTAACCATACAGTAGCGATGGACCCCATAACACCTTTTCTACGATAGTTGCCCCATAATTTCGTACTACCTTTCTTACCTGAGATATGAATGTTCATTTCATATCAAACTTTTTCTCCAACAAGCATACACTTATTAAATAATTTACTCAATTACTCCCGTTGAACAGTTGTCCCATACTTCAGAAACTCTATCGGTTTCCAGGTCCTGTGTACTTATCATTTCTCATTTCTGCAACGGCCCTCCGTACCTCCTTGGTAGTTACTGAGTTTACGTTTTCTGCATCAAACACTCCTTGAAATAGAAATTCTGTTTCTTGATTTTCGATTTCATCTTCTATTAGAAGAGATTTAAAATGTCTTTCCCATACATAAAAGTTGATACCAGTGAGGGTTAATTTTTTCTCTGAAATCTTTCCTCAAGTTCATTACAGTTTCCACGCTTTAGGTATTTTTGTGCTCCCACATCTATTTATTTATTTATTCAAATTTGCTTTCTCACATTTCATTTTTTCTTTGGTAAATATTTTTTTTGACTTCTCTATTCATTCTGGCATTCAATTTTATGTCCTTATGGTCCCTCGTTCTCAGCCAATTATTACAATTTAAAAAAAATAACGGAAATGATCTGAGTTCACCGTTGGAGGTTAACGTTTGTTCCTCTGTTCGCTGGCTTCTTACGCCGCTTTATCAATGCAATTTGTATCGATTAATGTACATATTCTGAATTTCCTTCTTCTACGAATTGCAGTTTGTCAGAAGCCTCAACTTGCAAATGAATTATATTGCCTTCTGTTCCAAACTAATTTGATTTAAATTATATTTCCCTACATCGATGGTAATTTTGCACTTCCTCCCATGGGGCGTTTGTGTATGTACCCCTGGTCGGATCACCTTACCTCCTTTGCGCTCAGCACAACATGCTCCGGGCCAGTGTAGAGGCAATTATTGTTCTATTTTTTCCTGAAGCACTTTCCACTGTGTATTTGTGAATTTACTTTTAAGGAAAGAATACTGAATTTTCAACTCTCACACATACTAATAATCCTTTCATCGTTGTCATTTAACGTAGGACCAGATAATATTTCGCGTAACGTTCCCCTAGGAAGATAGTGTTGACTGAGCTAAGAGCTCTACCCACTCTCCTAGAAAAAGGAAGACGAAGTAAAGGCGAAGAGCAAGAAAGTCAGAAAGAAGAGCATAAGTAAAATGAAAAGGAAAGATGAGAAAACAAAAGACTCCCTAGTCCTCGAGACCGAATAGCGTCGGGGTCGAAAAGATTCAACGCGTCGACAGACGCGTAATAGGAAAGTAAATAGAAGTGTGGCATAAGTACGTAGAAGCAATGGCACTCTAGAAACCCTCCCTCTTCGCCACCCCGCTCGGCACACCCACCTTGCAATTGATTGGTAGGTACGCCCAACGGCCCTTGAGAAACCCACTGACCACAGATGGAGTTTATTTACGAAATTCACTAAACAGTTTTAAACACGGCATACATTGTCAATTTCCAAATCTACGAACAAACCGCTTCGTTAGGAAAATTGACCTAATTGGTGCTTTCATGATCGTAAATCTTTAAGATCACTGAGAACATACATCTGAATGATATTTATCTTTTTGTTGCTGTGCAATATTGTTGTAGCAATTCTCAAAGGCTTTTTTATAAAGAAAATAAGTATATGAAGTAACCCCCAGAATTAAAAGATACATTTCAAATTCCAATTGTCTCAGGTTAACTCAACAGAGAATATTCGTATGTAAATGATCAAGGATGTTGCAATGTGATCCGGGAAAAAATCATAGATGGGCAGAAGTTGTTAAAACAATACTCATTGGTTCGTATCAATGAACCCCACATATAATTAGAGAAAATGTCGAAATGGACATTTTAAAACATTGCTTAACTTTCTATTCACTCGTACTAGACTCGCGCGGATGCATCATGCTCGCTTCTGGGAAGACGAAACTGACATTAAAAAAGTGAAGCTACGCTGCAGGTACCTTCCGATAAGTTGTTTAGAATCCTTTCACTTTTAGCTGCATTGCTTCTCATCGCGTTAAAGTCGTATTCAACAACGTATGAGCATAACGGTTCTAGCATTGATGGGATTCGCCTGCGATGAAACTGAATTGCAACAGCGAAATATACAGCGATTCGTGCACAAGAAAAGCCTATAACGATGTAAGAACCGCATGTGTATTCTCAATAAACTTCAAATTACCGTCGTAAATATTGTTTTCAGAGGATGGGCATTTTGGTGCTTATTCAAGGGATAAACTGCAATTTCTTGAATAGAAAAACCAAGCAATTAGTGTCGTGAAATGTGAAAGATTTCTCGAAAGTCGCACGGCGGGCAACGGAAGCTACGGAGGCGCGAGGGGGCGCAGGGGGAGAGAGTGCCTCGGAGGTGACGGAGCGGGGGCGGCGGCCGCGAGGGCGGAAACGGCGTGGGAGTGCGTGGGCGGCGCTCGTCAGGCGTGACGAGATAAAATTAGGCACGCGGGGCGACGCGAGCAGACGCCACGCCGCGCCGCGCCGCGCCGCGCCGCGCCCTCAGAGGCACGCGCGGGGCGCCCAGAGCCTTGGCCACCGCCCCTCTTCCACGTCCACCACCGCTACCACCAACCGCTCTCACCACCCACGCCTCCGCCCTCGCCTGCGCCCTCGCCTCCGCCCTCGCCTCCGCCCTCGCCTCCGCCCTCGCCTGCGCCCTCGCCTCCGCCCTCGCCTCCGCCCTCGCCTGCGCCCTCGCCTGCGCCCTCGCCTCCGCCCTCGCCTGCGCCCTCGCCTGCGCCCTCGCCTCCGCCCTCGCCTCCGCCCTCGCCTCCGCCCTCGCCTGCGCCCTCGCCTCCGCCCTCGCCTCCGCCCTCGCCTGCGCCCTCGCCTCCGCCCTCGCCTGCGCCCTCGCCTCCGCCCTCGCCTCCGCCCTCGCCTGCGCCCTCGCCTCCGCCCTCGCCTCCGCCCTCGCCTGCGCCCTCGCCTCCGCCCTCGCCTCCGCCCTCGCCTGCGCCCTCGCCTCCGCCCTCGCCATAGCCCTCGTCTGTTCTTTCATCTCCGCCTGTGTGTCTGACCCCTTCTGCTGCTGCGCACCGCCGCCGCCGCCACTTCTATCATTCACACGCCTCATCACTCGTTTCAGTCGCCGTCTCTTCCACCGGCATCTCTGCGTTCGGGCTTGTCCCTGCTCTGCCCCTGCGCCTCCTCCTCCACTTTCAGTTCCGTCACCACCTTACCTCTAATTCCTCACGCCTCCTCCTCCTCCTCCTCCACGCACGCCTCTGCCTTTGCTTGTGTCTGCACCTCCTCTCCCGCCCGCAGTGCCGACCCCGCTCACATCGCCGTCTCGACGCCACCTCCTCCGTCACTCCCATCGCCTCCGTCCTTGCCGCCCCGCCCCGCCCCACCCCACCCCACCCCACCCCACCCCACCCCACTCCACTCCGCCCCACTCCACCCCACTCCACCCCACCCCACTCCACTCCGCCCCACTCCACTCCACTCCGCCCCACTCCACTCTACCCCACCCCACTCCACTCCACCCCACTCCACCGCCGCTCGTGTAACATGGTGGCGGAAGCGAACACAACTCCGCGGATAAACAACATCAACGTCCGTACGCAGCCACAGAGAGGGCTCTCGCGGCGCTCGCTTGCAGTGCGCAGCCTCCGGAGCTGCCGCGCGACGGGCGCCGCGGCGCTTCCCCACTCGCACCGGAAATACCTCATCGTCTTACTAATTGTCCGTTAATCGTGTTATGGGTTGCGGATGTTAAGATCCACTCCCCAAGATACATATCAGATGAAGTTAGTACATTATGAGAAGGCGCTGTCATTGTATTTAAAATAACTTTCGTGTATTAACGACATAAATTATTCATAGAAGATGTTGCGGAAACGTGTTCAGTTAATAATTTATATTTTCTTTCTACACCGTTGGCTACTTCGTGTTAATTCACGTGCGTGCCTTTGAAATATTTTTTCCCTTACTACGTAATTCATTGTAGAGTGGAAGAAAGGGTTAGCTTGATTTGAATGGGTAAAACTTTAATTAGTAATTTATTATTTCTAAAATTGTCTTAATACACAAGTAAGTACCCCTGTAAGTTGATTTAACATGCATCAGTTTTAGCGTCATCTTAAATATGAGGGTAGTAAATTTTGAAGATGAGTTGTGCTTCATCGTTCTGTGACCCTTTCCTCCAATGGACGTAACCCTTGAATTATCCTAACACGTTTGCATATTTGGCTTAGAACATAACAAACACTCAAATTATTTTCCCGAGAACTAAATAACCTACAATATTTCTAGCCCTAAAAATTCTAGTAATATCTACTTGATTTGTAGTCAATGGCCTTTTGTTGCAGAATATTAATTAATATTGAGTTTCATTGACAAAAAATATATATCGCAGTTTTTCTGTAGCTTCAAAGAACTTTGAGATAACTCTCCTTAATTTACTCGCAATTCCTACCCTTTATAAATTTTTCAGCCTTCATTATTCCTGAATTTTCCAGCCTTCCTTAATATGCCTTCATTATTCCTGTATTCTGAAGTGTACAAGCAGGATTTTTAAAACCCCAGGGCTCACAAATTCATCGTATTTAAGATACCAGTTTCTCTGTTTTCAGACTCTTTTCTGTAGATAATTTAGAGTAATATAGCATTTTAATCTCATTTTATATTATTGTTATTATTATTATTACTATTATTGGAATTGTAGACGAAGTTCATTTTGTGTTATGTAATTCTAAACCTAGTTATTATTGGAAAAGTTTTCTAATTTTTAATCAAAAAAGAAGTACGTTCACTGATTTTGGATGTTAAAAAATCATTGAAAACTACATTTTCATGATTCCCTATTCGTCAGCCGTGGTGTAACTTTCACCGAAGTTAGATTAAATCTTTGAACCAATAGCGCATATTGAAAAGCCTTTATTCTCTCCCCCCGAAAGTTCTGCTGTTCGTTATGAATACAAGATAAAGGGAAAATAAAAAAGAGGATGCCGATACGTATCCTCCTCTCACTCTTGCAAAATGTAGAATTTGGAGGAAATGTAAGAATTAAGTACAAATTATTTCAGAAGTTTCTCAAATGTAAATAATAGAGAATTACCTAGTATTCGTAGAATTCATGATCAGTGGTAGGTAAAACTGAAGAGCTCTCCGGTTTGGTGTTTCTTATTTGAAAGTAGCATCAAGTTCCTCGTCCAATTGCGAGTATTGGATTGGCGAACAGTGTGAAGACGAATTCCTCTGCCTCCGCTACCACAGGCTGAGTAAACAAGAAATTTACGGATTTTGCCACTTTTCATTTCAAACGAAGCATTTATTTCCTCACCAGATGTCACCGTGTGTTAATGAAGTAGAGAATATGGCTGAGGATTCTGGGATCTGAAGGAGCGTCATAACGTCTTATCTCGAAGTCCCAGCTCCCGTTCAAAGGGCTTAAGATGCAGTTTTAATATTTTGCCACTGTTTTTGTCACTTTTTTTGTCATCTTCCCCAAAATTTAAACGTTTTCGGCAAGGCACAAACAGACCATAATCTTAATGTGTATATCGAAGCTACTAATCTGCCCGTGTTATGTATGACGCTCAAAGACGTCCATCCACAATTCCATGAGATATACAGGTCCTCCTGTCCTCAAAACATACATCCCCAGTCCATATTCAGGCCCCGCACGGGGGGGGGGGGGGGGGGGGGGCAGACGGTCGCAAGCCCTGAGGCTCCACGTGGCGTTGGAGATGCCCACCCGCTGCCGAGTCTCTCGACGGTTTTCACGGCGTTTGCTTCAAAGGGAGGAAGTGACGAGGTGGTTCTTGGACAGGATTGGGCGAGGGACTTGTTCTGGATCCCGCATATAGAGGTCCGACGGGGAGCATGAGCCCCCTGTCTGGTTGCCTATTATTTGGCCAACGAGAGAAGGACGTAGGTAGGTAGTCGCTAATTGGCTGCGAGTCCGGGCGCCCGCGTCAGCCTCCGAGTAAGCGACGACCTGCCGGCGAGGGCGTTGTGGGGTGTACGAAAAACAAGGGCAGGTACAATTTTTCAAATATTTGAGTACTTTTCACGTAATATATCGAGAACTATGGTCGAAAAAGTACGCTATGTGATCAAAAGTAACAGGACCCGTGGCTGAAAATGACTTACCGATGGAGGGCGCCACGAACTGGTAATGCTGGGATTCAATAGGGTGTTGGCCCACTCTTAGCCTTGATGACAGTTTCCACTCTCGCAGGGATACTTTCAATCAGGTGCTGAAAGGTTTCTTGGGGAATGGCAGCTCGTTCTTCTCGGAGTACTGCGCTGAGGAGAGGTATTGATTATGGTCGGTTCCGAAACATCCCAAAGGTGTTGGATAGGATTCAAGTGAGGACTCTATTCAGTGCAGGTCAGTCTATAACCACTCCCCCGCAGGCCATACAGTATGAACAGGTGCTCGATCGTGATGGTAGATGCAATCGCCACCCGTGTACGCGCTGTTTGAGCACCTCTAGTTTTTGTTTTAAAATGTATTTTCGGTGGACTAGCCAAAACGTCCCGTTTCCCATTCTCCATGTTTTTACAGAGCTGTGTTCTTCCTAGTGTTAGTCTGTGATCGTGAAAGGGCCCCAGCGCAGTGTGTCCTCGTATTCGCGTCTAATCAGATGCGGCTGCCTCGCGAGGGATGTCCGTTGGCAAACAAAGGACGGCCCTGAGTCGCGCCCCGGCGCGCCCCGACGCCACGGCAGAGGCGCAGCGCGCGCCGCACAGTTCGTGGACAGCGTTACTGCCAGGCAGGGAATTCGATGCGACAAGTCTCGTTTAATGATTGTTATTGAGAAATTGTACGCGAATTCCTTCAAGGAAGAAAACTGATGCGCTCTATGGGGCCAGCCCATCTATCAGAGTTGCCACCCGTCCCGATTTTGTGGGAATCGTTCTTACATTATTATACTAGATGACAATGACGGAGCGTCCATAATATTTTCTTAAGACTGAATCTTGGGTAGTATAAATTTATTTTGTCCATGGGGATCGATTTAAAATTCCAAAGCTTGGCTTCGGAACAACGGGTTAAATCGGTTTGCAATGACATCGAAATTGCGCTCTCTCCGAGACGCCTGGGTTCACCTCTTGAATTAAAACTTGCGCCATCCGATAAAGCTTGGGACTGTTACACGCGTCGTTCTCTGACATTTCATCAGAGAAGCGGCTGAAAATAAGTGGATGCTAATCTTATCAAGGGACACTCGTATTTTAAGACGTTTGAAAGTAAACGAAAACTCTCAATAATGAATCATTTTCATGGGAATATCTTTCTTCGAACATGTTCCTTACCAAAATATTTAAAAAAACAACACATCTCCTGGCACTACTTTCACAGTTTCTTAATGCTAGGTTAGAAATAATGCTCTGCAGTATTGTGTTATTGTAGTATTACTATATAAAACTGGAGTAAATTTGTTCCCTTACAAATGACTTACAGTTATCTCATTTACCAATCAAAGGTCGAAACCTATTAAATATTGTTAGAGAATTGAGACGTGCAACAAGTTGATTTGATCATTTTATTTGTCCATTGTTATCCTTAGAGGCCTAGACCTTGACCTTCTGAACCCGCGAACATGTTTCAAGCAACGTGACCACCCTTCGTAAAAAAAATGCTCATCTGGGCATTCGACTACCTGTCCAGTAATATCCAGCCACTTGTCTCGTCGGTGAGTCTACCACAAAATCACTTTCACTGCTCCCATTTCCCGCACCGAAAACATTTTCCTTGGCCTTTCCGCGGATTCCCTTTCACACGCTCATGCCCCACCCCCACCCCCACCTGCTCTCTCACTCCCATCCGCTCGTCACACCTCCATTTGCCCCTATCACTCGTTTCGCTCACCCTCGCGTCCATTCAGTCGACTCCGCCCGCACCAGCTCCTGCTTGCTCTCTCCAACGCCACTCTCTCTGCCGAGCTCTCACCGCTGCAATTCGCCCCGTCGCCCCCTGGACTCTGCTCCTCGCCCTACTCCTCTCGTTGCTCCAACTCCCTCCCGGGCGCGCGGCCGCTCGCGCCCCCTCCTGCCACCGCCCTTCCTTCCTCTCCCTCGCACGCCCTTGCGACCCTTTCCCGCCATTGCACATCCCGGTTAATGCGTTTCAGTTACTGCGAAGGCTGTAGAGAATTTATTCTAAGAAGGGACCGTTTTGAAAGGTCCGAAAGCAAATGAAAGTCATGTTAGTTGATGGTACAGCAGGAGGTAGAGTGGAAGCCATTTGCATGTCAGCCATCTGCAAACAAAAGCATTGACCAATTGATCACATTGACAAAACCTGCTGTTGTGTAGTTGCATCAGCATTAGCTGAGTAGTAGCTGTCAAAGAGGTCCCTTCTTAGAGTACTCTCTCTGTACCTTCGTGGCACACCCTTGCTCGCCCCGGCCTCCCATCGCCCACGCAGCGTCGCGGCCGCCGATGCCTATCTCGCATCGATCCCCCGCGCACGTGCAGGCCGCGGCTGCCGACGCGCACCGCCCGCTGTTTCCTGCGCTTTAGTTACAGCGAAGGCCGCCTTCCAGAGGGCTGTGCCGCGCAGCGCCCGCCCACCCACGCCTGCTTGTGGCTTCTCCGCGCGGACAGGATGTAGTGAGTAAAAGTTGGCCTTCCGGGCGCCGCCCACGTGCTCCCACGTGACCCCACGTGGCCCTCCGCGTCCGGTTTGTCAGAGCCCACGCCTCTGCGGGAATTAGATTATTTTTCTCTATTTTTCGTTTTGGTCAAGTGGTAGGAAAAGTCTACACATTGAGTTCCGGAAAAAAAGCTGCGATGCGTGACAGGAAATCCTTTATCTGTATTTCTGTTTCTCATATTGATGGAAAAGGCTAATGTAAATGTTGTGTTCCGAAAATACGATGCGATAAGTTCAAATGAAAATCTTATTGTTGAGAAATGGTTTTAAGAATCTGCATTAGAGCCACAGCCTCTAGGCTGTTCATTCTCCTTCGCTCTCCAGAGGACGTACAAAGGATTTTTTAACCCGAACTAAGGTCTGGAATTGGAAGTTCGATTTGGGTAAAATTTGTTGATATCCTTTCCCCAGAGGTGGACTGTATGGTATTTTCTTCATCATTTATCATTTTTGTAAATATTTATTAAAAAACAGAAAGTTCATTGCATGATTATCATTCTGTGGAATTACATATGCTCGTAAATAAATTTAATCTTCATAAATGCGTAAAAAATTATCAGTTGTAACTCGAAAGTGAAAGAATGTTTATTAACAACCGGAAAAAATTATGATATGCGTTAGTTATTTATTCTTTGCTACCTCGCTGTATCATATAGACAGTCATATTTTCGTGTAGAATATGCGCAAATTTAAAAAGATTATTATATTTCATATAAAGCTTCACTTTTTATTATCAAGTGGGCTTTTATTCTTGCAAAAAGCTCTTAGTACACAGCATTAGTCATCCTATAAACAATACTTTCTTTGCGCCCAGTTGTCCAAAAAAAGTGAAGTTTTACATGGAATCCAATCTACAGCAAAATATAACTTCCTAAAATTCACATTCAATAGATTATTTCTAAGTACGAGTTCTTAGTGAGATCTTTGAAAGTCGTGAAAGATCATGACGTACTGTTTATTCAATATATTTCAACACTCGAGAAAGTAGAAGCTTTGCTTTTCACACTCGCTTCCCATTCATGTGTTCAAGTTAAAAATGTCCCACCTAATTCAAACAGTTTTAAACACAGCTGTATAATAGGCGGGTCCTTTCCCTAAAGAGTTAAGCACGCTACGATTTTCACCAGCTTCTGAACTCGAACTAGGATTAAGGGGGAAGAGAAAGATTACTCATTATGGAATAATATCTAAGGCATTTTAATGATCACGCTTGTATTTTCAATTTACTCGCCCAGTTTGCTTAAAAAATTCCTTATACTAAAAGTGTTCATTAACGTCCTCGAGTTAGTTACACCGTGTCCTATGCCTTTCTCTCATGTTTTATGTGTAGCGAAGTTCTGTGTTGGTTGCCTCAACTTGGAAAGTCGCTATGTCCTTAACGTTGCCATTTATTCACGTGAATCTTTTATGGGATGTACAAAGTTTCTGTGTCTTGAGTTATATGCATTAAGAATGAGAAAAGACTGTCTTAGGTTTTAATGGTGTTTTGCTGTTAAAGAATGTACAATAATGATCTTTCTTTCCCGCACTTACTGTAATTGGATAGTTAGTCTCCTCTTAATGCTCGACTTTGTTACTTGCGACAGTCACAGATTTATTAAATTTTGAAGGAAAATTTTCACCAGTGAAAATATTTATGTCCACATAATTGAAAAAGAATGAGAAATTAAGAAAAGGAAAGGAAGAAAGAAAGAGAAGAAAGAAAGACACTATCGTTGAAAATTAGTTACGACACTTGGTTTTTCCTAAAGAAATGTCTGCAAGATCGGAGATCAGTATTAGTAAGAACAGTGCACGCATAGATGGTAGCCTCTGAGAGACGCATGTTCTCAAGCTTCGTTCTCTACGTGTCATATTTATTTAATAAATAATTTAAGCATGTGAGCTAAGGAAATACAACCAATATTAGATTGTAATAACCTTACCATAGGTATAGATCATGGTATTCGAAAGAAAAGTTAAATGTATTAAAATTTGCCTTGAATCATCACACGCTGTCATTTAGTATTACTTTTCTTGTAGTATGGAGCTGATTTGTCCATGATTGTCTGCTGTGTTGTATTTAATCGAAGGGAGGCCTGTGTTGGCGATTAGCGCAGCCAGGCCGCGTCACAGCCGTCCAGAGCAAGTGGAAGCAAAGGAGAGTCCGCACCTTCGTGCTCAGGGACGAAACTTGCATCCTGTCTGAGACACAGGCGCAGCTTGGAACCGTTGGCGTTAAAACTAACGGGCATATCAATGTTCAATGTAAATTTCGCATTCTCCATAAGGAAATTACGTATCATAATACCTGAAATTTTCGTAATATTCAATAAAGAAATTTCACATTAATTATCATTCAATATTAAGTACAATAATGCTTTTACCCAATTGGAAATTACGATGAATGAAATGAGAGTGAATAATAGTTGTATAGACATCTAGTTTTATCTTTTAGAAGTCACAGTAATACGAGAAAGTAAATATTTTAAATAAGATTTGACATTGTATTCTCAAAGAGCCAGATCAAGCTAAAGCCATATCATCAAACTTGATAGGTGTAAAAAATAAAACAAACGAAGGGCCGGCCAGAAATTGAACTGAGAGGCATCTCAGACGCAACGCAGATCGAAAGAGGCAAAGTGTATAGTTTTCGTAGCTCTTCTTAGCAGAATTAAACTGTCGATTAATAATTGAAATAGCAGTGAAAATAATGTATTTGATACACTTTTTGTGGCTGATAAATATAATATTTTGAAATGTGTGTGAATTAGCGAATCTATCGGTTATATTCAAGTTCCCAGATTCAAACAATAAATTACACATAAACAAATAAAACATTATTTGGCCTTTTATTTCTTAAACCTGCCCAATTTGAGTGTCAGCTTCTCAAACAAACTTTTCACAATATCTGCCTCCAAACTATTATTAATGCCAAATTATTTTATTTCAAGCAAACAAAGACGACGTACGTTAGGTCTGTTTCCCATTGAAGGCTATTTTCAGGAAAGTTCTTTAGAGTATCTCTTGGTTTTAAAAATTACTAGGACCGGGGTCGTTGGTTTATGAATTTGCGATTCCGGCAACTGAAGTTTTGTAGACTGAAATGTTTTAGAATCGTGTTGAGAATTTTCGTCATCAGCTAACTAGTTAGATCTGATAGCCTTGATAAAAATAATCGTGGCAAAGAGTGGCTTGATAAATATTTCTTTGGGTTGTAAGTTTAATAATGTGTGGTTTCGCGAATCGATCTGTCTAAAGACAGGATACACTGATCAGTAATTTCAGTGGTTTCGTCTGATTAATTCCAGGCGGATGTATAATGAGTACCTTAAAATAATGAACTACAGACCGCTTGTGATCTTTTCTTTATTATTTATCAACTCTCATCGCCATGGCCTAGTGATGGGCTGAACTATGATCCTAGGCCTTGGGTTGAGCACCAGGTGTCCCGCCAGGGCTGGAGGCGGGCAGAAACGCCTCAGATGATGGAGTGGTTCGTTGTTTCGTTTCCGACCGCGCAACTGCTCTGGTCACAAGCGTCCTACGTGCAGCGCATGATGCGGAGGTGCCGCTGACAAGTGAGGTCCGGCGCCGAAATACACATCAGTGTGCGGGATCCCCGCCACATATTTCCTCTGCGGGGTATCGCCCCAGCCGCGGCAGCCTTAACTTTCGAATGGTCCCTCGAGATGTATGGTAATGTAGTGCGAGTGTGTGTGTGTGTGTGCATAAGGGAGGGGAGTTCAAGGATGAAAAAGAGAAAATAGCACACGGTCCGTGACCCGTTTGTTAAGGTACTGCTCCAGCGCCAACCTTGCATTGATCGAAGAAACAAAGGAAACTACGGATCGAAATAAGCTGGGATTCTGGTTAGTTCTGCGGCTGCATTCGACTTCGCTGTGTAGTTGTTCACACACCTTAGACACTTCAGACGATAGTTTCAAAAAATCAAGATCGTATTGTTTAGGCGATTTCAGTTCTTTTCATATAGAATAGGCAGAAAAAGTAAATGGTGTTAAAAGAAGTTTCACCAGAAAACGGCCTGCATAGGTCTGATATTGAACTACTATCGAGGTATTGAAGCACATGTGCGGTTGCGGTACCGTGACGTCCGAGTAGAAAATTGGGGAAGGCTCTGGATCGTTGTGTGACGCCCGGCCAGAGCAGAAGCCGCATGCGAGAGAGAAAGAGGTAGAGAGAGAGGGAGAAAGAAAGCGTCCATTTCGTATCAGCATGTGCTCCGCCAACAAAGGATATGCTATACCATTACAAAGACCAAAGCGACTTCGGGTAAAGATGTCAAAGCAAACACGTGTTCTGCACAATTCTATTTTATGCCATCACAGTGGCTAACCATTCAGCGAAATATCATTCAGTTCTAAGTATTTCAGAAATCTTATCTTTCCCGCTTTTATGTTGCTGATCTCCTCTTCCATGTCTTTTCTATAAATACATCATCTCTATCTCCCCACTGTTTCCTCAACGATCATTTCATGGAGGTGATCTGATCACAAATCCTGGAGAATAAAAACGACAAATGCAGTTCTTAGATAAATCGAAGAGCAATGAAAGAAACGCCATGATCGATTTGGCTGGCAACAAATGAGCTGAACGCTTTCGGTCGGTAGAAATCCTTAACGTATCCTAGAATATTGATCTCCGGGGGAACTATTTCGCCACTAGTAATACGTCACAGAGATAGACACTCGCTGATCGGTGAATCCCAGCGTCTTTTGGATTGACGTTCAATGGTGGTGGTGGTGGGGGGAGGAGAGTCATTTTTATGTGGTCGTTTAAAACTAGACATTGAAGCAATAATGAACAAAAAAATAATCGATAAAAGTTACAATAGCAGACATAAAAACTACAATAATTGAATTGTGTGAATTGGGTGCTTTTTGTTAATTTCTATGTTAATTTTTTCTTCCTGAATAAATATATTATTTTTTTGTAAATAAAAACAACTTACATGATTTTGTAGTGTTTATATGTTTCTGAAATGCCAATTTTTGTATAGAAAGTATTTTATCCAACCAACTTTTAAGTGCTTATTGCGGCTCAGCCATTCTAAATCTCTAAGAAATTTATTAGACAAAATTTGCTTAAAATTGTCTTAAGAGCATATTTTCGAAGTGTTGTTGTTTCCTCCCTGTACATTCTGTATATACGGACGAGATTTATCCATTTTTGTTAACAGCCGCCAGGCAATTCGTTTTTCTGCCGAAAATTCGCCTTTTTTCAACAGCATTTCAATACTTTCTCTATACTGCATAAGCAGTAGCGAAAAATAAAATAGCGGATAATACCTCCATAAATGGACCAAGACGGCGCGCGATCGTTCCTTCCTCTTCCTTGATTTGTACTCTCCTCTACCATACTCAGCATGGCAACGCTGCCACTCATGACAGGAGACCAGTAGGAAGTTAGGAATTGTCTCAGCTACTACCTGATGCATCTGGAGGGGAAACTCCGCAAGCCGACTGGGAGTACAGCGCCTTCTTTGCGTTTTCAAGCGGGCGAAGAACACTAACACGTCACTACGACGTAACAAGCTCTACACGTACGGGAACAATTACCTTTGCAGGTGACGTGCCTGGAATTAACAACACATTAATCTAACACTGGGGAAGATAGCCTGTCCAGGCATCCCTCGCAGAAGGGCACCGCCCTAGCCGACGTGTCTCTCGATGTGTGTTAGAATAGTGCATGCACGTGGGAGCGAACGAGAAGAGGAGAACCGGCGGTGGGAGGAACGAAGAGTTGGACGGACGGACGGGAACGCACGGACATGTGGTCAGACGAACGGAGGGACAGTTGGGCGAATGCGCGAGGGGCCGAGTGGATGGACGGGCGGGCGAACGAATTCACGCACGCACGGACGAATTGTCGGACTAACGGTCGGACAGATGAACGAATTCGAATTTCTCGCTCCTCGTTTGACGAGATGTCAGTTTGCAACACAATGGGTACGACGCGGTAGTTTGAAATGCTTAGAATTCTTCTCATTGTTGGTTGATAGAGACGGAACAACAGGGAGCTTTCATTTACCTAACCTCAATAAAATGATATATTGTACTATAATATAGTCGGGAAGAATGAAAGAGAAATGTAGCTACGTGAATAATTTGATTATATTTTACCGTCGCTCACAGTGAGACTGTGTTCAAATGCTGAATTTGTGTTGATGTATTCGCTTCAATAGAATTAATTTCGTAGAAACGTTCCTCTTGTATTCCAGATATACATGCATACGTGGCTACGTAGGTGGTCACGATCTGGTGGAGAGTTGTAGGCGACCACCTGGACTCCGACGTTCGCGGCAACACTCACGTCGATATCTTTAAGGTGGAGGCAGTAAGTAGACGATGCTAAGCTCCTGGTTGCCGGCTTGCCCGGTAACCCATCAGTTGGGCCTATGGTAGGATCGGGTGGCCTTTTGGCAGGAATGGGTGAAGGATATTCTTCGCAATGCTCTGATATCCAAACATGGAATTCGGGATGCTCTGGAACCTGATACCACCCGTCAGGATGGTAAGTTGTGGCGATACTCTCGTCAACAACCTAAAAAGGTGTGGGCCGTGGGGAACCGGGAAGGGGCCGGGCCCCTGCTGGGCTCTCGGCTTTGACGGGGCAGTGACCCGGTCGAAGGCGCTTCCCACGGCGCCACGGCGCCGCGCCGTGTCCCGTGTAGCCCACGCAGTGTCCAGCATTCCAGATATGCACTGAGGTGACAAAAGTTATGAGATAGCAATATGGAAATATACAAATGGCAGTAGTATCACGTACAAAAGGTGTAAAAGAGCAGAGCGTTGGCACATCTTTCAATTATGCTCAAGTAATTCATGTGAAAAGGTTTCTGAAATGATTATTGCCGCACGACGAGAACTAACAGTATGTCAACGCGTAATGGTAGTTGTAACTACTTGCTCGGGACGTTCCCTTCTGGAACTCGCAAGGGAAATCAATATTCTGAGATCCACAATGTCAAGAGTGTGCTGGGGATACCTAATTTCAGGCATATCCTGTCGCCACTGACTACACGTAATGGCACAGAGCTGCGGCGTATGCGTTCAGTTGTCAGGACAACACAGCAACGCTGCGCGAAACCCCTGGAAGTCAATGCGCGTACGGTGAATGTGTCATTTCGGGCAGCGCGGTGAAATTTGGTTTTAATGGGGGTGGTAGTAGATTGACTCGAGTTCCTTTGCTAACCTCATGACTTCACTTGCGATGCCTCTCCTGGGTTCGCGACCGTAGACGACTAGAACCTGGCTTCATCGGATAGGTCCCGATCTGAGGTGGTGAGAGGTGATGTTCGAGTGTGGCGCAGACCCTACGAAGCCATGGATCAGAGTTGTCAACAAGACAATGTGCAAGCAGGAGGTGGCTCCATAATGGTGTGGGCTGTTTTTACATGGAATGTACTGGGTCTTCTAGTCCAACTTAGTATCCGGACATTGACTGGAAATACTTATGTTGAGCTTCTTGAATAATTAAACGACATTCTCTTCATCTGCCTAAAGCATCATTAAAGTTATTGGATTTTAGACTAAAAGAGAGGAATAGTTCCCGGAACATACATCATGTATCGGCCCAGAAAAAGAACCTGGTAAAATATTCTAAAATGGATGAAGAACTTAGTATATATCGCATCGATGTCAAAGGTCTCATTGAAGCTATGAGATGAGAGTACCTTACAGAGGAATCGAAGTTGTTCACTGACAGCTCAAAGAGAAGTTTAAAGTGTGTGTTGTAGAATAATGGCAACAAATTAGAATCTATTCCTATTGGCCACTCAGTGAAAATGAAAGAAACTATGAAACAATGATAATACATATCCATAAAATACAATACTCTGATCACTGCTGTACTGATTGTAATGACCTAAAGGTAATATCGACACACCTAGGTCAACAAGGAAGGTACACAAAATATTCATGGAACGTGTGCCTTTGGGACAGTTGTGCAAAAGAGACCACTGGATAAGAAAATAACGGCCTTTAGGGAGACATTTCAAGTTGGCGACAAGAATATAAGCCATGAACTTCTTGATCGCAATAAAATTCTATTACTGCCACTGCATATAGAACCTTATGAAGCAGTTTGTGAAGGCTCTGGTTAAAGTAGACGACTACGTTAAATTATATCGTCTCTGTATTTCCATTACTGACGTATGAGAAGTTGAAAGTTGTTCCTTTTGATAGTCCTCAATTAAGGCTTCTTTTCAAAGATAAATAATTTTTGGAAACAATGAGCCCCTTGGAGAAAGATGCTTGGTGTGCTTTTTGTTATGTTTCAAGAAACATTCGTAGCAATAAACGGACAGACAACTTCAATGTTCTAGATGAAACTTAGTTGACAGCATATCAGAGGATAGGAGCAAACATCAGTGTCAAGATGCATTTTCTACGCAGCCACTTAAATGTATTTCCGACAAATCTTGGTTATGTAAGTGAAGAGCAGGGTAAGCACATCCACCGAGATATAAAAAAAATCGAAGTATATGGAACACAAATATGTCAGCAGATTTCCGTTGGTGCTTCCAGCACGATACTCCGAATTCCAGCTATTCCTGAACATCAAAGAAGAGCAAGTTCTTTCATCATGATTATGCTTAGTGTTTTTACGTTTGTATATATTGCAATTCATTTATAAGTACAGACTAAAACAAAACTATTAAAACTATTTTTAAACCACTATTTTCCTTTCTTGCTTGAAGAAATGCATGTGCTACTTAGTAGGATCTTGCTGCAAGCAACACATGAAAATAATAAATGTTTAAACTGCGAGTTGTGAAAGATTGTGAGATGAACTTGATAGTTAAAAATAAACCAGTGTTACTTAGCATAAACATGTAGTTGTAGGAAAGTTGAATTACAAGTAGAATACAATAATAATTACTTTTCTACCTTTTGGAATATATGTTGAACTGTGTATCTAACATAAATGTTTCGTTGGCAGTACTAAGTATTTAAATTATTCTACCAAGAATTGGATAAAATAAAAAAATATTAACTCTACATATTTAACTTAAGACAATTTTTGCAATTGTACTTAAGTACATATATTTGCGTGTATTTTAGCTCATTTTATGATTTTATCAACATTATATATCAATTCAATTACTTTGTATGTCTAATAAAAATATTTTGGTCCATACAACTGCCCTCTAGTTTTAACTTCTATTTTTTCTTGTTTTTTTAAATATTTTTAAAATGTCACATGCTCAGTGCCTTCTGATCATAGTTATTACTTGAACAACATGTACGCCTGCTGAATGTAATTATTATTAGTAATAAGATCTCAATACCCTCAGTAACTTGCCTACAAAATCACTGATACACTGTTTTGTCTTGTCCTCAGATACTTAAATAATTAATGAGAGTTCATACCACTCGCTGAATGTTAACTTTATTTTAGATATTCCTAAATTTGACGTCAAAAGAAATAAGAGAGTATGTAGTTCATGCCACCTGTTACCTCCAAGGCATTCAGCCGTTATTTTTCTCGTACTGGTTCCCGGTACCTCCATCCGAGTCTATCTTCCAGGTATCATCCTGATGTTTTAATTTCAAGTGTCATCTTTAAGTTTCCAGCTACAAGAAGGTCGACATAATTAGCAGTTAGGAATTCAGTCAGCCTGATTATTGCGGGCTTCCGAGCACGTCGACCTCAAATGGACATTCGATCCGTAAGTGTAGGGCGTATTTGGGAGGTGGCGGTGTCTTCTCCCGTCGAGGTGTCCAGTGGGACAGGCTCCAAACCCTCCCGGTCGTTTGGCAGTGTAGAGCATGTGTGTATAAGTAAGGAGTGAGGACAGGACAAGAAAGAGGAAGGAATGATTGCGTGCGGTCCATGGTCGGTTGTTTTAGAGTACTGCTCCTGCATTCGCCTGGTGTTGATCTGAGAAACCAAGGAAGACTATCAATTAGAGCAGCCGTTTCTCCTTCAGACAGTGCACTTGTTTTACGTGGCAAGACTCGGGTCTTCAGGCCCACTCTTCCGTCTGACCATGCTCCTTTCACCAACTAGCGGAGACAGAAGGTATTTCTTGGGCGACGAACGGGCGATTTTTGAATTTAGCTCCGAGGCGTCATTTAGGTTTTACATGCACGTAAATCTACTAACATGGGACAGCCGGCTTTACCTCCCCTCCGAAAGAAGGCGTACGAAGGATTTTTTTTTTGCCCTCAAAAACCCACGGCGTCGATCGGGATTGAACCCGCCAACGTGGGTATAACAGCCCCATACGCTAACCGTTACCGCCGCCAATGTGCCGCTTTGTGCATTATAATGTGAAGTAGACACTTGAAGGTTAACTGTTTCGGTCCCATTTTGGTGTCTGTTGACTCTAAACGACTAAAAACGACATTTTCTGAACTTCCTTTACAAATGTTTTGGAAGACACATCGAAACGAATAGTTTTACAATATAACATTCAGCATATGAACTATATGCTAAATATTAACAATAATAATGCGGAAAGTATTGGTAGTTATAGTTTTCAAGGCATTTCGCCCTTATCTATGTATACCAAAAATTCGATAAAATATTCTTGGCAATCATTCTAATGCTTCGTTTGCATACCACTTCATTTGTAAACAAGAGTTAGTATCAATTGAAAATACAGGATTACCAGTAGGTTATTTTGGAAAAGAGAGGCCATAAATAAGAAATTAAAATATTATCGATATCATTGGGCAAGAAAAACCGACAGGCAGACTAATTTGGAATATATTTTAGAGACAATTGATGTTTCAGTATCAGTGATTTCTAGCATTAATGTAAAAAATAGTATAAGACACCAAAACAAATTAAATTTTCCTCCTGAAATAGTAAGAGCTAAGCTGACTAAGAAAGAAATAGCGGAAGTCACACAGAAGAAGAAGAATAGTGCAAAGATAAACTACGGAAAACTAGCTATGTAGGTAGTGTCAAAAATCTGCCATCATCGAGACACGAATCCTAGGCCGTCTAGGTTCAGGGCATTACCTTGACATTAATTGAAGTCCTGAACCATATCACACGGTGTAACGATGCGATGTAATAAGTTTCGGAGTATGGAATTACCAAAACAATGCTGAATACTTATTATTATTATTATTATTATTATTATTATTATTATTATTATTATTATTATTATTATTATTGTTATTATTATTATTATTTTCACGGTTTATCACTACTGCAAAGATCCCTGAATCGGTGTACGCAGAATATTTCCAATCTGTATGTCTTACATTTTCCTCTCAAGCTTCTCATTGGGGTTAACAAAAGTTATTTAAATCAATATTTTGTATCTACATTTATATACCCGATTGACTTACTAATGTCGTTCTCTCGCGTCCCAAAGTAAATAGCGACGCGCACGTGACAGTTCACGTGAAGTTTCCTCGTTAGTGCCCGGCGCTCGAAAGTCATGAAAAAGCAACCTGGGGCCGCAGGGTTGTCGTCGTGTCGTTGCCGCCGCGAGGGGGGAGTGGCCGCGCTCTATCTGTCGTCCATCTAGGACGACCGCCCCGCCCCGCCCCGCCCCGCCCCGCCCCGCCCCGCCCCGCCCGCCATCGCCCGCGCTGCCGCGAGCGGCGCGGCCCAATCGATGGGCGGCGTGCGTGCGCGCGCGTGTCACGGCGACTTTGGTCACTCGGGGCGGCTTGGTCGAGGTCACCGGCTCAGCTCTACGTGCGCACGCCGGGCAACCAGGCGGCTGTTTACTCAGCACATCGCTGCAATATTGACGTAGAGGTTTGAATCATTTTAATGGCAAAATCAGGATTGAGAAAAAGGTGAACCAAAGCAATGTCCAACTCGAAGTCATGATTCAAAGAATAATTTATAATTTGTATAGTTATATTATTTTAATGTGGAATTTGTCGTTTGGCCGGAAATTGGAGTAATTTGAGCGTGATAATACTTGCAACCACTGAATTTCAAATTTTTATGATAATCAAAAATAAATTTTACGTTTGGAGGAAAGAGCCATGCTTTTCTGTCATGATTTTCCGATTGATCTACCTTTCGTAGTAGAGGACGTTAGTGCCTGTGGGCAGAAGTATTCGACATTGATGTGTATATCGTAGCTCATGCACCAGATTCTAATATTAGGGGCTTTGATGTCCAAGTGTTGGACCCCTATATCCTCTTATACGAACCGCTTTGTGCTCATGGACCCGGAAGGCTGACAACTGGATATACGCGTTAAGGCGGTCCCAAACTGCGCCTCCCGTAAGCTTTGGGGCCTGAGTAGGGCACCCCAAGAAGTTGAGAAGGTTGAAGATACGCTCATCTCCCTGGAGTCGGACGATCTCCTCACGTCGAAACTGAAGCCCAACTGAGAACCCTCGCTGCTGCGTCCGGAAGGCCGGGGCTTCCACACAGCGCCCACTAACGACGCAGGTATCGCCGAGAAACTCAGAAATCCGGGTGGGCGATTAGAATCCGCCACCAGAGCACGAGCCACGCCCTCTCCCCTGCGGTGGCGGGAGGATCCGTCAAGACGACCTCAGTCGAGTGCATCAAGATGAGAAAATTCATTAAATATAATTCCAATGCAGAAAAGAAGCCGCTCAAAAATAAAAAATAAGAACTTGTTAAAAGCGCAATCCCTCGGAATGTTACAATTTTGACCGTTGTATTTTACCGCGGCTCTCGTTTTCAGCACCGCAACCGTCTGGTACGAAGTTCCGCTGTGGGCGCTTTAGCCTGTGCGCTTTAACCTCTGAATTACCTTTCCGACAACGTAGACGTCGTCTTATTTTATGGAAGAAAAACAACAAAATGAACACTTCGCAATCAATTCCAAATTTTAAATCTTTGTCACTACATAACACCGATTTCACAGGATCAATGTAAAGGTTATTAGATATGCTTGCGTTAAATATTAAGTTTAAATATTCATTGATTCATTTCTCAAAGAAGGGTTCTAAAAATCTCAGACTCAATCACTCTGCTGATTAAAATCCTGATTTCATCAAGTAGAAAAAGTAACGTGCACTTACTGCGATAATCAAGTCTGAGCCCCGGTGGGATGCACATATCGGGTGGCCAATTCGCGAATAATAATAATGATAATAATAATAATAATAATAATAATAATAATAATAATAATAATAATAATAATAATAAATCACGGGAACTAAACCCAAACCATCCTTTTCATTTATAAGTTTTCAAAATATTTTTGTACATTTTTCTGCAAAGTTTGAGTAAATTTTGAGGAGAATATTTATTTGTAAATGAATGGTATGTAAAGCTGAAAAAGGATTGAAATCTGAAAAAGCTTCAGAATATTATTATGTTAATGGATCTGCTGAATGTCATTCATCTTTGATAAATGCATTGTAAGCTGTGAATGGTTCCCGAGTCCCGTCGGTGTCGGGAGGAGCCCGGTTGTACTGGTCGTTAGTTTTCTGTGGTTTCTTCGATCAACACCACGCACATGCCGGAGCAGCACCCAAACACACGGGGCTGGGACCGCGCGATCTTTCCTTTCTTTTCCTTACCATGTCCTTCTTCCCGATTCTTACACGCACTACACTACCACACTGGTCGGAAGACGAGACAGAAGCTTAGAGCTTGCCTTGAGTGGGACGGTGACGCGCGGGCGGAGGTTCTTGCTCGGAGAGAATCCCGCTAGCGACGGGCAGGTCGGCGTCGGATCTCCGTCACTTACGGGACAAACGACTTTAAAAAATATCGTGACAATTTCCTGAAAAGAGTTCCATTGATTTGTATTTTCTAGGCAGATGCGCCACTTTGCACCAAACTGACATAAGCGATGAAAACAATTCAGTTGTTTCACCTGCGGCCAGACGAGAATATTTATATTACACACCTATTTCGTTCTTTAGTGCATTTTTGTGGGTCACTGCATACTTTATATGATATCTAACCAAATTTTCGATAACATAAAATATTCTCGGTTTTTCACTAGGAATGCTGTAATCTTCAAATGATAGCGAAATGGAGGAAATAGAGGGCAGTGTCTCACATCGGGATTGATATAAAAATGAAATGTAGGCAATTCCAAGAACGGTAATGTTTGGCAGTAAATATTTGTGATCATTTGCCCTCATTATGAAGCTGAATAAGATGTACCAACGAGCAAACCTCTTTTACGATATTTTGTGGGCAATTATTAGATGATTATGGGTCTTGTTAAATAGAATGCAAAGGGCGTAGTCTTTTTATACGATGTCATAAACGATTACGAATAGTGTTCGTTGATTTGAAATTAGATATATTTAATGTTCTCTTGTCGAAAATTAGAGAATTAGAGCAGAAAGTAATCATGTTTTTTTAAGAATAGGGTTTTTTAGCTTTGATAGAATTATTTAATTACACAGTTAATGAAAAAATTATTACTCTGATCATCAAACAAAAAATTCAATTTTACAATTTTGTATTTAGCAGCATGCTAAATTTGCTGTTACAACGTAGCAAAGAGAATTCCATTATCTGCCTTACAAGCAATTATAATACTTGGTAACCATATAAAATATGTATATCAAATTCGTTTTAAATTCATACTGTCTTAAATAGACAGCAACCATTTCCAAAATAAAAAGTAATGTAACTGTGTGTAACAGTCCGTCCTCTCGCAATTGCTCTTTCAGTTTATGCGCTACTGTTCCAATTGCGCATTCGCATGGTAGCGCGCACTTGCAGAACGAGTCTCATCCCTCCTCTTCCACGCGCCGGGGTCCCCACTCGAGTGGCTCGCGCGCGGCCCTCGAGGGCAGTCGAAGTGCAAAACGCTGTGCAGACCCGCTTTAGTTGAACGCCGTTTACAGGCACTTCCTTCAAGAGGGCAGGAGGCACATCTTGAGGCAATAGGACTCCAGTGGAAGAAGTTTTCTCTTCTGTCCACAAGAGCACGAGACACGGACGATTAACTCACGAGTTTCTCTAGGAGGAGGAAAGGTGGGCAGACATTTTTAGAGAGCCTTCCGTCGATTTTGCGACAGTTGAATGCTCACGTAGCTTAAAACTAAGTAAATAGCAACCATCTGAAAAAAATCCTTTTCTCTCCTACGTCAAAGCAAATATTTTATTTGGTACATTGAGAAGAAGGACATTTATTAAGGATATCCTTCTTTCCCGTGAGAAGCCACATTTTTCCTAAGTGCTTTGAATGATGTGGAGGTTTGATCAAGGTCTTGCAGAAATTTTGGGAATAAATCCCAGATCTCCTCAATTATCTATACGATTTGTTTGAACACCTCATCTGGATAATCTCGATTTTCAAAATCTAGTATTTAAGACGTTTCTCTTACACTTCTACACATTGAGCTCAAGCTACAGCAAGATCTCCACCTATCCACATGATTATTTCTCAGAATTTTGAATATGAATATACTGATTTTTTGCTGCTATTGTACGAGTAAAATGAGAAATGAAATTAAACTGTCGTGGTTTTTGAAGAAATATGACTAATTGCACTTCACATGAACATGTGGCTGTCCTGTGACTCTTCGGATTACAAATGTCTTTGGTTTCATTCTTATATTTTACTTACTGAACACTTACTAAAAGAGCTCAATATTTTGGGTTTACAGATGTAATCAAAGAGAAATGTCACATATTGGTGATTACGTTGAAAGTTTTGCGGTAAAATACTGTTATCATTTTTAAAATGCATTTCGTTTCGATGGAAAGTTTTGTCATTTCGTTGGCAGGTAGGAAATCCGTAAAACCCGAAAAATTGACTGTTAATAAAAAATGCGTCCATTTTTACTTTGCCCTATAATTTTAATTGTTGTTACTTGGCAGAGAGTATTGGAGAGGCAGTGTTCCATGCCATCCCGACAGTTGCGTTGGTGTGTGCGCAGCGGCGGGATGTACGGTGGGCCGCAGTTGGCGTACGTGGGCGGGCCGCAGCCGCCCTGGCCGCGCCCCGGCGCCGAACCCAGGGGCCACGGCGGCGGCGGCAAGAAGCTGGCCAGCCGCTGTCGCCTGCTGCGCACCAGCCTCTCCTACCAGACCAAGCAGTTCTTCGACAACAGCACCCTGCACGGCGTGCGCTACATCCGCGAGGAAGGGCGGCCGTTTTGCGAGAGGTGAGAATTGTCTGTCTCCGTCGAGCACTGTGGTAACGTCCCGTTGATACAACTCGGGGCGGGAGTCGTGGGCGCCCCCGCTGGAATGAGAGTCCTGGCGCCGACCTGATCGTAGCTGTGTACGTGAGGGCTTTCCGCCTCTGAGGTATTCATCATTATTGAGCATTTTAACGTCAGCCTCACCTTCGGATTATCAGTTGGCGCTCCTTGCCCTCCGCGAATCTCCATTGACTTTTTTAACCCTAGAAAAGTTCCACCCTTGTCTCCACTCGGTAAATCTGCTGTGATTGGTGTGTTTCTTGCCATCATGACCTGTCTATCGCTAGCGGCTCGTAAGCGCGTATTATTGCACTCTTATTACTTGTGTCATGTCGACCAGGCGGCGCTCAATGGGAGCTGCTCGTGGGCCCCTTGCGGAGCTTCCTCACCAAAGAGAGGGCTGGGAAGGAGTAGGGTATTGAAGGCGCTACATGATGGTTCGGATGAGGGCCACAACACCAAAGTAAACATCGATGCCCTGGGCGAGATTCGAACCCGCAGACCCCGCCGCTCGGGGCTTCTACCGCGAATGCTGCGCTGGGGGCCGCCAGGGACGAGGCTATTTCCTTGCCGCGTAAAAAGTGTTCGCTAACAAAAGAATGTGTTTGCGTTCGAGGTTCATGTGGTTCTGCTTCACGTCGATCGGCGGCGTGGCCACGCTCATCATCATCGCGTCTCTGTGGGAGAAGTTCCAGACCAACCCCACCATCACCGGGCTCGACACCGACTTCCACAACTGGGACGTGCCGTTCCCGGCGGTGGCGCTGTGCCCGGTGCACGCGGGCAACCGCTCGGCCATCGAGGAATACGTGCAGGCGTGAGTCGCTCTTCGATTGCCGCTCTTTTGCTCAACGTATTACACAGAGGCCGCATTGTTATGTTCGAATTCTAAGTACAATTGTAAGTACTAGGTTTGTCCTCCAGTTAACACAATACAACAGTACCGTACCTCTGATGAAATATGTATTTTCTTTCTTGTAATGGTGCTTCCCATAGCATACTGAGAATTGTTTTTACATTATGTTAATAATGGAATAATCTATATAGGGAAAATGCTACGTTCCTAATACGCTTTAGCTAATAAAAATCATATACATACTCAACTGCCCTTGATGTGCAATATGCTATATTGTTTTGTGTTCCTTTCCGACTCCGAACTGTCTTGTGAGCACATTATAATTACAGGCTATTATTACCAATTTATTTTTCATTCATAATATCCCAAGTATTATGTCACGTGATAATCTGTATATATATATATATATATATATATATATATATATATATATATATATATATATATATATATATATATATATATAATCTTTAATAGATGCGCCTCTTGCAATTCTGATTTAAATACGGCATAAGCTCCACAGTAAATCTAGTTTCGTGTTGATACATCAACCATTTTCAGTCATATTGAACAAGACGAGGAATGTGTTAAATTCGTGAACCATCAATCTCTCTAAATATTGTTTCAGTAATTACGAGGGCGACCCGGACGTTTTGGAGTTTCTGAATGCTGTGGCAAATTTTTCCTATCGTGGGATACCGGCCTTTAAGAACATCGTGGAGAAGAAAAAAGGAATGCTGACCGATAAACCCCTACGAGAATATCAAAAAATGGTACGTTATTGTTACGTGTATAATTGTACAAATAATCAAGTATTGTACCGAGAATGAAAAAAACAATTTTTAAAAAGTTGCATTTTTAGTTTAAAGCTTTCATTGCCGATAGGCTAATATGAGAACCATCCATGTCATATTGTAGTGAAGTCCGAAGGAGCACCCTGCTTACAACACTCCGCCGGCCGCGCGCAATCTTTTCTTCGCTTTACCAACCCTCGATTCCGTTCATCACATCATATCATCCCATCATCTCTTGTATAACAGCTGAGGCTATTCAAAACCTACCTAGAAGATCAATAGCGCTTATTACATCAATATTTAATGCAATACTAATATGTCCTACTTCCCTCCACATTGGGAAATGGCACAAATTATATTTTTTTCCCAAACGCCGAGAAAGATTCCCTTCCTCTCACTTTCTACCGACCCATCAGCATGTTACCAATTATCTTCGAAAGAGTGTGAGAAGCTCATCCTGGAACGAATTCTACCAACCTTAAAAGAAAAGGAAGAGATTCCAGACCATCAATTTGGATTCCGACAACCACATTCAACAATTGAGCAAGTTCACAGAATAATAAACGTGAACAACGAAGACTTTGAATCAGGAGATATTGCTCACAGGTATTTCTAGATATGCCATAAGCCTTTGACAAAATATGGCATCAAGGGCTGTTATAGAAAATCAAGAAAATATTTTCATTCCATCTCTTCACCCTTATCAAATCCTATTTAACAAATGGATTCTTCCAAGTAAAATATAAAGCAGCTCTGTCCTCATTTTGACCAATAGAAGCCTGACATCCTCAAGGAAGTGTGTTGGGATCCATATTGTATCTCATATGCATTAATGATATACCAACCTCAATGTTGTATCAGCGACCGTCGCCGATGATGCGGCAGTACTAGCATCCAGCGAAGATTGCAAACCAGCAAAAAAATCACAAGAAAACTACATGTAAAAAACAGTAGCTTTCTCGTAGGCACATGAAAATCAACAAATTAAAATCTAAACACCTTCGCCCTAAGAAAACGCGTCTATTCAGCAATAACAATAAACAGATCCCTCAAAGTAACGAAGTTTAATACTTAGGTTAAACAGCCCCAACTATCACTGTCAAACATCATACTTATATATAAAAGTATCCTGCAACGACATGGACATACGGCATTCAACTCTGAGGCTCAGTCAGCGCCTGCAACATCGAAATTCTCCAGCGCTTCCAGTCCAAATACCTTCGATCAGTAACAGATGCGCCCTGGAACGTCAGCAGCGAAGTACGCAATGTCAACAGCGAACGTCAACCCAAGACCATCAAAGAATAAATAACGTTCGCGAGTCAGAAATACCCCACAAGACTGGAAAATTATTCTCGCTATCAATCTATTAGACAATAGAGAAGAAACAAGATGACTACAGCGCCATAAATCGCTAGATACAACGTACCGATTTGCCGATTTGTTTAAATAGGAATGATACTGTTGTGTAACATTTCCCTCAAAGTCTAATAGTAGTTTATGCAATTTGCTTATAATGTGAAGTTTTATTGCATGGGTACACGTTTTGAAAACGAGAGACGTTAGGAGCGAGTTATCAAATTTGTACGAATGCAATTAAACAACACTATAAACGAGTTCACTATAAACGTGTACTACTTCTGGGTACTAAGCGAGTATGTGTTGAATGCCGAAGGTTTCTTTCGGAGCATTGGGACGTTCAGCGTGACCTAACCTACCACTTCCCTGCTTCGGCTACCGGCGAGATCGAATAGAGCCCGATATGAAGATTTCCGGACGCCGTCAAAGAGCGACGACAGCAGCGGGGACCCGCGGTAGTCTACTAGATTGCTTGGGTAGATGGGTTGAAACGGTCTGCGTTGAGGGATGCATATAGGCTATTAAATACAATGATATTTATTCATTTGGGAAAGTACAAATGATTGGCGGCGAAGCGTGGCGCGTGCATGAGCACTTGTTCGCAGTTCGTCAAGTCGTGCGAGGGGATGTTCCTGAAGTGCGAGCTGCGCGCGCAGAGCATCGACTGCTGCGACTACTTCCTGCCCATGCCCACCGAGGTGGGCTTCTGCTACGTGTCCAATTCGCGTCTCGCGTACGTCGCCAACAAGTAAGTCAGAATGAATTTTAAAAAATCGAGGTATGGCATTTCATGTGTTAACGTTCCTGGTCGCTTGAAGCCTATTTACCAATGGTTTGTTTTACACCATTGTAGAAATGAATCAATACCGGCTGTTAGTGGTACAATTAGCATATACTTGCAGTAATGTCTGACAATTATAAAATTAATATATTGTATTAGTACACAAGCAATTAAAATGCGTTGAAACACACAAATGGAACATGTCAATTGTTTAGCAATTCTCGTAGCGCTTAATTTGCGCGTGCCTTTGAAACGTTCGCTGACTTAAAATGTGTTTGAAGTTGACGTTGTTCTGAGGGGGCGCTGCTTGCCCTGCTTTCCAGCAACGCGTCATTCAGCACGCGCTACATCCGCGAGACGGACGAGAAGTGGGCGCTGAAGGTGGACATTCAGCGCTTCCCAGAAAAAGGGCCAGTGGAGCCCATCCTGGTAAGGCCTTGGGCACGATGCGCTTTTACTCCTTACGCATTTTATAGAATTCGAACGTTTTTTGTTTAGCTAATGTAAATGTGAAATAATAGAGAATGAGGTAATTTTGATTTATTAACCCTAAGTATTGTAAAGATAGTGGAAGGAATATACAGTTAGTAACTAAAAGTGAAAAAATAGTATATATTAGAGAAATATGGTATACATGTGGGTCAGTATATCATTTGAACCGTTGAGAGCAATAGTGGTGTAAGTCAAAAACATATTTTGCGAAAAATGAGTAAATAAAAAACGCTGTAAAATTTTGATGCTCAGAAATAAATGACCTAAAATGTAACGAACGTGCTTATTCTTTTAACTCTATTTTTGCACACACCGTTCCTGAAAACTATGACTTATATTCAAATAATTGACCTGCATAATTTTGGACTGCGATAGTAATATGATGGAAAAATAGGGAAACAGAGTGATATTAATGCACAAGTATAATAACAATGTAAACAATGTATTTATTCACTATGTTTAGATATTTCATACAATGTAAATTATAATTAGTTAATATCGCGAAAAATGAAGTAGAACTTGTTAACTATTACTAAAAGTTTTACATTTAGCCACTAAGAATAAGCATTTCCGTGAAGGGTGAGTCAGCAGTGCTCAGATTGTTGACAAGTTAGTCGAGACAACAGGTTCTTTCTCAACTTGAACTTGTTTTAATAGTCCCATATCGTCTTTAACTAGGAATGTTTTTAAAGAGTAGAAATAATTTTGGTGCACCAGAGGTATGATTGGCACAAGCTTAATCGTGTCTCTTTTGTTTTGCTTAGGTTACAGGCTACAGTTAGGTTCTCCTCGAAGAAACCGCATCCACTTTATTTCAAGCCAATTTACTTTGGCTCCTGCATTATTAACCTTTCTTACAATTGCTTTTTCAAGCTGTAAAGTGGACTTAGAAACTGCTTGGGCCGTTCCACGTACTATTCTTCTTTCGAACTGAACCGATGATATTATATCAGAGGGAACATAATGAATTTTATTTTTGCCAGCTTGCTTTATGTTGTCAAAAATCAGTCATTTGTCAAAAGTGAGTACCCTGATACAAAAAATGTGGTGAATATTGTTTAAATTATTGGCTTTGTCACGGTTTTCATCCAAGCGAGAGCAATTTTGAAGTTGTGATTTTGACTTGTGCCCGTAAAAACTATTATACGTTTTTTTTTTCGAGATGCTTCTTGCGCGATGGATACAAATAAATAAGAATCCATTTCTTGGCAGCGCATGGCAGTTGCTGTTTGTCCCACCTCTGACTTCACCACAAGTGCATGCAGCAGTATGTGCTACTTGTGCCTATTCCAAAACGCTGGTGGCTGAGGAGGGGCGTTTGCGCGCAGGTGTACATCCAGAGCAACGACGAAGCGCCCATCGTGGACGTGTCGCCGCAGCACGAGTGGATGTACCAGCTGAAGAAGCTGTCCTTCTCCGCCAAGCAGACGTACACCACGTCGGAGGCGCGCCAGCTGTCCATCCGGCAGCGCCGCTGCGTCTTCCCCGACGAGATCAAGCTGGACACCGACTCCATCTACACGTACACCTCGTGCATGAGCCAGTGCCGCCTGCGCCGCCTGCTCAAGCTGTGCGGCTGCGCGCCCTTCTTCTACGCCACCATCAGTGAGGCTCGAGCGCTCCTATGGCCGTTAGTCCCGTTGTGTAATGGATGTTTTATGGCGGGAGGTAGCGGCGTGCCTTCCCGATTGGGGGGTGAGATCCGGCGGCGACCTACACGTCGGATTAGGGTGTTTCCCACCACGGTCTCTCCCGCGAGCGAGGCGCCGGCTCGACCGGAACTAGTCTTAAACTCCCCATTGGTCTCCCCATTGGTCATATGTAGTTGGGCAGTGCATGTAAGTGTGTGTGTGTGAAAAGGGAGAGGAGAGGAGAGGATATCGCGCGAGGTCCGTAGCCTGTTTAGGAGGATATTGCTCCGACGAGCGCCTTTCTATCATCGCAGCCGGTGGCTGCAATTCTCCTCCAGTCAGCGGCTGGACTCGACCTAGCGAGTAACTAGTGCCGGGACTCGAACCCGAAGACCTCTCGGGCAGACCCAACAGTCAGACGCAGTGCAGTTCTTCTCGAATCTATGGTTAATGCCACTGATGGATACATTAATATTTGATACCGATACATCGATTAGTTTTAGAGATATTCTGCTTCTCAAACTAGAGCGCTGCAGTTCTTTTATGTTACCACCACAACTGTTGCACCTCTTGGGGCTACGATCGATCATTTTGATTCCGGGCGCGTCGACTACTAAGGTCAGTAGCTGTCATTAGCTCTGCGTTAGACCTTCCTCCCGCTGGAACGGAACATAGGAACCGCTCTGTAGTTGGTCTCCGGGTGTTCCCACGCCCAGGGGTCACCGCTCCAGCTGTCACAAGGCCTAGGCTCCCGGCTCTGAGTAGTGTGATGCACGTGGCGCGCGGTCCGAGGTTCGGTGGATCGGGAACTGCTCCGAAGCCCATCCGAGGAGCCGCGAATACTCGTACCTTTTTCGACGTAAGAGGACCTGCAAAACCTGGATTATGACTACACTGTGTAATTAAGGAAGTAATTTATCACATATAGGGGCAATAAAATCCACTTTTTTTTGTTAAAAGGACCTCCAAAATGAGTTTTTTTGTGAAGAAATCTACATTTCCCGCATTACGATACTGCTCAGTTGTATACAAGAAAGTAATATTACATGCAAATACGATATGGATATTGTTTAATGGTCTTGATTAATATTTTGTTTTAATTTTGCTTATCCTAACTTACGAATAGTTTGAATGCTGCCAATCTGTGCTGAATTACATCTAGGAGAAGATGAGGAAATGCTGTATCTGTGTCGCACAGATTCTATTGGCTGCGCTTCCGGGGCCCTCCGCCTGGGCGAAGGCGGCCAGCGGCTCCGGCGCAGTCTGGGAAGGGAGGGCCCAGTTGAGTGACCGCTCGAACGGAGAGCATGGATTTACTGCCAAAGTACAGCGCCGGGTCGAGAGTATGTTGTGCTGGGAGAGCTGCGTTGAGCCAAGAAGTTTAGTACTGCGGCCACTATGCTACAGGCGAGCAGGCTCACAGGGCAGACTTCATTGCTGTATACATGCGCTGAATGAGCTTTTGTTGATTTTTACTCTATGTTTATTTTCGGAACATAACAGTAAACAGTGAATTGAATGAAGTAGACATGCTGTACCGTTCATGCTCTCTTTTTGTAGTTGAATAAACTCGTAATACGAGATGAGAAGATTAAACAGAAAGCTTATCGATGCCTCGCAAAGTAAATAATAGATCTAAAATAGGAGGTGGTGGATGTTTTGATTGAAATATGGCCTATAGGATAGTCCGCCTGACGGTCTACCCGCGAAGAACACTAACACCTAATCCGTAGATAGAATTTTCACCAATCGACCAATTACCAATTTGGATATTTCCCGAACGTTCTGGTAAATTAAACGGCTTCTCCACATTACTTTTTAATTATTAAATGATACGTAATTGGTCTAATGCAGCCCCTGGCTGGAGGAAGCGACCGGTTGCTCTGATCGGTAATTTTCCGGGGTATCGTCTACCAAAACAGGCGGAAGCCAGAGCAGCGCCCTAACAAACGGGATGTAATATGCAATATGATAAAATTAGGTAACCGTTTACAATAAAAGGAGAAAGGATCTGCCGTTGTAACACTGATAAGTTTTATTTGAAGTTAGTTTTTTATAAGAACATGTTAAATGTTTAGTCTGTCGCTTCTCCGATGAAAAATTCGTTGTCTTTTACAGTAACTTGCTTTGCCAAATGTTGGCTACGAAGCTCCATCTCTCAACCACATTCATGAAAAAATCATGTGTGAATGTAAAATACTATTTAGGAAGCTTGCAATTTTTCTAATGTTTCTTACATTGCATAATTTATTATATTAGTTTTACATAATTTACATATTGTTTACTTCTATTCAACAAATCCTGTTAATTTTAAATGAAACTATTGTCATTTATAGAGAACAAGAAGATATGTGGTGTGGATGACCTCGGTTGTTTAGTCGAAAAAAACGGTACGTCATGCAATGATGTGTATTTTTTAAGCAATGCATGAGCGAAAGAGAGACTTATAAGATGCATTTGTTACAGCAAAATTACTGGATGAAAGCAAGAGTTGCAAATGTGAACTCGGGTGCATGAACACTGTGTACGAAGTGGAGAAACTGGAAGATGGACCTTCGTAAGTATTTAGTATTTAAATTTTGAGAGTACTTCCTGACAAAACAGATTAACCAAAGCAAATAAACTACGGTACACTTGTGTAATCATGCCCAACATTGTCTATTCTGAAAATAAAACATTATTTTATTCGATTTCATTAAATAGATTCTTTTTGTAGAGAAATGAGCTCTTACACACTGCAAACATTTATTTTTCAGACGAAAGTCAAGCGACATAGAAATGAGTTTCGTTTCGTGGCCAATTGTGCGCTACAAGAGAGAAGTTCTGTTCGGCTGGGTTGACCTTTTAGGTAAGTCACATTCTGTGTCATGGACTAAGAGCAAGCTACGCCAGTTGCTCCTACCTAGGAAAAAGGAGACAATTATATTAATTATATTATGAAAATGTGACTACTGGAAGTAGTGCAGTTTAATTTCTAAATTTCTATTAAGATCCGATGCTGTAGCATCTCCTAATCAGTACGACGGGTGCACTGTTCGACACTGATCTTCCCGTCTTTCCGCACCTGCTGCGAGACAACCTTCTTGTCGCCCTACGCGCTCTTCGAGGCAATTGAGCTTCTTGCAGGCGGTGAGGTCGCCGTAGATCCGAATACTAATTGTCGCAAACAGGGGCGCCCAGAGAAAACCAGAGATCTGGGGCAGTTGATACTCGGGAGCTCCTTTTTCAACAAAACATTGATAAACAGAATTCATTTCCCTAAGCATTAGAAATAACTTATAGCGTTAAATTTGGTTTAGAGAATTATATCTTAGATTTCTTTGGAATGAAATAAAACTGCAGGGTCTCAATGAGGTTGGAGCCTAGGGCAAGTGGCCCCTCCTCCTTCCGGAGTCTCTCGTCGCAAAAAATTCACAGTGCACTTTACAGTGCTTCATAGCACTTGAAAATTTACTCATATGTAATTGGCGCGGTGCTGAACAAGCCATGTCAATCCGAGTCTCCAGCGCGGTGAGTGTTGCGTGCGAGAGCGAGTCCAGCGCTGGCCACTTGCAGTTGCGCAGTGTCGATTGGTTCTCCTTGCTTGTGTGTCGGCAGTGTCGTTCGGCGGCATCGCGGGGCTCTTCCTGGGCTTCAGCCTGCTGTCGGGCGTGGAGATCGTCTACTACTTCACGATGCGCGCGTGCTGCATGCTGCTGCGCGACGCGGACGAGCTGCGCCGGCTGCAGCACGAGGCGGAGACGGCGCCGCGCCCGCCGCTCGACCTGGCGCTCACGCCCTACTTCCTGCAGCCGCAGCCGCCGCCGCGCGGCGAGAAGGGCGCCCAGGCCGGCGTGACGCGCGTCAAGCCCGTGCTGGACGCCCAGCCCGCGCCAGTCGGCCGCTTCTACCCGCAGCCGCGCCACGGCGTGCTCCGCCGGCCCTACCTGCTCGAGTACCTGCCGTGATGAGAGGCTAGATGTGAACGAGGTGTAGAGATAGAAAATGGAGCGGTATACAAGGAGAGACGCGGATAATAGCAGCTCCTTTAGGCTAGCGATCTGTCCTCAGCCTGTACTCGCCTCTGTGCGCCGACTGCCATCTCTTGAAGAGAGTTGGGGAGTGAACCCATGGAAGCATTGACGTGAAATTGTCTAGCATATCGACGATTGTGGGAAATTTAGAGCCTTGGTTGGAAGAATACATATAGGTTATCCTCAAATTATGTGGATAATAGAAATTTGGCGTAATTTATGGGTGCTTATCTGAAAACTGTGTCGAAATTATTGAAGCAAATGTCTGTGGAATATGTTTCTTGTAGTGTAGTTTGCGGAATCCCTAATAGTAAACAGGAATGTCTCATAGTGTCGGCTGAATGTTTGTTAACCAGTACCACATCTTTATCCTACTCACTGTCGAGGACGTGTGGGGAAGACAGCGAGGCACTGAGTGTTTTAAGACCTGCCTTAAAGAAAGTGAGATTGATTCTCGAATTCGTTTCATTAAAGGAGAGTAGAATTGCCCCTGCGGGCCTGTGAAAATGCTGGTGTTTGTCGGTACAGAGCATAGAGCGATCTTCTCGGAGAGAGAGAGTTCTAAATGTCCTCAACCTTCCGCGTTAATCAGTAGACCAAAAAACAGGCAGACAATGGAGAAGAGCATCCAACGCGGCAGGCGAGACCTGTCCAGCAGCTTCTGTCAGTCAGTGTGCTTTGACGGCCGTACTTGATCCAGTTCCTGCCTTGAGTCTTTGGAAGCGAATCTACAGAAGTGATGTTATCTCGGTTCTCGAAGAGGGTGGACAATGTAGATGCTTGATGAAGAAACGATTTCGGATTATTCTCAAATTAATAGGCGGAGTGATTTGACGTAATGTATTGGTGTTCAACGGAGCAATCATTGAAGAAATTGACTGTGGATACGTTTTTGGTAGTGTGGTTTGCGGAATACAAAATAATGAACCGCAGTCCCCAATATTAAGAGCATCGGGTGCATATTCGTCAGCCTGCGTTGGGGTTAACGGGGAGCGGAGAAGAGCACATTCTTTACGAAGTCTTGGAAACGATGGAGATAGGATCACGAAAGTTTATATAGCACAAAGTGTTTGGCGCGTCTTCTTCACCCTACGCTTCAGCCTCATGTTGGGAAGGCTGGGCTCTTCAGTAAACAGCTTTCACCCACTGACGCGCCAGGACTTGCTCTGGGATTACTATCTGGTTGAATACCTGCCGTAAAGATTAGCCCTTAAAATGCTGAAGGAAGAGCTGGCGGAACGATGCTGGTTGGAAGAATTCAGTGGCATACGTACAAACGGTGTAACATTTTCATAATATAAATGACTCCAGGAGTTATTTTACGCTATTAATGATTGAAAGAAGAATATTGACAGCATCTTTGATGTGAATGTTAGTATGGGACGCGTTCCATGAGTGTAATTTGCGGAACGCGTTAGGTTATACTCTTAAGAGAAAGGTCGCGTCTTTGGGGCAGCTTGCGCTTCAACCTTCGTCCGTCTGCGAGGAAATGCCGCTCGACCCTCCGCCAGGAGCTTCACAACCGCACCTGCAGGAGTACCTGCCTGTAAGAGGGGGTGGGAGTGACATTGTGAAGACGTCTGGGATAGAAAGATGGAAATACCGACTCCCTAACCTAAGACGAGAGTAATTTTACGTAATTTACTGGTTTGGCAGGAATTGTTTACCAGAACATTTCATGTGAATGACAATAACGATGGGAAATGTGCAGTGGAATCCGCAATGAAAAATTCGTAAGAGTAAAAAATATTGATTATTATTACCGTAATATTTTACAGTGTGGTTTTGCAGTGATATTTGCTTGTTTGTCAGCATGTGCTGGGTCACAAATTCTAGTGCCTGAGGTCTGTCTCAACAGTACCCGAACTTCCTTGATATTTCCCAGCTGCTGTTATTCTGCGTCATCAGGCTGAGAGAATCCTTCGAAGTAGTTCCCATTTGATTGAAGAATACACTCCCAACGGTATTTCCACTTTTGGAAGCAGACCTGAAACTTGCTTTTGCTTTTGCTTTTAGAGCGTTCATCGTTTTAGTTTTGATTGTTTCTTTGTCGTCGAATTGGTGTCCTTCCAGCGGCATATTTAATATTGGCAACAGCCACAAGTCGCAGAAAGTAATGTCAGGACTACATGGAGGCTGACTAAGCTGAATGACTTTGCGTTTCGTCAAAAATTACTCCACTATGTTTGTTGCGTGCGCTGGCGCCTTATAAAGTGATGAAGGGGCCAGCCATTGCTTGATCAAAGCTGTGTTCTTCGAATTGCGTCTCGCAGTCTGTTCGTGTTAATTTTCTGACTTCTGGGAGCATTTTCGTGGTACACAACACCCTCATAATAAAAATAACAATCAGCAACAACTTGACATTTCTCTGACTTGGCCCGCTTTTATCGGCCGTGACCCCTACGGCAGCTTCCACTGCGAATACGGGATCATAACCATAAACGTACGATTCATCCCCAGTTATAATCTTTTGAGGCAGATTTTTATCATTATTACCCATTTCTAAATTGTCCTGAGCGATCGCGCACGCAAAGCAAGCATTTGCATATTTTCAGTTAAAATCTTTCAATTAGTTTTCGATAGTCCAAGATCACATTCTAGTTCTCACACAATCAAAGGACGATCTTCATTGATCGCAAGTCGCACACGTTCGATATTATCCAGTGTTTTTTGTCGTTAAAGCCTGCCCAGAGCGTGGGCCGCTATCAACAGATGTGCGGCCATCTTTAAAGCGCTTACACCATCTTTTATTTGAGGTTCGTTCATACACTCGTCCCCAAATGTCGTATTCATCATTGCGATGGTATGTGCGTAACTCTTTTCGAGTCTGAAGCAAAATGTAACACAAATATCTGCTCCGGTCTTCCCGTAAAGTTGGTGAAATGGGCGCTAAAAATGTTAGGCGCAAAGATATGAATGAAGGTCGTATACTTCTGAGACAGACAGGTAAAATTGCGATAAAATGTTGTTATTCAATGCGTTAGATTAGTGAGTATGAGGAAGTGTGTTACTGGATTGATAATTGATCCCATATTTTGACTCAGCAAATAGAATCCACCAATAAAAATGACAGAAGAAGGGAAGAACAGGAAGTATGGCTCTCATAACATTGAGCAAGGAAAATGTAAATATTACTTTCAACATAAGCGAAAACTATTTTTTGATGACACTTGCTCATCACATCAATCGAATTGCATAAAAAAAATTATTTTACACTCCGGGAAGCAATCATTTCGGTAGAAAACGTATGAAAATACAGATTGTTTCGCAATTTGTTTTGCAGCTTCGCAAGTTGTTTAGCATTTTGCAATTTTGCTATTTGTTTCGGGGTGTATTTTATGTATATTCAATAATTTTCAACGAAGTCAAAATATTAATTCTTGCGTTAATAATTATCACGAGACAAAGTATTTACCTTCATGAAGAAAGTAAATTGTTTACCTCCATTAACAATTTAAAAGTAAAGTTTCGGGAAATAATGAATATATTTAACCTGTACTTATTAGAACTGCTCGCTTTTTCATGCCGCAACCTCGAGTTCGTTTCCCAGTCGGGCAAGTCCCAGTCCATGTTGCTGTGTGACGAGAAAACTCGCTGCTCAGGTTGCGAAGACCAGAATACGGCGTAGGTCCAGCAAGTGCACACAGCTATTAGAACAGAAACCTTAGAGATCATGAGGACTTGTGTAACGAAAACCACATTAGCGGCGGGGATTGGGAAGTTCTTGTATCAAAACAGGTTTAGTATGTTTTCATAAGCATTTCTTAAGAAAATGGGCAAAAAGATAAAATGATATTTGCTATACACATTCCTAAAGACCTTCACATGAACTCATATTAAGACAATTTCGTGATCTCTTGAACAATAAAGATTAGGAATTTTGCCTGTTAAACATCCGGATTTAGCAATGAGGCTCTGAGAGAGAAAAAAAAAATACTATAGAGGTGCAAACAGATAAATGGAATTGAGAACAGAAGACTCTTTTAGAATGTCTAGAGTAAGTGACGAACGAATGATAATGTCTAATGTTTTACTTTAAATTGCATGGTAATAATTCTTTCATTACAATAAAAGTAATTATTGTCTAATAGAGCATTCGTGTGAAATATACACTGATTTCTCCAGACATGAGTTGTAATTCGTGGTTTACATTTTCTGTCATATATTTGTATTTGGAAGCAATAAACTTTATTTCCCATAAGAGAACTAACATCAAAATGTAAAAATGATTTTTTACTCTCTAAAAATGATTGTTCATAAATCTTCGAATAAATACATAATTTATCCTATGAAAATATAGATTGATGTATATTCAATTATCATTTTCTTTTCTTGTGTTTAATTATTTGACTTACGTTTATTGACAGGATTGTTAAAAAACTATTCTTCAACGATTTATTGAATTAGATATTGGAAAATATTGTGCAATTAATAAATTATATTATGGAAATAATATTTTTCCTGGTAGCTTATAAAGACATCGAGATTGAACAAGAATGCAATGGAAATCCAAGAATGCCAAAGGTAAACCAAACAAAATGGCTGCTGATTCTCTCACTCCTCAATGCCACTATCACTAAAGGTAATGAAAAGTGTGTTAAATGTTATATGCGGTGCACAGTATGCTATTATTACCTGATCCCGGGTTAATACCATCCCCATCCCTGTACTTAATGGCAAGTAATGTTTACAATTGATGAAGAGCATTCACACAATTCATTATTTCTAACTCAAGTAAACTTTTTTACGTTGAATTCTGATTCTAATTATAAATTGCAACCTCAAATAATTATAACATTTTCCAACGAAATGTCCGCGATTTCGTTAAAAGGTACTTCGTAATTATGACAGCACTGACTTGACGATGCAATTTATATTACACCTCGATACAAGTTTTATATTATACCTTATTATAAGGGGAACATACACACAAATTGCATTCTGAAGAATAATTTCTTATTGCTCATCTTTAAGAAATATTTTTTTCTTTGGATTTTTTTTGAAATAGAGATAGATAATGTTATTTATGTAACATGGGAGAAATCTGTGTTACTAATTTATATTGGCCACAAGGTCCCTCCTGGCGGAGGGAAATCCACGGAAACGGTCGTAGGTCGGCGCCGGATCTCGTCAGCGAGCGGAAGAAGATCTCCGCCACCTCCAGCGATGAAAATATACACTACACTTACGGGTATATTGACGCGCCCGGAATAACTAATCAGTAAAAAAGCAGTATTCGTGAAGAATTTGTTACAATATTTAATATACGGCAGTGTAATACGAGAGTACTTCATTGTTCGTGAGCTTTGTGCGTGCTACTTCTTGGGAAATCAATTGTATTGTTTTATTCCTCAGCATTTTTGCTGGTGCAGGCCATTAGTTGGTCGTATTTCGCTGTTCTCTTCATGAGAAAGGAAACTGATTCCATTGATACGCCAACAACAAGAACAACAACGAAATGGTGGGGTCAGAAAACCTATGATTCTGTGTTAAAAATGTGATATAAATATATGTGAAAAACTACACATGTCAATGGGGAGGAATAGTGAGGTCTTTTCAAGTTTACAGATCCCCACGTTGAGCCAGATCGATTAAAAAATATTCGTTCGGTTAAAATCACTTTGTGGTGTTTGGGAGTTATGTTGTTATCGTTGATACAGCAACGAATGCTATACAATGTCATTTAGATCAATGGATTATGTTTTTCTAAACACATTATTGGGCTTATGCGCAACAAAAACGTGGTTTACTTACGACGGGTGATTATAATATATTGGATGAAGAGAAATTTACGAATGAAATCTGAATTTTTAGAGAAATGTAATTTGCAATATAATATTATTTTACATAACCGTTACCAATAATACAGAAAATTGATGTTTCTACAAGTTTCAAATTCGGTGACTTTCAATTAGTCGCGATATTTTCCCGTAACAAATAACCTTGGTGCATATTGTACCCCTGGTGTAGGAGTATTGACGGCGCGCCGTCACGTGGCACTCGGTTTGCGGGACTTCCTGAAACATTAAAGCGCACGTAACAGCGACGCGAGCATGGAAGGCGCCCCCACCCCTCCTCGCTCTGCCCGCTCCCGCTCCGTCACCGCCATCTCAACACATCCACCGCCCACCACGCACTTCCCACTGGCGCTCCCCCGCATTGGCCCTTCCCACCACTTCTCCCCGATTCCTCCACTCCCAGCTACCGCCAGCCCATCCTACCACACCGGCCCTCCCTCCCACCGCCTCCAGCGTCCCTACCCTCTGCCCAGCATCCAGCTGCCTACGTATTCTCCACGGAACCCGCTGTCCCTAACTCTCCCACAGCTCACCGCCTCTTGCTCGCCCGCCACCCTCCGCCCCCGCTACTCCGCCGGCCTTCTTCCTCATTGCCCTCACCGCCACTTCAGTCTTAACCACCCTCCCAATTCCAACCATATTTGCCGCCCTCGCAGCCCTCATGGCTCACACCGAATCCGCCGCCCCCGTGGCTTGCCAGTGGGTGCTTCGAATCAGATTGCCCTTGACACATTCGCCCGATGCCGAGTTTACAGAGTTGAGTAGTGAAGGTGATTCGTATCGTATGTCGTATCATTTCATTAATTGGTAATATTTTCTTAACATGAGAGATTATGGTGTCATTGTCCTTTGCGAAATTAAATGGCGGATGAATTTGTGTTAGATGAGGTGATTTGCTACTGCATTTCATTGATATCGTCCTTCAACATCGAACGAGTTTTACATGCTAGTTATCGAATTTACATCCGTTTTAAGTTAGAGTTAATTTTAAAAAACGAAATCGACTGTGCCGCTTGTGTGGGAAATCAATATCTACATAGTTTATTTTCGACATTATCCGACATTTTCACAAAATTCCTTCCTTTCTCGTAATCCAAAGCCCTCTTCGTGAAAGTGCTTCATTTCTCTACACTCGGCCCTCGCTCTCCCCTTCCTCCAGGCTAGTTACCTTTCAAGGGCATTGCAATCTTAATTATGTGATGTTGATTTCATTACAAGGAGAATAAATATGGCAACAAGAAAGGCACTAGAGACTCCCTAGACCTGGAGGGTTGGATTGGCACCTCAGAGGCCTGAAATTCGGATTAATAGAACCCATGTTGGTTGCGCGGTCGAGCAGAATAAAATAATGAGGCTTTCAGATTTTGTCACTATTGCTTGGTAATGTAATATAAATAACACAATGATCGAAAAAATAACTTTTTATTATTTTAATAATTAAAATAATGTAATAAAATAAGCACTGACAAAATACAAAGAAATATTGCGACATACGTTCATTTTCAACTTATACTTCATAGTTGCGCCCTTGGTTAACATTTTTACAATTAGCACAAAAACGAACGATCTTTTTTTATTTAATTGTTCGTTCGTAACTGTTCTGGGGAGAAAGCCAATAGCCGTTTTTCGCGCCGGTTTTTTCAACCCAGAGCTCCTTCGGAGCCTTCTCCTCTTGCAATTTTCCGGACAGGTGAGCCTCGTACGCAACTCCGGTAAAGCAGAGGGGGAGCACACGTTTTCGCCGAACTCGGTCGACTGAAGAATGTTTGAAACCTCTTGCTCAGTAAAACGTGAGATCTCGTTAGGGCGAGAAATTACCGGAGGTATTTAAATTTGTGGGGTACCTGCCAGGGGTCTTACTTGCTACGTGCATGACAAAACGGACTAAACAATTCCTCCCCCGAAACACAGCCGGTATCGGACAGTAAACCTAGGTTCTTACTTTGTTTTCAATACCACATTTGCATCACCAAAAATTGCGCATCAATTAAGGCAAAAAAGGAATGCACAACAAATTAGTAATGTTCAAAGGGATACCATTTCTTCAAGCACATTAATAAACAGATGTCAGAAAAATCAATTGTCAATGGCGATGAGAAGAAATGCTATCCGTTTCCTAGACTTGTATTTTATAATTTGAGAATAATTTTGAAAAAGTAAGTGTTGCGGAACAAAGCAAAGTAGTTAAGAGAAATGGCTATGTAGCGAACAAATTTGATCATATACGCTACATGAAGTTACGAAAACTTGGATATCAATGTGTTGAATGTAACCATATTCAGTCATTTATACAGTCACGTATTCTTCTGATAAGCATTTTCCTTAACCAGAACAGAAGGCAAGGAAACAGTATTGCAACCGAACATATTGCTTTTACAAGACAACTAATTCATTATTGAGGCAAACAACAGGGGGGGGGGCTCAGGGCATCGGCTGATGCCACTGCAGGGCCACTGCCAGGGACGGGCACTATGCTCGAGTCCCGACGGTGGCAGGGTTGTCGACACTAGTTCGATAGCTATGTCGAATTCAGACACTGCCTGGCGGTGAATCCTAGCGCCCAGCTACTCTCATTGGTAATTTTCCGTGGTTTCTCCGATCAACACCAGGTGAATGCCGGAGCAGTACCCTAACACACGGGTCATGGGTTGCGCGCGTCCTATCCTCACCCCTTACATACGCACTCACACTAATACACACTCCACTGCAACACATGCCGGGAGACCAGTCAGGAGTTTAGAGCTTGTATCGGGCTGGGGCGGTGCCCACTGGCGGGAGATGCAGGTCTGCGCTGGATCAACCGCCCAGCGGGGGAAGACCATACACTACACGTACGGGGCTAAGAACTTTGTTGAACTTGTAGACTAACAACTAATTTAATAATAAAAGTTGTCGCGCTTCGAACAATGAATCAATCAATCAATCCAGACAAATATAGTGAACTAAATATTGGTGAAAATGTAAATGATTGCACAGTTGACATACAGTCTACAGACAACGTCAAAAATGTAATTATCATTGTGAACTGGATTTATCAAAACCGAATAATTCACATTCTGTTTACTAGCATGTTTTCCGGACATTTCTGCAGTTACTACTTCTAATGCTACATTTTCTTGGACTGACCCAAGAGTAAGGAAACATTGTTTTTAATTGGAAGACAAATTCCATTTACAGACTAATTCATAAAAAGAAAAAATAAGAGATGTAAACATTGTGAGAAAGATGGGTGATTACTCAGCTACCATAGTTGACCTGTATTCAACAACTAGAAAACACGTCATTGTTCAAATACTTATCATCATTTTATTAATTGGATCTTTTTCATTTACTATCTTGCAAATTTACTGCCCAGTGACATCTAGTGTGCTTTTGCATTTGCAATACCTTCATAAATTTACATTCTTCGCGAATCCATTCTGATACCTGCTACAACTTCTACTATCAGTAGTTTAATTCCTTGACATCACTCGACGCGCGCATTCAAAATTTCTCAAGCGAACGTTTCTCCCCATGCACAACCCCAGCCATTCCAGCCATGAGCACAGTTATCTTTCCTCGGAGTGACGATTTCCTTACCCAACACCAACCGCAGATTCCAAATTTTGAAGATGTATTAATTTTATAGGTTATCAACATTTTTGAAAGAGGTACGTGTTGGGGAATAAAACAGCAACGCAGTCGACTGACAAATTTCATATGTGTTCAAACAAATGGAAAGTTATTTCTCTTGTTAAGTAAACAGAGTGATCATCATTTTGAATACTTCAGGTTATGTGTAATATACTACATAACCGCCAACATTCCAGGCGTACGCGCGGCTACACATTTCCTGTGATGAGCAACCTGAGTCAGGCACCGGGGCGCACGCGGAGGGTCGCGTTGGAATATTCCGAAAGGTTCACGAGGGGGGGGGGGGATGCGATAAGCGTGGGCGGCGTGACAACCCTGGGACTGCGATAGGCGTGCTAATGATGTCTAGCACGCGAGTGGGCCCTGATGTACGGAAAAGAGGGGACAAAGGCGGTGGGCGAATGGATGTGAATGAAAGAGGACGACAATGAAGAGAAAGATGAGAGGCGATTTCTGGCTCGCTTGCAGGTTTGCGTAACCACTTATTTTATTCCTTTCATTGATCCTCATATTCATTCATATATTGTTATTTTAAAAAGAGAGTGATTTATTATTTCTTATTTTTTTACTTTCTCGCCTTACTACGTACGTTGTAGAAAGAAAGAAAGAAACGAATGTAACGCTGTAGCAGAAATAGGAGACTGTGCAAGTTCTAAATAAAAAGAAACTTTCAACATATAGGTGGTGGGTTCGGTAATCCTCGGGCGCAGTACGTAAAAGATAAGCTATTAAAAATGGAAATGAAAACAAAACTAATGATGCTACAGAATGGAACAGACTTTCTCGAACTACTTAGTTTTCTAATTTATTTGGTCTGGCCTAGCTTTACGGTCTTGCTCCATTCTCTTGCGTCTGCTCCATCTATGAAAGCCATCTCAAAGTACTTTTTTAAAAATGTCCTCAACTTTTTTTTCCTAATGGTAGGACAGAAATATCACTTTAAGAATATTAAACAAGAGTAAAACTTCATCCTGTAAGGAAATTTTTGTTTAAAATTTTTGAGCCGATTTTTCAGAAAACTGCGTATAAGCGTTACTGTAAATACGAAATTCGAAGCTCTTTTTCACAGAAAATTTTCGAGTTTTCGAAAAACTTCGTTGGAAGTCATTTGTAGCTCTTCCACTCACAAATGCAATAATGCAATTTGCTGGAAATCATTAATGTTAAATGCGTGTGTAATTTTTGAGAAAAACAAAAGAAAAATTTATGTTATGTCATTTTAAACAGTGCAATTTGCACTGTCCTGCTCCCAATTAGCACTGCACGAAAGGTTTGAAAAAAATCTTGGAGCCGTTTTTGAGTAAATAGCATTTGAACGTTTCAGAAATGCGAAATTTTGAGCTTGTTTTCACTTGAGTTTTCGAGAAACTTGAGAGACGCCATTTCGAGCACATGTCCTTACAAATTTCGTAATGTGAACAAATCGCCAATAATGTAAAATTTACCGTGCGAGACTAGTCAAGAAATTACATTTTTGTAATTTTTGAGAGACCAAAAAATTGAGCAAAATGGCGTTTATGCCATCTCATCGAGTACACTTAGTATTTCCCTACCAAAGAAGCAAGTTTAAAGAAAGAAATTGGAGTCGTTTTTGAGAAAATCTTTGTTTTCTTATTTTTTTAATGCACATATTGCAGACAATATTGCGCGAAAGCTACTAAAAGTTTCAAAGAAATATATATGACCTTATTGAAAGAACTAAAAATGGACAACCAATTTCATTTGAAGGAAAAAAACTTTCGAAAATTTAAAGTTAACAGAAAAAGTCAAATTTATATTACGGTTATAAGTGTACTTTTACTGTATTCTTACAAGAAATTTAAAGAAAAAATTGGGAGCTATTTTTGAGAAAATTTCGAAAATGTCCGGGGAGCTTCATGTTAAGTATCCCAAAATTTTAAAGAATGGTTTTTCTAGTTCGCTGTGTTCCGAGTCGCGCTACGACCGGAGAATATCCGTTTTGGAAAAGATTCTACGTATGGCTTAGGCGCTAGTGGTGTTGATGGTCGGACGGACGTTTTGGCCACAATTGATTTTTCGGTATCAAGGACCCATAAAACTGGGATTCTGACTACACCACGTGTTAGAGGACTTTTTCCTACGTTTAGAAATTTATCCACTTTTTTGTTATCAGGGCCAACCAATGAGAGTTTTTCTGCCGAAGATCCGCCGTTCCTTGCTGAATATTTTATAACTGTCCCTATATTACTCCGTATATCAGAGAAAGTAAAAACAAAAAAAAGTGTGGTTGCTACTCTTCTTATCGGATGATCTTTTGAGATATGGCAACTCTTCATCCTATTATACAGTGTTTTAAGGCCTAGTACGAAAGCTCCGAGGAAACTGAAACAGTTCTGAAGAGTAGATTCATTCAGTACTCATTAAATTAGGCTGCTTATTAAAAAAATGTACAATCGTAAGCTCCTATTCTACAACATACCGTTCAATTCTTATAGATTTATATTAGAAGACAATTTTACAGTCCAAATGATCCTATTAGTACTATCATATATGCTATTCATAATAAAATTATCCTATAACATAAATGAATTATGTTACAGGGTGGCATCAATTAATCTTTTCCTTTCCATGCAAATGTCCCAGTATCTGTTGCTGTGTGACGATTAGAAAGCTCACTTCGCAGGTTAGACCAGAATACGGCGTAGGGATGGCTATGTGCTAACCACACGCGAGGCCGGGTCGCTGCTGACACGCCCCGCCAGGAGCTGTTATGCCAGTACAGACAGAGTCACCTACTATGTACGTGTACAAAACTTGATAAAAAGAAAAGATTTCTATTAAATTTTCAGAAGCATGGTTAACTGAGTTCACGAACAAAAAATTGTGATTGTATTGTTCCATTGTTTATAAACTGCATTTAATTAGTATTCTGTACTAAGTTCTGTACAACATGAAACAATATTTGAGGGACGTTGATTTACATAGTGTATAACGTCACACTTCCTTTGTGTGATGTAATTGCAAGAGATTAGCTACTTGGTTTTTCACAAACAAAACAAACACATCTCATCATTTACTTAATGAATCAAGGAAATCTTAAGAAATCCTGTCAATAGAAGATATTAATCCAGTAGTTTATTAAATAATTTGTTTACTCGTATTTGGTGTTATTATGGTGGAATTATATAGCACAAAAGGTAACTCTTGAATTAGTGTATTATAGATACGTAATGTAAAGCTGTGTTTTAGGTGTGTGCATTGGAAGAAATGTTTTCGTATATTTATTTAAAACAAAAATAGATAAAATCTGTCCGACATACAACAGGGAGAAGTGTATTCTGTGTAAGTTATCTTGAGTTCCTTTCGTAACCCATGTATATGCAAGTTGAATTATAAATCATTAATGTAAATGGAAGCGTTTTTGGCAAGAGTTGATAAGGAAATATTCGCTTCCGAGTAATAACACTATTTGCACAAGCAAATCAGATACATATTTTGGCTATATCTCATCATTTCCTTTGTGAAGGAAAGTACTTCCTGCCGCGCCAACATGGAGAACGATAATTTGAATAACTCTATTCCCCTCTGAACACCAGGAAACATGCACAGATTCTGAAAATACATTCATGATCAGAAGCTAACCAAGCGGCCATCTCAGCATTCGCTCACAGGATCAGGGAAACAGGACGAAAAGTCTGATCGAGAAGGGATTCTGGCGATAAGATCCGAGGTTCCGCTGAGAAGCTATTTTCACTTTTAAAGTAATGATTTACAAAATGCCTTATATTCCCACGGGTGTAACTAGTCATTATTTATTTCTCCAAACACAATTGAATTAGTCTTTGTTTCAGATTCACGCACAACGTATCTGGTGGTTATTTACTTGGCGGTCCGGTGACGCCGCGTCCATGGCGAAGGTGCCGACGTTTCGGTCGCCCCCTTCGCCATGGACGCGGCGTCACCGGACCGCCAAGTAAATACTGACTCTGGCCGCGGAAGCCTACGCTCTCGTATCTGGTCGTATCGTTCCTGGTGATCTGCAAAATCGAAATGAAAAAAGTTGAATTGACACATACTCTTTTCATTTTTACAATTAAATAAACGGAACTGCAGGTCATCGAAATTACATACTCGTTTCCTAGTATAAAAATGAATTTGGCTTCCGAGTGTGAATTCGCCAGGATGACTGTGGACATTGTTGTCACGCTCTTTTTTCCTCACCATTTCCGTTAGAAACAATGAGGCATATTTTGGCCAAAAGTGTCAGGTAGATTCAATCGTTCAACTTTATTGGGTTACGTTTTACTTGTCTGATGCTGCTTATCAGCCAATCGACGATTATTTTTGTCACGCATTATAACGAACGGATACGTTCGTGGAAGAGTTAAAAAAATGACAGCAGAAGAAAGAAGAGGACGCAAAACCAAGAACTAGAATAATAGAACTACTATAATATGACATTATGATGGAGAGAGGAAGGCATCAAGATACAGTGAACTCGATACCTCGAATCTAAAAGAGAGAGAAGAAATGTTTCATCAATATATAATGATTTTATTATCCGCACGCCATGTTCTGAGAGCGAGTGAATGGAGAGTGAAAAGTCGATAAGTAGGGGAACTGCAGCCATCGGTGTTGGAATGATGGTGGCCTCTGTCTAGAGTGGAAGCGAGGTGGAGTGGCAGCGGCGGCCGCGCCTCGCGGCGTGCGGTGAGTGCGCGGCGCTGCATGCGCCTCTTGGCCATTTTGTTGCACTGCCACTATACTGCACTTGCATGGGCTCCATGTACAGTCGACTCGGCTTACAGGTGCTTTACTCATTCGTGATGCTCGGGGACATCACATTTTATTTTTTAATTACATTCCTTCTTTCGTAATATATCTTTCTTTGCGATCTGTATTAATTTATAATGACAAAGTCACACTTTGGAAGCTTTTCATTATTTTATGCTAAAGTTTCAAGTTGCCTTTCTATTTTTTTCAATTAAGCTACATTTTTTTAAAAAATTGACAGTATTTTGTATATGTTTTGACGACATGAAGGAAAAAAGTAACAGATGCATTAGTTACCTGTTTAGTGAGCAATTCACTTTCCTTGAGATTCTACAATGAACTAAACTCTTTCAGTATCATTCATTACAACAAAAATGAAATAATTTAATTAAATAAAGACTTTAACTGTTATATGAGCAATTCCAGAATTAACTGCCACTTAGAGGGTCAAAAAAAAAATTTTTTTTTTTCAAGTGGCACACCTCTGGAAAGCTATTTCCTGTGTTCAGGAGACCCTAAAAAACTAAGAAAAAATAGGGTGCCATTGAAACAAGCAGGGTGACACCTCCAAAAGTGGAAAAATTTAAAATTACCTTTTAAAATTTAAAAAAAATAATTGAAATTGAGTTTGAAGTGTTCGATTTCAGTATGATATTGTTATTTAAGCTATAAAAATTTAAAGGGATCTTCGAAAAGTTAAAAAAATTTTGGCGCCAGGCTATTTAGGCGCCAGAAATTATAAGTGCTACGTCTAAAAAATGATTAGTGGGTAAATTTTATTTGATGTTTCTAAATGGTGCTTGAATTTATTTCCATCTTTACACCTAAATATTTTAGAGCCCAAATTCTTCAGCGTCTGTATACTTCGGCGCCCAAACAGTATCGCTATAAACTATTTTCATTTGTCAAAAAATAAAAAAATTTTGCTTCATTTAATTTGTTCCTTTTGTTTTTCACAAACTCTCTTTTTTGTAAAAGTTTTAACTTTCGAACATTTGTTATAATATCTTGCATTATAAATTATACAGCCAACAGTGAAGTATTTGACGTTTTTTAAAATGTTTTCCGAAATAATAATTAAATGAAATAATTTCAAATGTTTAACAATAGAGAGATTTTAGGTAACTGATAATTATTCTAATATTGTTGCAAAATTGTAAATATGAAATCAAATTCAAGCAGTATACTAGTATACATTGTTGCGGGAAGCGGCATCTCTCGGCCAGTAGTTCAGTCAATAGCAAAGCTTACATTATATTATTTCAATTATTTCTATTATTTCAATTTCAATTCTTGTTTATGATTAATTGTTGTTCTTTATTGAGCATATTATAATCCTTTTATTGTTATATGCTGAATAGTTTAAAAACAACAATGTTGAATTTTGTTTAACTATTAAAAATTAAAAGTGGAAAAAAGTATGTTATAATTATTCTTTTTTAAAGTAATTATTTACAAATTTTATTGAGATCAAAATTTAATATCTGGAAGTTTAAAAAAAATTATATCAATATTTTTTGACAAATGAAATTAGATTATAGCGATACTGATTGGACGTCGAAGTATACAGACGCTGAAGAATTTAGGCTCTAAAATATTTAGGTGTAAAGATGGAAATAAATTCAAGCATCATTTAGAAACATTAAATAAAATTTACCCACTAATCATTTTTTAGACGTAGCACTTATAATTTCTGGCGCCTAAATAGCCTGGCGCCAAAATTTTTTTAACTTTTCGAAGATCCCTTTAAATTTTTATAGCTTAAATAACAATATCATACTGAAATCGAACACTTCAAACTCGATTTCAATTATTTTTTTAAATTTTAAAAGGTAATTTTAAATTTTTCCACTTTTGGAGGTGTCACCCTGCTTGTTTCAATGGCACCCTATTTTTTCTTAGCTTTTTAGGGTCTCCTGAACACGGGAAATAGCTTTCCAGAGGTGTGCCACTTGAAAAAAAAAATTTTTTTTGACCCTCTAAGTGGCAGTTAATTCTGGAATTGCTCATATATATATATATATATATATATATATATATATATATATATATATATATTGAAAACAGTTAAAGCCTTTATTATTATATATTATTAATATATATATATATATATATTATATAACAATATTTGTATATTTTGAAAATAGAAGGAACGATCAACACATGCATAATACAATCGAATTAATTAAACCACCACTTCATTTTATATTGAAAAATAATAATTAACTTACACCCATATTCGATATTTATTTTATTCATACTTTAATCTTAATGTTATTTCCATTGTTGTTTATATGAAAGTTCTATTTGATATTCTTTCCATTCATTGAGCTAAATTTATCAAGTATGTTTATATTTTGTTCAACAACTCAAGAAACCTTTCTTAATCAAACTTTTCCCTCATTCGTCACATAAAGTTCTTGGACAAACATAAATCAAATACAGTGAAGATTTATTCACACATATTTGAACGGTTGATTGATTGATTTAGTTGTATCATTTTTGTTCGGTTATTTCCCTTCTGTTTAAACTGTTTTATTTTATTTTGTCTCCATGAATTAACGAAGAAAGTGACCTGGTAGTAAAGGTTAGAGAATACTCATACTAAAGAACATTAAAACCTAAGTTTAAATAATTTGTTGAATGTAGATCGAATATAAGTGGACGTTACTAAGTTAAATTCAATGTATTAGAGTGTTTATTCCACGATTAAAATGTAGTGTCCAGCTTATGCAACTTTTCCCCAAAATCTCTTTCTTCTCTTTTATATGATTGCAGTTTGTAGGCAATAACTTTTATGTGCGTTTTCTTGCTTATTCTTATTGCAAAGACTATCTACCAACTTGCTTCGGTACTCGAGAGCCATGTGGTGAGCACGTGGGGTTCGATCTGCGACACGAAATTAGGTCACTTCCAGCAGTCATGATAATTGTTCGAAACTTAAACTCATTTGTTGGTTATAATGAATACAGAAAATTAGAAACCTGTTGGAGTTTTGTATGTCACATTTGTGCTCGGATGGCAGCGTATGAGTCATAACGGTTGTATAATGTTGGGAAATTTTCTTGATAAATCTGTTGAACTTTTTCATGTCAAATTTTGACTTATTCCAGATTTCTCAATTCAATATATTTTTGTTTCTTTTTGTTATTGATTTTAGCATCCTTGCTTACATGCTTTTTGAACTAGTACACTCAGACTAAAGTTTACCCAGCGATCTTCACTTAGCTTCAAGCGTTATGTACCTTCATGCAGACTTAAGATAACATTTTATAAAAACTAAAGATGATGTAGTTTTCATTCAGGTAGACTAATTTCTTTGTAGAGCTCACTACATGTTTACATTGTTCTACGATAGATTCTGCTGTAAAATACGCCAAGTAACATGTGCAAACTAATCATAGCGCTTGTAATTGATGCTTTTATACGCATGTGGTGTGCGTTCATGAAGATAACTTAATTTCACTGATACTGCGTTCATTCAATAAAATATGCACCATTTTTTGCGATCATTAAAACACTCGAAGTTTTTGACAAGGTAATTAGTAATGCCTTTATTATTCTAAAAGAAAATTAATTATTAATTATCTCCCACAGTTCAAGTGTTCAATTAATTACCGACAAAAATTGTTTACAGGACATTGTAAAAAACAAATTTTATATATTTTTTGTTATATATTATTATTAAAAATTTTTAATCTATACGAGTGAACTAGTTGTAACCTTAAATCTAGAGTACACTGGAGTTATGAGATTACATTTCAACGTTGCATATTTTATAGAAAATAATTTTAATTTTAATTTTGATATGATTTACGACTTACTACTTCAAAAACAATGGTACAATTACCAAATTGCATTAGTTCGAGTTACTAAGTGATTGTTGCTTTAAAAGAGGCCTACGATTTGATTCTGAGTTCTGCGAGAAAATCATACGAATGTTAAAGCTAGTTCAGTTTGGAAATCGACATGAAGTAGAGGGTAATGCGACCTAGGGGAAAGTTTCACAAAGCAAGATTTGAAGTAAATTTTAAATGAAAATATATGCCACAATGGAACTTAAAAAATGTCTACTCCCTTATTATATCCAAATTCATCTTACAATTTCACCATTATCTCAAATAATAATATTTTAAATTAAATTAATACACTCCAATTGTGATTATTAATGTTAAAATGTTTGCTTTGTTCACCGCAAACACCTATACAAAAGCCATTTTTCCTTCGAAATTCAAAACACAATTTATATATGAACCCAAGACTCTTATCGCAGTAATAATCCGTTCGCAGGCTGACATGCTCCTGGCGTTCGCCCAATGTTTCCTGCGCCAGGTTTATTTACCCACTGTCTGAAATTTGTACAACTTCGGAGTCTAAGTTTTCATCTCATTTCCCGTCTTCGTTGCTAAAACAATTACGTCCGGAATTCTCATAGTTTTATCAGAAGCATAATGTTATTAAAATGTATGAACATTTGAAGTTTGATTATTATAAATTATCTTAAAAATAGTAAATTTATCAGCCCTATTGAACTTGAATTAGACTTACAAAATAATATAGTACAATATGAAAATACAAAACTTCTCATTGTTATTCCTTACTCATTGGAAACAGTGTGATATGCTATCAATGCATAAATACATCCGGGTCAAAAGACTAATTGATAATCTTTCAATTTTTTTAAAGTTTCAATAAATTAATAGTGAATATTTTTGTAATTAAAGTAAATGTAGCCAGATCCTTCATTGTATATGCAAATTAAATCTCTTCAATAAGTAGCGTTTACTCGAGTGACACCGCAAAATTATGTAGATATAATGTGCACTGCTATTGAAATTAAATTCGAAAAACACCATTTTACCTAAACTTTTTTCAAATTTGCATGAGTATGTATTTGAATATTGCCTCTTAAGAGTCTGGAGGGCTCTCTATAATTCAATATAATCATGCATTGTCATTGAGGTTTGTTCTGAAAGTGTCATATGTCGAACTAAGAAATATAAACATCTGGTGATGCAACATTTAATTGTACATATGCATGTTAATTAAAATTATTTATTTTTGTATATTCATATGTTTGTGTGTGAACTGGTCCTTCCAAAACACTTTTTTATCTCTACTCAGTGAATTGTCTTTATTAGCTCAGTACATATAGCGATTTTCATGGATTTCAATTTTGTATTTTTTCGAAGTGTATTTTTGTGAAACATTGTTTTTACTAACGTCAGTATTTTGTAATGCTTGTTCTTAATTGTTTCAGTTTTGTATCCCACGTGTTGGCCATTTTTAGTCTAAGATTCGAGGAGTTTCCCAGTGAGCTTGTTGGGATTCATTATCAAATGCAGCCACAATGTGCTAGTCTCGAAAGTAGGGCAAAATAGCCATGGTTTCATTTTTTCATTTTTGAAAAAGGGTATGTAAATCAAATTTGTTTTAATAAAGTGATTTCCAGATGTATAATTTATTCAATTGATCAAAGAGTAGCATTAACATTATGGAGGAATTTAGGAAAAATATTTATTAAATATCATTGATTAAAAATATTCTTTTGCAAATTCTGAATTTTAATTCACGGCCATTCATAGCTACAGACTTATTCAATTCAATGCTGCCTTATTTTTCGTGACGAGGCTCAGGCCATGAAGCCTGCTCTTCCGGAGGCCTCACTCGGGCGAAGAGCCATGCGGGATTGAATTTCTCTCAGAGGCTTCATCTTTTGCATATGTACACCTTACTTATTTACGTACTTACATTAATTTTTAAAACGCTTATAAAACTTACTATTTAGTTATTATTGAAATACTATGCAATGAAAATAGGATAATATAAAAATGTTCCTTAAAATTATAGGTCAGTTACATTTTATTAATTTGTGGAAACATTTTTTACACCTTTGAAGACTATTATATATATTTGCAGTTAATTGTTAAGCAACATAATTGACTCGCCATTTAATAACAAGTTAACGAAAAATATTGCATTCTTGCATACTATGCTTTGTCTTGCTATGAGTTACGTGTTAATAATTCGAAGAAACTTCTATTTTTAAAATTTAGTGTTATACATCTCAAGGTTAAATAATGAATCAATATATACATTTTATTAATTAACATAAAGGCAGTCGTAAATAAAACACAATTCTGAATACCGCTGATGAAAACTAGACCACGAATGATGGTTTAAATTAGAAATTTTTAATAAGTGATTATTAAAATTATTAAAATCCATGAAATCAATATTATTCAATTTATTGCAACCCTTCTTGCAGGCGTTTAAAATGGAAAGTGACTTTGTTAAGATTGCGAGTTGACTGCAAGCAGTGCGAGATGCTGCTGCGAGGCGGCGGTGGCGAGGGGGGCGGCGGCGTGGGCGAGAAGTACCGCCTGCTAGGCACCAGCTTGCGCTACAACTTGCAGAGCTACTTCGACAACAGCTCGCTGCACGGCGTGCGATTCATTCGCGAGGAGAAGAGGCCCTTCAGGGAAAAGTGAGTTCTTTTGTTATTTAAGGTCGCATGAACATGTAGGTCATTAGCGACCAATATTGCTTTTAACGCTATGGTAACTGAAGATGACATGGTAGGGTGATGATAAGGGGTGAAAGGACAAGCGCAAATACAATTCTGCCCGAGGTACGACTCGAACCTGCGATCCTACGGTCTGAGATCGCTACGGCCATACTACCTCAACGATCTCGTGCAATAATTGCATTAATTTCCCACATTCTCGCTAGGAGGATCAAAAGACAAACTGTATATAAAAAAGTGCTTTGAATACATTTCGAGAACTTGGTGGCATCGGTAAAATTTTAATCTGAAGAGTTTCTTCTGCCACCCACATTTCCCCACATATGAGGCGGGGAGATCTAATAAATAGCAACTTCATCAAATTATTAGCGACTACTTCAGAGTTTTTGTAAGAGGTAATTGAAAATATATAGAAATTGTTGTTTTTCTATCCTATCATATATTTCTATCATATTTCAAAATTTTCATAATTTCTTTCATATTTTGAGCAGCAAATAGCATTTAAATTGTCCTCTGAACCTTCCATAACCGTTTTCCAACCATTTGAAACAAGTATTGAATATCTAAAACACGAACAAAGCTACACGTACTGTTCATTTTGAGAACAAGAAGTGAGTCTACGGGCCATGATCAAGGTAATGGAAAGAATATTCTAAGACATCTCACGCGATTATGATTCATCCTCTTATATACCACACGTTTGGGAAAAGAGAAATGTTAATTTATGAGTGAGAAGGGAAACATGTTTAAAACTCGACACGTTTTCTGATACTAGTCATAGCAACGAATGTACGTCACCAAATAAACTACGTTTTGAAACAGTAGCACCGCTCAAAATACGGTATTCAGTACAATTATTTTATTTTATATGGCCGTTACTAAAGCTGCAAGAATGGCTGGGTTTTGTTTTTGCGCCGCTGGTTTCTTCTGAACAGTTCGCCTTCTTTTTTGAACAGATTCCTTTGGTTTTTCTGCATCATAGTGGGCACTGTTGCCACGCTCATTATCATCGTGTCCCTATGGGAGAAGTTCCAGACGAATCCAACTATCACCGGCCTCGACACCGACTTCCACAACTGGGACGTGCCGTTCCCAGGGGTCTGGCTCTGCTCGTCCTCCTTCGTGGATGACAACGCGGTCGACGAGCTGGTCAAAACGTGAGTGCGTATTATATTCCCACTCTTTCTCTGGGACGTTTTCAGGGATGGTGTACATAAAGAATAATAATGAAATAAAATGATGAAAAGTTACATACACGTGTAGTACAGGATATCGAAAGTCTCCCTATCTGCAAGTCTTATTCTTGGTCTTGAGGAACAAACTAGATGAGCATCTACATTCACAGTGTTTTCTGTTTAATTGAACATTTTGTTATAAAAATAAATACACTAATGTAACACGAAATTTACTCGTTTTAATAATGAACAATAACGAATACTTACAGTGAATATACTGTAACTTTTATAGCTCAGTCGGGTCGCTGGTTCATTCCTACAATGAATGGATGGAAGAGAAGGGAGGTTGTGAAAATATCGAGTAAATCATTTCATTAGTGGGCAAAAAATTAATTTATTCCTGACAACATTAGCTGCCAGGGAAGTTACACGTCGCAAGTGAGCGACAAAGACTGCCTACCAACTTTGCGCAATGAGCTCATTGTTGTAATAGCTAGGAAGAAACATCTTAACACTAACATTGGGGGTATTGTCTACAATAATTAAAGAAAACTGTCTGAGCGTGGCAACGCTGAAACTTTCACCGGAATACCCAGCGAAGGAACCCCGTGACGTAATCGGGGGAGAGAGTTCGTCTTCGGTTAAATACGGGATTATCACCGCTGTTTGTCGGCGCCTCCGCAGACCGGCTGGATGGCTGTCCTCGTCTCGTGATTCACCGTCGCTCTGGCGAGCGCTGACGGCGTGATGCGGTGACGGCAGGGCGGTAGTCAGGTCACCGACTCCTCTTTCGGTGCTGTGAGGGCATGGCTCGGAGTCGTCAAAGGCGGGCGAGCTGGCTCAGAGTCGGCTCGAGGACACACGGGCGCCGGGCGGGCGGAATGCGGGCTCGAATGGGCCCGAGACGACAATCATGTTCCTCACTCTGAGTCTTATCTAAGAGCCACCTCTTTTCTCCTACGATTTCTCCCTAATAATGTTTTTCTCTACTCAGCTCCCGGCCGAGCTCACCTCCGTTTCCCCCTCCCGAAAAAGTCTCAAAACCCGTACCTTTGCGCCTTCCGTCGCGGGGAGATGTTTCATAGGCCGAAACTATTTGCCTTGCAATTTTTTGTCACCCAATCGGGACGCACTGTTCCTGGAATTTTCCAGGGCGATCTCTCTCTCTCTAATTCTAGAAGCATCGCTTGCAGCTGCCCGAACACGTGTTCAGGCGGCTTTGTTTCCGAAACCTAATTCTTCGGCGCCGTGATCGGCAGCCGGCGGCGGGCGAGCTATTAACAATACCTCTGGGACTTCCGGAAGTGTTGTAGGGATATTCCTTGCGCGCGCGCGTGGCGAATGGCCGGCAGGCGGGGTCTGTCTCCGGGCCAAGACGCGGGCGGTCATTGTTTGTTAGGTGCGCGAGGGCTCCCCGAAGGGGGGTGGGGAAAGGATCATCCCTGCGGAGGGCGAACATACAAAAAGTGCATAGAATATTAATCATATTTCGTATTATTTTTCAATCCAATTAAGATGAAATTATTTGGTGCTGATTATTGCAATGGCGTTGGGCGACGCCGTTGTGCTAGTCCACCGCACGTGCCCTGAGACTAGTCGGAAGCTTAGAGCTTGGAGATACTTGGAAAGGGAAAAACCGCAAGGCGACATGTGGGATCTCACGTTCCACCGAGGGAGGGCGAGCGCAGCACCGCACAGTCAGCTTCCGCACTACACTCACGGAACCAATGACCTAAGTTGCCGACCTAAGTGTCTCTAAAAACTAAATATTCATTAAAGGATTCACTCAGAATTGAAATATAATTTTATACGGAAAAAGAGGATTTATAATCCTCTGCAGGAATCTACCAGTTTTTTCAACGCTGAGAGCTTCTTAAGTTTTACGAGATCATATGAGCTGGATCCAATTAAATTGGGAAAGGTGGAAATTTATACCCCGTACCATTTTGTAAAAAGAATCCGCGAATCCATGCTGTGATATATTTCATCAGTACCACGAATAATAATCAAATGCAAAAATACACTATTCAGGACAAAATAGTTTTGAATTTATTTAAAAATTGCCTCTCCATACAATATTTTTCTCTCATTTACAAATGAATCTTTTGAATTTTTTATTTGTGTTTAACACATTTAAAGTTGTGAGCAGGTAACCAATAAATATTCCATATTTTATATTGTGTGCGTGTTTTGTTCAACATAAGGGTTGGAAAACTAGCGACTGAGCCATATGTGCCCTATTGCGTAGTTTTCAGAAGTAATCTTGATTCAACAGTCGCAACATAATAAAATAACGATTCTACCAAATACGTTAATTTTTACGATACACTCAGTGGCGTAACGTGCTTTAGTAACGAGAGGATTACAACCACATTGCACGAGCTTTTACAACCACATTGCCGGTATTGATTAATAACTGGCCAGTATTTGCTTTCTTTTTTTCTTATTAAATTGAGTTTGGGAACATGGGCTTCAATTTTGTAAAATATCTGTTCGCTGGCGCTGTCGTTCTCGGGACGCGAGATACAAGTGCCCTTCCAGATTCAGTGCTCTAGCGCAAAAGTATAACTTCCCACACTTTTTGATACTGATTACAGACAGGATACTTCACACAATTAATCACTATCACACTGAACGCGACGAGATTAAAATTAGTGATGCTCCAACACATATTCTCACATCATTATACCTTTCGCACTTTTCAAATATTCAGAGAGTTCATCGGAAATTGGACCTGCACCATTTTTTAAGCGGACTTTGCACAATTAGAGAAAAAATAACCAATAATTTGGAATACTTATTAAGACAATCTTGCTTTTACTTCAACCAAAATTACGCAAATATTACTCATATTCTAAAAAAAACGTACATGACGTGGTTTAAAGGTCTACTGTAAGACAGATAAAACTGAGAAAAAATCTCTCTATTTTTAATATAATTATTGTAGGATGACACCGAAAACTTTTAAACTTTTGCAATTTTCTAAAATGCAGAGTTCAAAGACAATCAGCCTTGTGTCATCTTAAGCGTACTTTGGCTCTATCTGAAAACAAAAAAACAATTGAACTATTTTTGAAAAAAACTGAAAATGTTCTTCAGGCTTCATGCACAACTCCCCCCCCCCCCAAAAAAAAATTAAAATGCCCGTTTCAAATTCAAATAGTGACAACATCAGATCGCTCGTATTATATACATTTTGGTTACGGTTTATCCGCTACCATTGTTCACAGGACTGACGTGTCGCCAAAAACCAATTCTTCGGTACCAAGGACCCAGAAAACGCGAGTTCTGTTTAAACAACGTATGTATGTATGCACTGTGGCATAACAGCTCTTCACAAGTTAAGGTCTACCAGCAGCGTCCCGGGCTAAGGGGTACGTGTGGTTAGCACATAGCCATCCCTACGCCGTATTCTGGTCTTCTCTACCTGAGAAGTGAGCTTTCTCATCTCCACCCAGCAACAGATGCTGGGACTTTTGCAAGGAGAGCTCACAAATAATTTTTGCCCCGACCGGGAATCTAACACGGGCTTGCACCGTAACTAAAGAACACCCGCGGGCTTCTAACTACACAACGTATTAGAGGAAATTATTTACTACTGTAACGTCGTGCCAAGGGGCCAGACGGTCAGCACATGTCGGAGGGCCAGCGACGGGGCGGGGGCAGTCCTTTGGCGGCGAGCGGAAGGCCGCCGGAGGCCGGGCCTGGGGGGCAGTCCTTTGGCGGCCGCCACAGGCGGGCCCCGCCTCGGGGGCCCGGGGGGGCGTGTCTCGGAAGTCGGGTGTCAACTGGGCAAAGGAAATTGATTGGTGCGTCCAGCCGCGGTGCAGCTGGACTTCCAAATTGCAAACAGGCCACATTCCGGGATGAGAGAACGCCGCCGGCATGTGAGGTCTGTCACGTGTCCCCTCGCGAGGCGGCTGGAAAGTAACCAGCCGGAGGCATTCGAGTCTGAACCGGATCGGAGTGCGGCAGGCACATTTCACCCGCCAGGGGTTCTCGTGAGCTTCGGCTGCGAGGTGTGGCGATTGCCACGGGACACAGACTGGGAGCGGCGCCAAGCCGCTGGGGTTTGCGTCAGGCTGGGGCGGGAATGCCTCAGAGGTATGCTGTGTTGGGAGTGCAGCGCGTTTCCAGGGAGTATGTATATACTGTAAATATCTTGTAATAAAACTGTATAAACAACTCCGTGTCTGTGAGTTACTCGCACCCGACGACGCCACACTACGAATAAAAACAAGGATTATCTATTATTAATAAAATCAAGGATCTATTATTTCCGGTATCAGGGAGCCACAAAACGAGTTTTTCTGTCAAAAGTTACCATTTTTTGCTGCCACATTAATCTTTATTTTTACTACGTACGTAATATTCAAAAGTAATAGTAAAAGTAAAAAAAAACAGTAATCGGAGGTGTATAAATATTCGCGCACAATGCTGGGCGCTCATGCTTTTAGTTTGAGGTGAACTCCGGGGTAAAATCTGTATCCGGGGTTAACTCTGAAATAGCTAAACAGTCTCCGTTTCTTTTTTCACTTAAAGATAATGTGTTTTTTAGGCATAACTTGGTCAGTTGTTTCAAATAATTTTTTTCTTTTGTAAAGAATGTTTGTTTGTTTGTTTGTTTGTCACCCACCTATATGTAGTTTTATCCATATCTTAATAAATTGTTGTTCATATCACCTTGAAAACAAGAGAGAAGTTACTGTATGATATTTACGTAGAACTAAAATAGAACACAATCTTGTTTTCACTGTCATTGATCGCTCGTTTAAGTCCCTATCACCAGAGGCGGATTAAGATCTCCCTCGCCTACAGGCGCGCAAAGAATTGCCGCCTATTTTTTCATATAACCCAGGAAAAAAGTTATATATAAAAACAAGTATAATTTATGTTCAAAAGTTGGACGCACATATATGAACGAAATAAAACATCTTCAAACAGATTATCAAAATTATGTTTATTTAAATATGCATAATTTCTAAAATTTATAATGTGAATTATTTATCCGTATTATAAATGTAAATATATAAACATATAATTTAAAAAAAAAACTGTTAAATGAATTTCCGAGTATTTAATATTTTTTTTTCAAAAGCTCATAGAATACAAATGAAGAACAAGGAAACACGCAAGCAGCGACGAAGAGGTTTTTTAGACATAATTTGAATCCACAATTTTTGCCGTCCCTAAAATATTACCGCCGAACGCACATGTCTCCTTTGTCTACGCGTATATCCGCTCCTGGATAGCACGTTCTGCCTTCATTGATTCTTCATATTGATGTTGCACAGCAAGGTAGGGGTGGGGATATACCATACATAGAATTTATTCATTATCCTAACATATGATTATGTTTATAATGAATACCCGAACAGCGATTAAAATTTGGCATAATAAATTGAACAATGTTTAACTTGATCCACATCCAACGGGTGAGGTATTTATCTGGAACTCCAGGTGAGTTTTAATCCTAAAAAAGAGGCGAAATCGTAGAATCTCACTAGAGAATTGACAAAGAAAATGAAAAGGTCAAAACATGAAGTTTATACTGCAATGCATGAGATTCCTGTAATGAAAAATTAAACAAGAACATACTAGTATTTGTTTCCATTGTAGAGATCTCTATTGAGATACGAAATAAAACTAGTGCTTTGCGTGACAGTTTTCACCACCGGGTTGGAAAAATAACCTGTGGAACAATCGTTACGAAAGTACGAAGCAATGAGAAGGCGATTTAAGATTTGCTCGATAAAGATAAACAGATAGTACGGGCATGGCAATGCCAGCAGGCTGGGTATGTCGATATTCATGTATTGATTTCTTTCTGTCCATACAATGACATTCTTTACGACAGAGGTGCCTGCAGTTAAACTGCATTCAATTTATTTTCATAAAATCAAAACAAAAATGAGAAGAGATGAAAGGCTTTTATTTTTAAAATAGTCTTCAAATTTTATTTTCTAATAAGTAACAATATAGCTATTTAATGAAGTTCAAAAATTTGACGCGAGACATGGAAAACGGCAATATCATTCGTATTAGAAACAAGTAGTTTTACACAGATAAATTTTAATCTAAAAATACGTAAGTCTATTTTCGCTAACCCATGAACACAGAATAAAATTAACCGTTTTTCATAATTCAATTGCAATAATTCATTTTAACATTATGTTAACTTACAGAAATTATATATTTATATCGTTATCGTCCTCTTCTCAAATTCAAAAATTAGATTTGGAAGTCATTTAAGTATTTTGTTTTTAGTTGTCTACTTTGGTATGAGGAATCATTTCAGATGTTTTTGAAATCGATTTTTAATTTTATTACATCACGTGTCATTATATCATAATTAGGATACGGCATCATGATGTTCCACTAAGTCTAAAAAATAGATCACGGTAGAAAACGTCGCATTATTGAATTTCTTCTCGCGGACGCACAACCTATTGCGATAGGAGCAGCATCTTCACAAAATAGAAATAAATGTATACTTTTTCGTTTACACAACACAAATACAAGGAAAGAAGAAGTTTGAAGTGCAATGCCTTCGGCGTCTTCCTACAACCGCAACATTTAAGGAAGGGATTTTTCTTAATTACATCTGTTCTAGATAGATTTTTAAATTATGTTATCTTCAATTTTTCAAAACAATGAATGGTTTTAGCATAATTTAGTATGAAATATAATAATTTTAAAAAATGATTCCTCAAAAATGCTCCAATTTTTTACTTTCTCATATTCGTACCTATATACGGAGTAATATTCGTAGTATAGGGAAAGTTATGTAATTCTGCGGAAAATCAATTTCGAATTTCAACGGAAATACAAGTTTTGGAGTCCCCTGATACCGAAAAGTGTTTTTTTTTTTCCCTCAAAACGTCCGTCCGTCCATCTGGTGTATTGAACAATACTAGCGCTTAAAGCATGTGCAGGATTTTTTCCAAATTGAAGAAACCCCTGTCCATCTGGCTAGAGTCGAAACTTTTAAGATTTTGGGAAATTTTGGGGTACTTTACATGAAACCCTCCGAACATTTTCAATATGTTCTCAAAAACGGCTCCATGTTTTTTCTTTAAATATCTTGTAATAATATAGTAACATACACTTATAAACGTGGCATAGGTCCGACTTTCGCGGTTAACTCTGAATTTTCAAAAATTGCAAAAATTTGAATATTTTTCGGTGTCTCCCTGCAACTATTATTAAAATTAAAAATTAAAGATAGATATTTTTCCTAAAAATAAAACTTGTTCTCCATAGTAAGTTGTTTCTGTAGAGTGTTGTACATTGTTTTAAAAACTTTTCAAATTTGTCAAAGAAAATTGCCATTTAGGTTTCACTGTTTTTTAATATTCTTAAAACGATATTTCCATTCTACTATTAGGAAACCGAAAAATTAAGAAAGTTTCAAAACAGTGTTCTTTGGGCGGCGATAGATGGTAGCTGGCAAGACTGTGGTAAGTTCGAATTGTTGGCCTAGTCCAAAGGAATTAGAAAATTAATTCGGGAAAGTCTATGGCATTCTGTAGCACCACTAATTTGCTTTTCAGGAAAAGAGTAAAATTTAGTTATCCGTAAAAATAGCACAGGCCTATTTTCGGTGATCCCTCGGAATTTGCAAATATATTACATTGCAAAACTAGAATTTTTACGATATATTTTTTTATTTAATGAAATATGGTTTTACAAGTTAGATCTTTAAGTAATGTTATGAATATTTTTTTGAAAATATGAACAATTTCTGGAAATTTTTACGAATTTTCGGAATTGCATATTTTATTTCCCGCTCTTATTTTGCTACAAATTTTCGGGAGTTGTCATTCAGGATGTATCAGATTGTAATACGATCATTTCAACGCCGCAACACGCCAGTTTGAAATTCCTGGAATATCTTCTCTTTATTGGCTGGTGTTTCTGAATATATGGAACGTGGCTTTGCATTGTCGAATTTTTGTTGATGTTTCAATTAATTAATTTTTCACGCCTAATGCATTACGATTGGTAATGCGTTTTCGGAGTGATGGCTGAGATTTGTTGATGTGGACAGAAATTGGCTTTATAGTTTTCCGGAGGAGGCCGAGGGACGCTTGGCCATGGCCTACGATGAGTCACTGAATCTTGGCTGAGATCCAGGGAGGTTAGGGGGGCTACACTGGCCATGATTAACTGTTACATGGGACATACGTACTATCGAGGTACTATTCACGCATCCTTAGACGATGAAGTCAGATCGTTGCCTTTCGAACCAAATTACTGTGTGTTTGTAAACGAGTATTTGTTTTAATATTATGTCATCGTCTGTATACTGCTATTGAAGTTGAAGATTGCAGTTCCTTGAAGTTGATATCTTCTTCCTGCATTGCAGGCTAGTTACGGTAACTAATTTTAAGGTCGAATCTGACCACTTTGAAAATGATGAACTACCGGCCATGATGGGTCATGTGATGATGAGTCACCATGAGCCATATGGCACAATGCATTTTCAGATGTTTACCAGATATGGTTTGAAATCCAAGAGAAAAACTACCATAGGGATATTCGAGAAAAATATATAAAGAGAGCAATTAATGTGGTTGCAGAAGGTAGAAGCAGAAGACTTGCAGCTGATAAATATGGTGTCAAGAGGGAAACATTAAGACGGAATGAAAAATTATGAAATTACTTTTGTATGAAGAAGTTGAACTCAAACTACAGCCATGTACGAGTTTTTACTTATGTCCCAAAGGAAGTGATTGCAGGCTGCAAAATGTTTTACGGTTTTTAATATAAAAAATGCCGAAACCTTGCTTGCGAAACTGCTATTGCAAATCATGTGAAATGATGAGATTCATAGTGAGAAAAATAAATTACTGGGGAGGACTGATTAGCAGAATTTTCAAAAGAAGTAAAGATGTGTCCTTCAGGTCTCCAGAGGGGTGTAGTTTTGCTCGTGACGTAGCATTCCATCGACAAAACGAGCGTCTTCAATTTAGATGAAAGAAAAACATCAACAGTTCAAAACAGCGGAAAGTAATTGCTGAGAAAGGTTGCAAATCTGTAGGTCAAGTGAAAAGTGCTGCGAAGGGAACTCTTGTAAGATGCTTATTCTCCGCTCTGAGGGCAATCATTTACTCCCTATCTTGATTTGTCGTACAGCGCATTTCCTCGAGCACATGCTGTTTGTGCTCGTCCAATTCCTTATTTTAAAACATGATAGTATATCTTCAATTATGGAAAGGAGTAGTTATTCTGGAATAGTCATGACCCATGGTACACCAGACACATGGTGTCCCAGGCATGGGGCTTGATGGGTCATTCATTGAAAACAGTTTTGCTTACATTTTTTCTCCACCATTAATTATTTCGTGACTATAACCACACACTGTTAAAATATACATGTCCTTTGCTGTACAAATAAAATGAAATAAATCACCTTCAATGTAAGGGATTCCTACATGGTCTTTCTTTTTTTATATCTTTTAATGTGCGGCATATATAAGCACAAATTATCTCATCGTTTTTCTAAATCTTCAAATTTTCTAAATAAGCTCAAAATTGTGCATTTCCAAAAACGCTCAAACAATGCACAAACAAACGTTCAAAGCTCAAACGATATTTTCACAAAATCGCTACAAATTTGCCCCGAAAGTTTCCGTACGAAAATACTTTTCTTCCCTATGAGATTATCAAGGTATTGTCACACTATTAGGGAACTGGATATTTGAGAAAATGTTTCAGTGAGACAGAAATTACAATAGTACAATATTACTTAATGCTACTCAAATATATTACATTACATAACCAATATTCAACGAAACCGTTGCTATAAAAAAGGTACTAAAATTCTGTTGTAAAACTACTAGTTCTTAATATCTTCAAGACGTCTATATTGAGAGACAAATATTTTAGATATAAAAGTGGAATGGCTGTAGATGTGTAACCAAATATAGAACCAATGTCATTAATTGATTACAGACAGTTCAGTGGGGATGAGACGGCCAAAGAGTTTCTCAAAGCTGTGGCAAGAATGTCGCTATACAACCTAGATGATTTTTCATCCTTCTTTGAGAAAGGGAGAAATGTTCCTGAAGTTCCTCTGGCAGACACAGCGACGCAGGTAAGGAGAAAGTAGTTGTGTACTTACCTTAAAACTAAAGTTTTTATTCGTAATACCTTTTGGTAAAAATATTTTTTAGTAAAAATAATTTAGGGATGTGCCTCATTTATGCTCATAGTGCTACAACATGCCCAATTTATTATTTGCATATTAACACCATGCTGCAGTTTCAACGTCTTTACTTTTATTTTTAAAAACATTTAAAACTCTCATTTGTGATACAGTGTGAGCTCTACACCCATGATTATATACAGTCTTCCTTTCTATAAAAGAGAAAGAATCCAAAAATACTCAATAAATTTCACGAGTATGATGCCCGGGTTAATACTGCTGTATTCTTTTGAAAATAAACTTAATACTTTTTAACATTTTAACTATGATGGGGAAAATGTGAGGATGAGAAAATGGCATCCGTGTTTAAAAACACGACCACCTGAGTACATGTAACATAGACAAGTTTAATTTTTCCTATTAATACACTGCCGGCGACACTTCAAGCATATACTTGTCATCCCTAAATGACATTGCCTCAAATAGGCAATAGGACCCAATAACTCAGAATAAATAAGCATATTTTAGCCCACTGATCATATGATTGCTCAATAAACTATTTGTGTTTTCACAGTTACGTATGGAGTGCGGAAAAATAGTGAAGGAATGCCTCTTCAAAGGACCAGAACTGCCTTGCTGCGAAAATTTTAAACCTTTGATGACTGAAGTGGGCCCTTGCCTCGCCTTTAACGCCAAGCACGCGTGGCCGTGAGTTGACTTGTGCATCACTGTTGTCATCATAAACAGGAGGGTTGGGCAATATTTAAATACTTTTTGCATAGCAGCATTATGAGGGACTTTTTCTGTTCCAAGAAATCGTTCATAAAAGGGCATATTACGGGACAAATAATTAATTAGCATTTACGGCACGAATGATTACGTCATCACACATTCAGCTAATCGCAACGAGAGGAACGTGGGGTGGTGGCGGTAAACGGAACAGCCGACCACCGTTTTCTCGCACAGATAACAAATACCCGAGACGTCATAAGAAAGCAAAATTAAGTTTGATTCTCTTATAAATTTATAATGTTATTATACAAAAAATAACGCATGCAACTGGTCTGTAATGTTGCTTTATTGCATTCGTACAAATTTGAAAACTCGGACCTAACGCTGCTCATTTTCAAAACATGTACTCATGCCAAAAAACTTAACATTATAAACTACTATTATTTGAAATATTTATTTTAAAACATTTTGGATTTGAAAAACTGTATTTTTGAGTTTTTTTGAACATGTATTTTAGAGATGAATTTAAATACATAAAATAGATGTATTTAAAAAATGAAATACTTAGAATACTTTAAATACGGATGAAGAGGAAGATAACGAAAATAGATTCCATTTGTTTTGATTCCGCTAGTGAATGCACCTCATTGAAACCAATATAAAAGCTCTTTTCAGCTGTTGAATTTTAATTCTCTTCATTTTTAAATGATAAATATAAATCGTTAAAAATGCGGATGGACAAGTGGCCGACAATAAAAGAGCCTTTTATACATTCGCCAAATAGAGGTATACGGCCTGATGATTTGTTTGAAAAATTAATCGTTTTACAAGGATATTCCGTTTATTTGTGTTCAACATATTTTTATATCATTTTACATTTACATATTGTTACAATACATTACAACAATCTGAGCAATATGTTATTGTATCGAAATTTGAATGAATGTCAATTACTAATTTAATGTAATTAACAATTTCAATATATTGTTACAATGCAAATATATAATACAAAATTAGTATATTTACGGTATTTCGAGTATTTGAAGTATTTTAAATACGTATGTATTTATCAAATTAAAACCTAATATATTTTGCGGATATATTGAAATACGTATATATACAAAGTATTTTGTCCAAGTATCTGAATACTAAATTTAAAGTATTTTGCCCAACACTAAATCAGTGTTGTAGGGAGAGGGGAGACAGGTAGACGCTGTCTAACTACTGAAGACTATTACAAAGAAATTTATATATATATATATATATATATATATATATATATATATATATATATATATATATATTTGAGGCAAGGCAAAATACCTAGAGGGATTTTTGGCGTTTATAAACGAAACTTTAATGTCAAACAACTTGAGAAATACGAGAAATAATAAAATTCGAGAAATTGAAATACGAAGACGCAAATGAAACTGCGACATTGAGAATATGAGGCGTCAGAAAATCCAAATATTAATTAGATTAAGTACATTTTGGGAAATTAAAGATGTTTTTAAAAATAAAGCAGATAAATATTACATTATTGACAGAGGACAAAAGACGCTTGCAGTGTATAGTTGCAGTGTGACAGGCGCGCGTCGGTGAAGAAAGATAACAATGCAACAAGTGAACCGGTCAGGCCGGATAGAAAGTGGAAACGAACAATTTTAGTTGCATATAAGCAGGCATACTTTCAATTTTATTAAATAGGTTATATAACTCATTACTTATTATCTATTATTTAATAGCAAACATTCTATAACTTTGGGTAGGTAATGAATTTTTTTTCAAAAGCACCCTTTTTCATCAATGAAAATAAAGTGGTGAATAACGTCATCCATCTTGTTGGGCATATACACCACTGACTGTGGACGAAAACCTACATTAAGCTTTGGCCCTAAAACAATGTGCGTTTTGATAATATAAGAATGTCAGAGACGGTTTATTATATTTTGAAAACAATTATAACTGTTAGTGATGCTTTCAACCAGACGGCACTAGAGAACTCACGAAGTTACAGAGTTATTCAAGATTTTCCCATATGTTTTTAGAGAAACTTCGTAGAGTTCGAATTGCTGTATTAACATATAGTGTCTATGACCTGTAATGTTTAATAGTCGTAATGCGGTTGGAGTGTTTTAAAATGCATTGATAATTAAGACAGTTACCGTGTTTCGTGCACAGGAAAGAAGATTTCCTACTGGAAGAGATCTTAGAAACCGACGAAACTTTGTCACTCTCTTTACTTTTCTTCGGACTCACCAAAAATTACAGCGCCGAAGAACAATACATAAAGGTTAGTGTCTTGCAATTACTTTGTTTGGTAACCTCTTATTGAACGTTTTTGTTTATTTTTTTCGATCATCCCACCACGAAACACATACGTCTCCGGATAATATGTCAAAGGTATAGGGCAAGTAGGGTGATCGAAAATGATCAGTAAAGATAGGATTCTCGTGTTATTGTATCTTTTGTTTGGTAACTTGAAATTGGATGAAACCTTGACAGAAATTTGAATCATGAAACGGACGTTATTTTAATACTTGTTTTATTTTGCACGAAATTGCACTTTTGGGGATTATTGCACGAAATTGCACGTTTTAGATAAGGCTTCCTAAATATTGTAGTACATTTTAGGGTTTTACTGAAGATATTTGCTAGAATTGTAGTGTTACTGCATAAAATATAATTTTTATATTATCAAGTTGTTCTAATTTACCTTTTTTGGTTTCATTTAAGAAAACCACTTTGGCATAACCAGCAATGCATTCGGGTGATCTGTGAAATCCAAGTGCCGTTTAAAAGTGTCAATTCTGTACCGTGTCGTTTAATATGTATCGTTTAGTTACCTATGAACTGAGTGTCTATACCTTTCATAAAGCCTATTGCCTAATTCAAAGTTCTGGAGGATGGCAGTTGGTAGTGGGAACACGCAGTGTTGCCACGAACTCGTTCTGCGGCCCTTGTTTACGAACGCTCGGGGTCTTCCTACCCAATTGAATCATATCTCTGCTTTGTCAGTCTTCGCTGAATTTAACGGCAGGAGGCTGCATGAGCGAGTCCCGTTTGAGCTTACATCCGGGCGCGAAGCCTAGCGGCAAGCTACGCGGCGTCTCAAATTCATCGAATTTCTCGGAACAGCAGGTGTCCTGCGAGATCCGAGAGAAAATGAACTCGGATGATTTTTTGACCGCTTTTGTCAAGCGGTGCGTGCACAGGTGCATCAGACACACCGCCGAGAGTAAATGCAGGTTGACGTTTTTGCTGCCTGAAACATGCATTAGGTGACAGAAAATGTAGTAATTTCTTAGAAAATAATTTGGAAATGTACATAATTGTACATTACAATGAAAAAATAAGAACAGCTACTGTATAACTTAATTATTTTTTGTTTCTGAAGGTATTTTTGTATTTCCTTTTTATATTTTTGGTAATTTAATTTTTTGTGTGAATGATATTTAAAATGTCAAATATGATTTGTTTAAACAATATATACAACCTTAATTACAAAAAATTTATAAATCAAATATTTAATTCACCTTAAACTTCACATCCAAAATGTAAAATAAGTTGATAAGTGGATTAACTAGTTTTTAGGCTAAATACACAGATTTGAAAAGTTTTGATGTTTTTATTGCATGTTTTGGTGTTTTGCAATATTTAAAGACGGGGATTTGTATGCCATTTTTCTTGTTTTTAGAGCATCTAATGGATCAATTTTGGCGATGTGTTAGATCATGAAAATCCGCCACTATTTGTAAAGTTTGTTGTGTAACGGGGTTATCGGCACTCTCTGTACGTATGAGGAAAGCAACGGCAAACTAGTCCACTCTTCCAATTTTCATAAGTAGTCACTAGTGCAACTTTCTATTGGCATTTAAACTCAAATTTTCATCATTTAAATTCAAAATTTTGTAATTTCAGCCCTTGTTGGAAATAAACATAATGTGAAACAAAACGTATGGTATGCTACTTCAATATGGTTTTATCCAGAACATCAAAATTATAATGTATGGCGTTCGAATTTCTATTAAAAAATGAGAGCAGGCCAGAGTTATTAAATGAATATGGGCGCGTGGCAGGTGTATCTGCTGAGCAACGACGAGGTGCCGTCGGTGGACGCCCAGCCGCAGGCCCTGTACGACTACCGCATCTCGCACCTGTTCTTCTCGGAGAAGCACACGTACACGACGCCCGACACGCGGCAGCTGTCCCTGCGGCAGCGGCGCTGCGCCTTCGCCGACGAGATCCGGCTGCAGGTGGACGCCAAGTACACCTTCAACTTCTGCATGATCCAGTGCCGCATGCAGCGGTCGCGCTCGCTGTGCGGCTGCGTCGCGCCCCTCTACCCGCCCACCGGTGCGTAGGCCCCGCCCCTGCCCCCCGCCCCCTGCCCGCCGGGGAGCGGCCGCTTATCGTGTCAAGGGACCCTTAGATGAAGTGAATAATGTTTCCAGAGACGAGAACGGCTGAGGCCATTGTCTCAGACGTGTAGTGCTTGTTTGTGTCGGGCGAGCTAGCTGTGATCTCCGTTCGCTGGATGATAAGACCCCACCTAAAGTCTTTTGATTTTATATACATTGCTTAGGTAATGTCTTCACTTGAGAGATAGCGCACGCAGTAAGCTGGTTACCTATTCGATTCAGTAGGATTGTAGATATGTACTGTTCCCTGTCACCACTTATAGATATGAAATTCAAATATTAAATGAATAAACAGGTTTCTAACGAACGATTTTGGTTACTTACTTTGCAATAGTAGCTGACAAGACACCGATCAGCACGTTTAAAATCCATATTCAGGGTGATTCAGTCTTTATTGCTCATACAGGACCCGGTGATAGAGCACACTAAGTTATTCATGAGTGCAAAAAGAAATGGTGTAAATCTCATTCAAAATTTTTAAAAAAAATATCAGTGGTCATTTTTTGGAAGAAAGGTAGTCCAAAATTACATTAAATATTGTTTCCAGTTGCTATTACTCCCTACTTATCTAATGAACGTGAAAAGAGAATGAAAAAGCTATTATTTAACTGTTATTTAGGATAGTTTATCGTATTTGCGTATGTAGCTAAAACTTTGCATTTTCACCTCGTGTAACAGGGACTCTACAAGTGCTCAAAATGGCGCGAACGCAAGGAACGCCTTTATTTCCGCCGCCACCCTTTCAATGCAGCAAAGGTCAACACTATTCTCGACTTCGGTAGCGTAACGCTCGCATAGCGCTCGCTTCAGTTGCATAAGCTTAAACTCTTGGGTCATCTGAACAAGGAACGAAATTCCGTGCATTTGCACAGAAAATGCCTAGAAACTTGAAAACGACGTTATGTGTCTACTGCGCCAATGCTGCACCAGCTGGAAATGGAGAGTTGGTAATCTCTCCGCAAGAACTGCTCTCCAGGGGGCCTCGCGCGCTGGTTGCCTTGCGCTCGCTTCCGGGGCTGCTCTCGGAGCAAAAATGATGACTGAATTTTCCAGAGAAGTGGCGAAGCCGCTCGCTCACTTGCCAAAGCTTATGCTACACGAGCGCAAGCGCTTGGTCCAAAGTTTAACGTTAATTGTGTACACAAGTAAACGACGAAGAGTATCTAATTTTGGCAATTTCAGTCTGTTCATTACATTAGAGATGAGGTCCCGGCATATTAGCAACGAGCACTTAATCACCCTGAATTCCAAAATAGCATCGAGACCTTCTTAATGGTGGGCGCACAAAGTGTTTTGTGGTGCAAACCTGTTTTCCTTCAATTAGAAACTGCATTAACCTTCAAGAAATATAAACAACGACACAGAATTCATTAGTTAACATTACTTCTGTATAATTTTAAAATTAATTATTATGCTCCTGTAACATGATGTAGGGTCAATGTCCCCCATCTCGATTAGGGTTTTTGTCCAATTTGCCTCACCCATTGACGTGGTCCCTTGTTTTTCGATTGCCAAGACGTTCTCTTGTTTTGCTTCTGGATATAAATGTAGCTTCTCAATGCGCACGTTTTGTTGAGCTCTCGTTTTGTTAGTTGTGAAAGTAGTTAGCCAGTGGTGTGGATGACTAATTTGTTGGGAATATTAAAAATTAAATCTGTAGTTTTTTACCAATGTAAATACGCTTTCTTTGACACGAGAGGAAAAATGTGTAGTTTCAGTACATTTTTAACCTCGTTTTGTTGGTACTGTTAATAATCATACAACTATATAAAGTAAAAGGGAGACGAAAATATTCTGGAGCTCAAGATTCTGGTGCAGAAATTATACATCTACCCATTGCATGACAGTTTTTACGCTTCTTGCATTAATATAAATGGAATGGAATGGAATGGAATGGAATGGGATTTGCAGAGGGGTTCCGCGTGTGCGAGGCGAAGGAGCTGCAGTGCCTCGCGGCCATCGCCGACCAGCTGCGCACCACGCTGGACTGCACCTGCGACCTGGGCTGCGACCACACCATCTACGAGATCGAGCGCCTGCAGGAAGTGCAGCAGTGCGTGAGACACCAACTTCTTTCATTCATCAACAATATATTGTAACGGAAACCAAACGAAATTCGAGGCTTCAATTTGCTCACTTGAGAGTGTTCAACGACGGAATAGTCTGCTATAAAAATGGCCAATGCAGAATGCCCTCTGTAGAACGAGCACGTGGCAACGTCAAAAAAAATCAGTAGAAAACGTTCAAGGTACAAAAATGTCCAAATGTATTTCTATGAATATTACAATTACATGACGTACAAGTACTGAGAAATGATGAAATAGTGACCTTGCACTTTTGTACTGCCTCCAAAACTAAATCTGAATGAATTCATTGTATCTCAAATGACAGGAGGTCATTTGAGCAATCTTTACATTATATTTTATAAACAATGTTATCACAATCCAGTTTGTTAACCTTCTCTTTTCTATTTGTTTCTAAATTTCTTTTATTTATCATTTTATGCACCACATGTATGTTTTAATTTTCTGTGACTCTCAGTACAAAGTATTTAAAAAATATATTTAAAGATGAATATATTACCGAAGAAGAATGAAACACAAGGAGTGGAGGTATAATGAGTTATAGTGTGATTACTGAATTCATTGAGTACAGTTTCATGCTGGTAAATTAATTGTAAAATTCATGAAATATAGTATAATTTAAAACTTCAATTACAACCAGTAGGTATATCTTTGCACAAATGTGACTAAAACATTTCAAGTTACTTTTTGAATATTTGGACACTTTTTTGGAATTTTTGGATACTTTGGACCATATTGTAATAAAATTTATTGGCATTTAAATAATTTGATATTTTTATGCTGTACATTTAATATTTCAATGAACATTTTCATAGTTGTGACTTTTCAACATATAAAGGTTTGGTAAATGGACAATTCATGTTGAGTATTATAAGAACTCCAATTCTTGTCGCTTTAGTCTGGGATTCAAAATCTATAACTGATACAAAATCTATCGTATTTGTTTATTGACAAATAACTATTTTCTTTGGCCTCGCCAATAACATTTTCCTTGTTGATTAGTTGTTTATGAGGACATTTTCATCACACGCTTACGAATCATGCATTTGTTAAACATCTAAAATTACATCGGAAATCAGTGACACTTTTCTTTAACTTCTGAACTGTAATATGTGTTCTCCCAACAATTTGACAGCCTAATTTTGCAAGGCGCTCATTCTGAGAACTTCTTAACTTGCACAAAATGTCAATATTGCCCGATTTTCAATTAACAACAAAATAAAACTCCTTGATTGTTTACAATAATTTCAACTCACTTGAGAGAAAAATTGACTCGAAAAGAACTGACTCGGAAAGAACCCATTTCCCTCAATTCTCTCTGCCACAACGTCGGGGATGTACGGATTCACCACGCCGGGAAGATCTCGCTGGTAATGCGCTGTTCTTAAAATAGTTTTGTAACCAAAACGTGCTGTAGTAAAGTACATTGTTTAAATTCTCAACTTTTGCCCTAATTGGTTATTCTATTCTTATGATAGTGTAAATCATTCGTTGATTAATGTTGCAAGATTCTTCTAAGAAAATATTTTTGTGTTAAAAGGGAAGTGGATCGTAAGAGGTTGATTACGATTGACCCTTAGTGCCAAGGTTGTACGCAGAATGTAAATTTGGAACAAGTATCTAGAAAAACTATGGTAAAGGTAAAATTCAAAACTCCAGTTAATGACTTTTAATGGATGTAATTAGGAACGAATGAAAAACAAATGAAATTACTTTATTAACGCACATTAGATATGTATATTATTTTTTGTAAGTAACAAATTATGTTTGGTTTTGGATTGTTGTTTGTGCAATAATATGATTAAGTTACTTGTTGAGTTCAGAACCCCTGTTTTGTGGATCCTTGATAGCAAAAATTTGGTTTACGGCAAACCGTCTGACATTTATAATGCCAGAAACCAGATTTTCATTAAACTATCTGAATTTTAGAAAGTTACAAATAATACCAGAAAGTACGTGTTATAGAGCACTAGATTTTTATCATGCCAATCTTCAACCCAGAGACAGAATCCCACGAAGACGTATCTGTAATGAGAGATGATCACGTGGGACTTGTCAAAACCTCTGTTATTTACATAACTAGCTTACAGGTATAAGTTGACTTCCTTCCCTGGCCCACTTGCTCTTTCTTTTTATTTTAATTTCTCCTCTAGAAATAAATGGCCTTTCTCATAGAGTAAGAGTGGGTAGGAGAGTAAATAATGTTACATGCATCAATATCTGATGGCTTAGTTATTATCATTAAATTGTATTTAAAGTACATCAAGCAATACATTATAGCTCGATTGCCTATAAATTAAGTTTTTGGAAATTCCATGAGAACTGAAATATAAAACTGTTATAAAATTTATATTTTCTTCGTCAAATATGTGAATAAAGTCATTAAGGAGTACTTTTAAGGAGAAAAGACACTAATTGCATCACAATGCTTGCATCTCCCCGGTAATGGCATGAGAAGCTAGAAAACGTTCTAGTCTTGTAAATATGTGGAAATGTAATACATTTATTTTGTATTGCGAGATGGCGATCTGTTGTTTAGTCAGGCAGTTTGCGATAGTGAATAAGCTGAGACTCTCCTCTTATTTTGTCCTTAAATGAAACAAATTATTACTACAACTATATATAAATTCCACCACCTGCTCCTTGTCAATGTTTTCATTTCGAATCACACGTTTTTGGAATTACAAAAAGGGTGAATTAAAAAGATAACGATAGTACAGTGTTGCCCTTGATATATACCGTCTATATATCTTGCCAAATAACCACATAGAACCAAAACGATTTATTATATTTTATTGAAACAATTGCTTGGTGTTCCAGAGTCACTAATCAAGTGGAAGTAACATTCGTGTCATGGCCGCTGATTCGCTACAAGAGGGAAGTGCTCTTCGGTTGGGTGGATCTTCTAGGTAAGAAACTTTCTTTGAACGTAAAAAGTTCCTTTCAGGTCAGAGGAGCGTTTCTGTGAAAGATTGTAATCGATATATATTTACAGCAAACGCTGATGTCTATAACTACAACACTCAATGTAGTGATCATATTCATCAGGTGTCATTATCAACAGCTCACTACAAAAAATCCACATACAATACATGTACTTTACTTTACAACACCTTGCCAGATGACATTAAACGTTTAAATTCGATACAAAAGTTTAAGTCTCAAGTAAAATATTTTCTGCTGCACAACTGTTTCTATACAATTAGAGACTATGCCGAGCATCCAAAGGAAAAGTAATATTAATTTTAACAATGACATTTAATGTATTATTGATCATTTGGTTTGTATAATTCTAAAGAACACGTAACAAGTATTGCACTACAGCTTCTAGGTCAATGACCCCCATCTCGATCAGGTTTTCGTCCAGCTTCCCTGATCCTTGAGCAAATTGCCAAAATGGCCCTTTGTCTTGCTTCTGGACATAAATGAAACTTCAAATTAACTTTTCCCCATAGTACGTCACACACAGTTTTTAACTATTTTGACGTAAATTAATAAGGTCGAATCAGCAGATTCATCAGCATTCAGTAGTATATTTTATTTTTAACTTAAATTTGTGTACCGACTTCAGTTGCCTTATGTCATCTGGCAATGCGTTGTAAAGTAACGTACATGTATTGTATATGGATTTCTGGTAGTGAGCTGTTGATACTGATACTTGATGAATGTGATTTCTACGACGTGTGTTGTAATTATAAATATCAGCATTGCTTGAAAATATGTCAAACATTATTTATAAACATATATTCGTTAATACTTTTATTTGTTAATAATTAAATGGATGTTTACATAACATGTTTTATATATATATAATCATATATAAATATATATAATTCATATATATATTGTAACACTCCCGGTCGTCTCGCGAGAGAACGCCCGGTAAGCGGCCCTGAAATAGCTCAGTCGGTGATGGAAGGAATCGTTAACAGATACTGGTAACATGAAAGAAACACTTTGATCACTGGTAAAATCACTTTTATTCCTGGGCAAAATAATTTAAAATGCCCCAGGGAAGTTACACATGTAAATAGGATCAGAAATCTGAAAATTAGGTGGACAGATAAGAAGATGAAAAGTTAGTAGCCAGTGTAAAGCTTAGAAATTAGGAAGACTTATAGTTAGCATCACAATGGTTACAAATATTACAGATCAGTGTGCCTTAGCGCGACACCGCATTACAGGATTTTCGCAGGGATGAATACCCTGAATTATATTGCCTTGGTAAAGTTTCTTTTTGTGGGCCCGAAACGGGCGCGTTGCCGTCGAGGGGAGGCGGCGGCAACCTTCACAGAGGGCGCGGCCGGGGCGATGTCCTTGTGCCCACCCAGGCACGCGCGTCAGCTGGTCTGGCGTCTGAGGGCGTCACCCGAAGGGGCGGCGGCGCGGCCGAGGGGGCGGCGTTGCAACGGCGCCTGGCAGTCTGGTTGAGCTCGGGGTCGGCCAGCAGTCACTCTCGATTTCAAGAGCGTATTAACCAGTCACGGATTCTTCTGATACTCGTGATTATTCACAATTGCAACTTTAGAAAGTCTAGAAATCCTGCAGCGACACATTCGCTTCACTTTGCAACTGATTCCCACTTCAGAGAATTTTCTCTGCCCACTTTACCCTGCTCTTTTACAATAGCCCACACCGAAGTTTTTTCTAAGTCCATCAGAGGCGAACTTGCCTCTGGTCGGTGAATAGCTCTCCCTCCCAGAGAAGTTTCTCTCCCGACTGCCCTGCTTTGAATGCCAATTTTATAAGTCAAATCTTATTAGGTTAACTTTCACCCCCCACTCGTTTTCTCGCATGTTCTGGCTCCTTAAGATAGTTGCGTCGCTATTGGCCGAAAGAAATGGCGCATTACGTTATTTCGACCAATGGTGACAGGGGTAGTGAATGGAGTTCCGACTCTTTGCATAACTGTGAGCGTCCAGAATTTTCTTTGCCCTTCTAGAACATGCTCGCACAAGACGGGCGTTGTCCGTGAAATAATTTGTCGATTTCAAAAGCGATCTAGAAGGTTCGCGCAGCCGGCCATGTGAACACGTGCTCCACAGTAAATCTGTCGACGACTGACCCTTTAACGACTTTCTTAATGTGCCGGAGGCGGAGACGGCTGTCAGATAAGCAGGGTTGCGCGCGTGAGGCCATGTCGCAATTTGTTCCCAGTAGGACTCATGGTGGCCGAGTCAGTTTGTTTAATTTAATTTTCCTGGCATGAGGAAATCGGTTTCGCTACAATATATATATATATATATATATATATATATATATAATCATATATAAATATATATAATTCATATATATATATATATATATATATATATATATATATATATATATATATATGATTTCCAGTACGTCTGTTATGTTTATTAAGATGTTTGCCTTTATTTTTGCTTTGTAGCTACTTACACAGTTTAGAGAAAGTATTGTAATACTGCAGGAAAAAAGGGGAATATTGATTATAACTCTTATTGTGGGATCTTGGTAAAGCAAATGTGGATAAATCTTCTACATGGTAAATTACTTTCTTTATAATGTCGTGCAGACAGAATCGCTCTCGCTCACTTCTCGCTCAAAAACTGCACCCACTTTTTAAAATAGCTTTAGTTCTAGGATACCGTAAAGGACGCTTAAGAAAATGGTGCAAGTCTCATTTTATTTAACTCCCTGATTTTTCGGAAATTGCAAAAATTTTGAATTTCTTCGACGTCTTCCTATAACTACAAAGTTATGAAGATAACATTTTTTCTTAATGAAATGTGTTCATCAAAAACAGACCTTCAAATGCTGTCATGTTCAATATTTTGAAAATATGCGTATTATTGACGTAATTTTGGGTTAAACATGAGCAATTTTTAAATTTGAAACATTCATTTTGTCAGAAATGGCTCCAATTTTTTATTTTTTGCAAGTCGTATATTGCAAAAAACTGTAAGGAAAGTGGTTCTGGTCCCACTTGTGGTGCACGTTTTTTCGAAATTAGGAAAAATCTTCGAAGTTGTAAATCGAATTTCCTGAGCTTTGTTTTAGGCGCCTCTAAAAGTAATTTGAGATGTGTTGGGGCAGTGGGATATTCTGAGATTGCCTTCTCATTGTTTAACTTAATATTAATTAACTTAATAAAGTAAATTAAATTAATGTTACAAGTCCTTGAAAATTAGGTGTGAAAATGTATATCTACATTAATATAAAGTATAAATAAAATGTAAATGTGTATTATGTAAGCGTTACAAATATTGCAAGGAAGTACGTGATTTCTCGTAATCGTTTGCGCGAAGAGTGTAATATGGAAGAGTGTCGAGAAATCGAGAATTAATTTGGAATATTAATGGTTCTGGGCGATTCCCTCAGGGGCTAGAGACCATTCTAATTATTAGCCCTCAAGATTTATAAATGATGGTCCGTATTTATGATAATTATTATTAATTAAAATTTTGTATGAACTTTTATTTAATGCATGATATTTTCATATTCACTTTTCAGCTCTCTGGGAAAACTCATTATCAAGTTGCAATTTAACAATAAGAAAGTCACGATCCTATGTGAAATTCTCAGAATAATTTCTCATTGTCGGGCGGTGTTTCTAGATTAGTGCTTCTTGTGACAGAAGGTATCTTTCACGAGGACATCGTGGATGTAAATATCAGATTTAAAAGTTCAACTTCTAGTGTTAGTATATTTTATTTAATTTTTTTAGAATTGTTTATGAAACTTATTGAACTCAAACTTTGAATTGTCTATTTTATGTGAATTTATTAGCTTTATAAGAATTAGATTTCGCAATCTTTCTTTCTACGATTTGTAATGGGTTTTACAAGTGATGATGCAGATATGTTAATATGGACAGCAATTGTGGTTATATCAGATATCTTTTACTCTGAGCGAGAAAGTACGTGTTGTTGTTAGCACCACTAGTTCTGTTCACAAATGCATTTTCTCAGGTGACCGAATATTTCGTATCCTTTGAAGGGCGCTCCGTGGAGCCGCGCTGTGGATGCCGCGAACGCGCGCGCGATCGCCTCCTTTGACGCGTGGAGACCGCCAGCAGATGTGGAGTCTGCTTCTTAGATTTTTCATGTTTTCACGCTACTGTTGCGTTGATAAGCATTTGACATGCCAGGATGGCGAGAAGCGTAGTACTGACACAAGGTAGCAACGTTTACATGACTACCCTATAAATTACGTTTGAAAGCACACTAAACATTACACTACTATCTCTTCCAAATGTCGGTGATAAAGTACCTACGTACCTGGTTAAAATGTTCCGTCAGTTGACTCTTGGTCAGCTGTGGTGCTGGCATCCAAGCGAGAGCGTAAACGGCATTATCGTGGCGTTCAAGCTCCCAATTGGATTACAGCGTCACAATGACAGCTGAAGTGTCAACAGACTTACTGTTTTAATCGAAGTATAAACTATCTGCAACCAGAATTGGTAGAAGGTTAAGGCTCTTTCTCGCGCAAAGGTGCCGTGCTAGTAGCTCGGCTCAAGGAAGACGGCTTTACGCACGTAGTCGCACGGAAGTGAGCTATTTGTGAACACACATTCATTATTCTAAACACGAAACCATTTTTTCATTTAAGAACATGTTTAAAACTTGTGAAAAGATATAAAGATGAGTAATTTCTTAAGCGAAAATTCGTGGTTTCCCATAAAGATTATGGATAGTTTTCAATCGTAGATGAATCAAGTGATAGAAAGGCGTTTGATATATCGACCTGAACACCTTACATAAACCGTATGTTACGTAAACGGCAAGTAGGAAGAAATTATTGAATGTTTTTAGAAATAAACCTCTTACTAGAACTTCTAAATTACACATATGTATAATTATCAAATCGTAGTTAGCATGGGCAATAAATGGCCACTCAACTCACAGCAATATGCATTATAAATTTACATATTACAACTGTTGAAAAATCATTAACTAAAATCGATTATTCTTCCTTTGGAAGATTTTTGTTGTATAGAAAATGTCCCCCAAGTGCGAGTTATATTTTCATGCTTCGATTTGCTTGGCCTCTATTGTGCCCTGCTCACAATTCGGTGAAAAAGGTTTCCTGCCCGGAAAATGTATATGTGCTGAGGATGAAAAACTAGGTAGCTTCCTTAGCAAACAGAAATAAAACATTCATTCATCGATTGATTTATAGCCTCGTGCACGCATCAACTCATTTATTGGAACACCCATTGATTTTAGAGCTCACTCATTAGTTCATTAACCATGTGAACACTTATCTTTCACAAAGCTCATCATTCATACCTCCATTCAATCATACACTGACTCATTCTAACATACTTTTATTCGCACACTCCTTCATTCATACAATCATCACATTAGCATTCTGACTTCCACTCATTCGGTCATTATTATTGCTACTCCCCTTTGTCGCTCATTCATTCGTTAGCTCATTTGTTATTACACTCAATCACTATTTCATTCAAGCATTCATTTATCAATTCATTATTGAATCGTTCATTTAATCTTCATTAATGTTTTACTTTCCTTGCCTGTCGCCAGTGTCGTTCGGCGGCATCGCGGGGCTCTTCCTGGGCTTCAGCCTGCTGTCGGGCGTGGAGGTCGTCTACTACTTCACGATGCGCGCGTGCTGCATGGCGCGCAAGGAGCGGGGGGCGCTGCAGCGCCTGCAGCGCGAGTACGCCACGGCGCCGCGGCCGGCGCTCGACCTCAGCCTGTCGCCCTACTTCGGCCAGCCCCCCGGCGGCGGCGGCGGCGGCGGCGGCGCGGGGCTGAAGCGCGTGCGCCCCGCGGCCGCCCCCGCCGCCCCCGCCTACCTCGCCCCGCAGCAGCCGCACGCCGTGCTGCGCGCCCCCAGGGCCATGGCCGGCTACCAGTACATGCCTTGAGCGGAGGCAAGGCTTATCCTACCGCCCCTAATCCCGCATCGAATCACACGTGAAAGAATCGGCTCACTTCCGCGAGAACACGACGAACGACAACGTGAACCCGGAAGTCGCGAGTGGCGTCGTTTATAATCCAAGTTGAGTGCGAGGCTCCACTCTTCAGTCTAGAAATAAATGTACAACAACTTAGAGTCTGTCCAACGCATTTGTTGCCCAAATACTTTCATGTCGAACAACTTGTTAAGAAAAATGTAAAAATTAAAAAAAGAAAACAATTTAAGAAACTTATTTACAATCGATGGGGCCTATATTTAACAAATGCTTCTAAAATAAAAGTAAAAGAATCCTTTTGCAATTCTTGATGTGTTCACGGCACGGAAACTATGCATACCACAAAAACTACTACGCTCTACAAAGAAGCAAAATACCCTCATATCCAGGAGTTCCCGTCTTTTTCTTCGTTTTCGTTCACCAATTTCGCTGCATCGGGAGTCAATTCGTGAACGGGAGAAACATAAAGGATATAAACCAGACTTACTTGTGATGTCCTGTGAACGCGGTGCTGTGAATGGTGAACTAACGCGTTGGAATGGTGATGTAAGAAACAAGGTGCAGGCCCCGAAATGCGCAGTCGCAGCCATTCAAAGAACTTAAATTCGCAAGTAAGATGTCGAACGCGACTCGTATTTCCTTTGCGAGTTCATAATATTGTTGTGCAGCGGCTCTACCAGGATTTTGCTTATGGTGGGGGTTGTAAATGGTTTCCAGCCGATTTCGTTATCTTCTTCCCGTGCACTACCTCCCTTATTTCATCAATGATCGTGAATTCTATAACGTTTTCCCAAAACTAGTCCGGATGAGCGGGGGTATACTGTTCAGGACCTGTGGGCCACATCAGGCTACGCTAAGATGGAAAATCGTTGGAACTATGGACGTCGTACCTAGAGAATCAGACTGCTCCCAGCTGACAGGGAGCGCTTTGTAATTGATCCCCAAAGCAGTGTTACTTGAAAACAATTCCACAAGAAATTGTTCCTACCAGATTCTTAGAGGATAAAAAGTAAAACATGCTTGCGTACGTATACTGTTGCATCATCGTCAATAACATCTACTGTCCTGCTGTATGTATTGACGACGTCAAAAGCGTAGTCGCTGCGTCGAAATTTTCTCTTTACTAATCTGTGGTTTCGTTTCCCAGATAAAGCGCAGTTTTTTACATCTTGTGATTGTATTAAAGGAGATAAAGACGACCCTTCATTCGCCACTTCATATTAGTCCAGGAAAGCCAGGTATCAGTTCTCCGCACTTGCTCGCCAATGTTACATTCTGGATAAGGCACAAACGGAAATTATTATAATTAATTATTGACTGTTCTAAGTAGCCACTCGACGCAGATGCTAGAATCGTAATAAAAAGCATCTCTTAGTTATTGCATTTGCTCTACCTCGTTTGCGTTACTGCTGTTGGGGAACCTGTGGAGAGAGGATACTCTAGTCAGTTACCATTCCATGCGAAAATGGTGATTAAAATGTGATAATTAGCTGATGTGTCGTTTCGTTCCAAACACGTGGACTCTATGAGCTACGTTGTAATCATATTGGTAAATTAATATAATGTTTGAAAAAATGGGTCAAAATCGTTTTGTTACAGTACATCATATTGAGTCGAAGTGATTTGAGTAAATTTTACCAAGTAATTTGTGTTCTCCGTTACGATCCGTGAAGATACTTTAAAAATGGGTAGACGTTGCTCCTCAGATAAAAATAGAAAATTAAACGCCAAATTTTATATTTGTACTTTATTAGTGAATAAATTATCTTATGAGAAATGTGATAAGAACACGTGCTAAATTATTCTTACTCTGCCAGTAAGTAATTTGTAAAATCTTTTACAATCAATATTGTGAAACCATATCACCGGAAGTAATCATTCCCTTTTTAATAACAATGAGAAAAAAGCGTTTAAAATTGGGTTGAATTCAAGTTACCCAAGTACAGTCCACCACTGCGCAGGGAGAAGTGAGGAACTAGCCTCAAATCGTTAATGGAAAATCTAAGAAACAAACAGCAAGTTGACAAACAAATTCTCTTACTCTGTGGTTTCATAAGAAAGCTGTATGTTAAACAGATCAGTAGCTCTTAAAGGGCATTTACGAGTAGCAATGGAATCACTTCGGTGTTATAGCTTTCAAATCATTCTTATCTTTTTTGAACCGTACGGTATTGAAAGTCAACAAGTGAGAACCTTATCTTCAAATACTGAGCGTGACTAGAACTATTCATTCGTTATCTTAAAGTGTTTTTTAATTAGAACAAAACAGGTCATGTACAAAAATATGTGATGTGTTTCACTAAAAAATAAGAAACATAGAAAATCTATATGTATTTGAAAAATAAAGTAATATATTCTGAGTAATAGTTGCATATTTTTACCTTTGTTTCATCCTCTGACGAAAAGGGACCAGTATATAATTTTAAATCTTAAAAGATATGATATTGACTGAATAAGTATCAAAACTGGTATGATCCCACGAAAAATAAACTTAAAAAGACGTTTACTTAGATGATTTCTTTAGACGTTTCAGTGCACCGACAATATATTTTACTGGCGTTATTTTGAAATTAGACTAAATACTCCACGAAAATGCAAAATACTTTTAATACTCTGAATGAAACATGCATTAAATAATATAGGCATTCCAATACGCCCGATTATTTGTGAGCGGTGTGATCAATGATTAATTTTTTTATTGCTGTTGGTGATGGGAAACCTCCAGGTATCGTTACAATACAGCCCAATAAAGTTTCGATTTCATTACGACCCGTTCAGATTTTAATGTTCAATTGCATATGGGGACTTCCTATTCGAGAAAAAATGTTTGCCGTACATCCATGAACCATAATCATCACATGCAAAAAAAAATTCGCTTTTAAACTTAATGACGCAATCGCGAAGACGCATTAATTGTATTAAGTAGGAGTATCCGGTAAAACTTACGAGATGAAATTTAACTCTTGCATTAATAAAATGAATAAAAACACTACATTTATATTTCTTAAAAACGAAATGCAATTATGTATTTATGTTTCTTAAAAAGAAAAATGTGAGTGATTGTCATTAATTTTAAGATGTCCTTTGTTAAAACGTGTCCCCATCACATTGCTCTGATAAACACTCTCGTTAACAAAAAATTAGTCAGTTACTAAGGATATAAAAAGGAATATAAGAAAGGAATAAATAAACGTTTGTTGTATTTTTTTATGCGAACCACCAATCTCAATCAATTTAGGAAAGCCTACCTAATGTAGCTATATTTTGCAAATTTTCCAAATTGACTCCAACTACCGGACTCCTCTCCTGCCCCCAAACTCACTTCGCCCTCCCCTCTTCTAGCCCTGAACTCACTCCACCTTCAGAGTTGCACGCCGAGAAAATTTCTGAATTGTACCCCCAGATGGTGCTCCAATAGCACCAAATAATGCGATTTTCTAGCGAACTGAGGGTTTTTTATTTTGTGATGCTTATGGAGAACTGTTCAATTGGAAGCATATCCTTAAACCAAACGTAATAATATGCAAAAAATAATAATAAACAAATTTCTACCATGATCCAGTTGCTCAAACGTAAACGATTCAATTGCTGGAACGTAAGAATGTTATAGATAATAGAAGATAGATTGGCTTGGTACGTTATTGACAGTATGGTTGATGTGTTAACGATAGGTTACCTTATAGATAATAGGTAGAAATAATGTTTTAGATACATTTAATATTATTGACTTATGTAAATAATAATAAGAATAAACGCCACATTTAAATGTTCAGGAGCAAGACAAGGTATCACATCACTTGTTCAAAAGTTTAAGGGAAAAGGACAAAAATCGAATGGAGACGGGGACACGAATAACATTGCTTGGTGTATTTGACAAATTGAAAGACATGTGCAGCAGCATAATAAAATGAGTGCCGGCCCGCCCGCAAAACTTTTATCCAGGTCCCTTAGAAGCAAACACCAGTAGTGTTAGTACCTTAAATAATAAAAATATCCTTCAAGAAACTGGAATTCATCGGTCTATGATTAATAACCAATAGTGGGAAAATCTTTCTTTATTATTTTATTAAATTAAGTGTGTTCATAAAACCGAAATGAATTGCTTGCCTTCATTAATTTGGATACGGTTACGTAAGCTACCGAAGCGGCAAAAAATCATTTTTCTGGTAGATTTTTACCTTTAATGTACCAACTATCGCAAAGTATCTGAGAAACTATTAAGTATTTAATATTTCTTACAATCGCAAAAACTTCAGCCAAAAAGTAGGCCCCCTTTTACCCCCCCCCCCCCCCCCGCATTGAGGACCTCACGGGCCCGAACGTTGCCCCCTGGACTTGTGTAACAGGCTTAAGGTACGCATAACGAACGATTTCCGTTATTTGTTTGTTTCTTTCGGGAATTTTGATGACGTGTCATATTGCGAAAAATGTATTTTGATTCACCCTTGTGCGAGTCAAGTAAAGTCAATCAAGGTGAGTCTCAGTAAGACCGGTCGCTATTTTTGTAGTTTCATCACTTTTTAACATTGAAGTTGGTGCTTTATAATTTAGAAGTGGAAATCATACTTATGAGGGAAGGGGAGATATTAATGCATAATTTGCGAGTGTAAGAGACCTTTGTTCAATCTGGATTTGATATGTGTTTTGACCCAGATTGGAGATTGATGTGATAGGCGAGTCAGAAGAAGAACATAGACTATTTGAGATCCTTATGAGTTGAATTCAATGAGAAAAGACTAATAGTTTTAGATAGATTTGCGAGTAAGGGATGAACCAAGGAACGTCCAAAGATTTTCCTAGATTTTTTAAATCTATTAGACAGCAATGCTATAGAAAAATATAATATTTAAAGATGTGCAAAAATAGAGGTCTCATTTTCAGTGATGTGTTAACCTTATAAAGTTTTGATGGGATGTAATAAAGTTCTAATGCCAAGAATATTCAATTTTGTATTTAATAATACATATTTCTAAAACTGATCAATTATCAATATTTTCTACTGAATAATTGATTACAAAAATGTACCTAATTATTTAGAATGAATTACAATGCACTTGATAAAATACACAGTTCATTAAATATTCATAATTAAATAGATTTATTTCAAAAATACATTTTGAAAACAACACATATAACAATGAAAAAGATTGTATTAAATGTCTAGTATTTTGCGGACTCGTTTTCAGTTCGGTATCTTATGATGACATGAAGTGGCAATATCAGAAATTTGAATGCTTCATTGTCTCATATATTACCAGTGTTTTCTGTAGGATCGCTCGCATGGGACTTTGGCAAGCAATAACCCAATTGATACACTTTTATACTGACTACCGCGTGTGCACCTTCTGCCCAATATACCGTTCATCGTTCTTTTAATGAGGCGGAAATACTTCGGTCAGCTGGTGCCCTCCGCCCGCCAGCTGCAGAGATGAAATGGACTTCGCTTCGATGGGTTTTTGTCGTGTCTTTGCAAATGAATGTAACAGAAAATTATCTTTAATTTCAATTTATTATAAAACTATTACATATTTATATTTTTATTTTATATTTATTATAAAATTATTATTAACTTGGATGTTTTTTTAAAGTTACTCCTGACGAACAAAACATTTTAGGGATGATTACTCCACTTACGCTCAATACCCAGCAAGGGCTAAGAGACATGCGAAGACAATTTTTTTTAAAATATGGAAAAAGTATGGTAAGTAGTACAGGAATAAATACATGAAATTTCATTTAATTTAATATTGTACGTAGTTTTAACATAGTATACTAAAGAATTTGAAGATTAAATTATGTAATAATATGTAATATTTAAGATGTAGCAAAATTCATTTGTAGTAATAATGTGATTTGTTGAAGTTGTATTTTACGAACACAATTTGTTATTCTAGGTTTCTAGAATTATTAATAATCTGGAAACAAATCTGGCAGTTGCCAAATTTACGAAACGTATTTATTTAAGAAACAAAATCAATTTTAATTCAATAACACTATTCCTGTTTGAAGGAAAGCATTTAACGTTTTATGTACAAATACATTCACATTCAAGATTTTCTGCTAGAATTTGCCACAATAACCACAATATTTATTTAATATGACAGCCTCCTTAAGTGAAATACTTTGTACTTTCTTTTTTGTAAACAATCACTTATCTCAATGGCCGGCAAAATTTTAATACCCCCGACCACGATTCAATTCGAACTGCACGTGACACCAATTTACATGATATTCAACACTATTAAAAAATGATTTACACTTCACTAATTTTACTAGCATATTATTAACCTTGCTGAAAACAGGCATGGAATGTACAGGTATAATAATTTAGTGAGAAAACGTTCAGGGGTTTTCAACACAGTTTTATTTAAGAAGGTAATAAAAACGAACCCTACATACCTATACGTTTATACCTTCGAAAGAGAGTCCATTTACGATCATATTTTCTTTAAAAGAATGATTCCAACACACAAATATCATTGGCTTTTGCAGTTGTCATTGATAAACAAAAGAGACCAATAATGGTAGGTGTAATTACCGCTAGCACACGAGCAATCACTTGAAAAACGCCCAACCAAATCAAACTCAGCGCCTGCGGTTTGTTTCTGCAATTATTTTGATAGCCAGCAACGAGTAATTTCTTACTTGCACAACATAAACAAGCGTGAATAAATGTGAATTGTTACATTATTTGGAGCACGTTATACAGTGAAGCAAAGATAATTCAACACAATATTGCCTTGATTACATGGAAGAGAACTTGTATAATTGTACCATAATTAACGACCAATTTTAAAGTAAAAGAAATATATAAATTAAATATACAGATGTGAAAGCAATCTAATACACAGTCTTAAGAATGCATAAAATAAGTCTTAGTTATCGCCTATTAACTCTATCACCTTTTATCATTAAAATATTACATCTGAAACACGTTACAAAAGTTGAACGAAATTATTTAATATCAAATTCTTCATCACAAATTTCAACTCAACTTTATCACAAAATTCGAAAGTTCAGGGAGTGCAAAGGAAATGCGACCTGCGTCCTTTCTTTACGGGTATTTTGCTCTATCAGTAAAGTTGCCACCTCTTCGGGTTTCACCCGGAGACTTCGGGTTTCGTGACCAATCTCCGGGCTCCGGGTCATGCCCAATATTGAATGTGCTACGCGTTCAAATGCTTCTGATTCTTAGATTTCAAGAATTTGCACGCATTTTCTGTATTTTAAATTTTCTTTTATTAAATATTGTTTTACTTAATGAGATTCGTAGAAATAAATACAAATTGTTGGTGTTTTCTCTTCTTTTATAAATTACAAATAAAAATATTAAATGCATTTACATATTTCTACATGTTTTTCTGGCTAACTATAGACACAGTTCTTGAATAGTAAATGCAAATATTAACGAAAATAAGTTGTACGATGAAATACAAGTAGTATCAAAAACTCTTTCCAAAATAGAAATTCAAGACTAGACGACAGACATTATATGGGTCAAAATTCAGTACATCAAGACCAAATGCGACAAAGCACGTAACGGATTTGGTTGATTATAAGCCATGGCTAACGCTTCGGATTGGAAACTTCAACTACGTCAATTATTTGCTATGGTCGATGGCGCATATTGCATAGGTTACAAATGGACATTATAACTTCAATACTAGTGGGCTTCCGGGGCAAAAATTCTGCCGAAGAAAATCATACAAAATCGTTTTCCAAAATGTAGCTCACACACACTGCTCAAGAACATTTAAAATGGTATCGTAATACCCTGCAATAAATTAAATTTTAACAAAAACGGTCTTTAAAAATCCTGCAACAACTTGTAGTATAGTACATAAACAGTACAACAGTTCTTTGAATTACAAAAATATCGAAAAAGTTTCTGTTCCAAAATGGAACACGTGAATAAAAAATATTTAACGGCATGCGATCTCTTCCTTGGAGAGCCTCATGACGTCAGCTTTGTTCCAAGCACTACGTATGAGAATGCAGGTGTACAGCATAATGAGAATAGACCGAATAACTCAATCGAACGTTCTCAAACTCCAAAATTTTCATTTTGATTTTCCATTTTCCCCCGCGTTCGCGGTTATCTAACGCAAACGATGACACTTCTCACATGGTGATGATGAAGATGATAACGATATAAGCCCATTGAATCCCTAAGAGGGCAAGGGCTTCCTGTCAGAACACAGGGGAGGCTCTGCTTATCTCTTTGGGTGAATCAGTCCTTAAGAGATTATCACATGAACCGCTGCATAATTTTCATTCAATTTTTGCACGCATTGGAAATTGGTTATATAGATAAACATTTGAATTTTGCAGAGAAAATCGAAAATGTTTCATTTTGATTTTGGATTATTCCAAGTGTTCCTAGGCATTTAATGAAAACGTAGACACTTCTCACGTGACCCGCGAAATAGTTTTCTTTCAATTTTTGCACATACGGGAAATTAGAAATATAGATAACGGGAGTCTTTTTCCTCACCCGCTTGGGTCTCATCGGTCCCTGACCCCCTGGTCATCCATGACCGCATCATCCAGCCGACGCCCAACGCAGTGTCGCTGCCACTGGCGTGCGTCATTCGCGGGAAATGCTGCTCGCTCTCCGCAGCAGTTGCCGCCTCAGCGACGCAAGTCCAAGGTCGCCCCTTGCCCGTCGCCGGCGGCGCGATGGCAGTCGCTCCCGCACACGCGCCGGCGTCGCACGCAACAATCGCACGCGACCGCGAGGTGGCGCCGAGGCTGCGATAAATCCAGAGACGGGTATCGTGCCCTTGATAGGTTATCTCGGCGATCGCCTCGACGGGCGGACCTCGCTGCCTGCGAACCGGCGCATTTGCACAGGTGGAGGTGAACGCGAAGTGCCTTGATCAGGGGTCTAGGCAAAACAATAGCTCTGTGAGGAGCATTGGATATAATACTACAACAATTAGACGTTACTGAGAGAGGCAGCGTGATCGCGCTATCTCTATTGAGCTTACATCGCCAGAACCTGTGCTCTGAGGCGGGCGCGCCGCCACTGACAGGACAGGGCTCGAGGTGGCAGCGGTGGCTGGACTCATCCCCTCCCCGCTCCAGAGGGGCCGCGCATTCAGCTGCAAGCGCTCCCATGCCGGAAGTACCACCGAACTCAGGTGAGAAACTTTTTACTGTTTAGTGTTTGTTTGTTTCCTTTTTTGTATCTTTTCTTTCATTGAACACGAATTTTCCAGCACATCAGATTCTCTTTTTCTCTTTCGTTTCATGTATTTACTTCTTGTTTATTCATGTATCCTTTCGAGGGCTTAAATACAATATTATTTTCACTAATAGGAGTGAGCATTCTTCGCTTTTTGATTAATAGATCGCGGCCCCGTTTTTCAGATATTGTTTAATTTACATCACTTAGCATTTATTTAATATTGCATAATACAATATTAAGAATGATTGGTTGTCGTATATTTATCAATTACTTAAGGAGGCGAATTTAGTTTTTGAAAATTTGGAATTCAAGTAGTGAAGTAGTGAGGATAGTATAAAAAGTTTCAGAAATGTGCTACAATAGGGTAGTACTTTAAATTTGCATGGTTCTATTATTTACTCCGTCATATTTACTCCCCGGTGATTTGGTCACTTTCAAATGACTAATGATTTTTAAAACTTCTGGTGGAGATATAAACTTAATTTCCGTTGTAGCTGAAACCTCATATTCATTTGCCAATTTAAGCCCATTTTATTGTGATTGGCATTGCAGTAACATGTCAAAAGACCTGCTCTAAGTTATCAGCTAAGATTTCGGTTGTTTCATCGTCTGAGTATGTTTTATTTGTTTTCAGAGGAGGTATTTCAGTTTTTTCTCCTGTGATGCGTCTGATTGTTGACCAGAGATGTGTTGAAATTGTGTCTATTGTTTTAAAAATTGTTGAAAACAGATTAGCCAATAGAGAAAAATTTGGGAGAAATGGAAATATGCGGAAGCTTTGTGACTAGCAAAATTGCAAATTACCAATAATACAATGTTAGTGCTAATGGTGATACGCAAAACCGTACCTACTAAAAAGAGTCAATGTGTTGAGTAAATTTATTGGGACCTTGAAACTATTATACTTCCACTACTGACATTCATCCGGAAAGAAGAGATTGTGAAGAATCAAAACTTGTAGGAATTCCTTGCTGATCGCGTGCCACTGATGAATACAAAATGTTGCCTTGTCACAAATATTTTCCTTAGTGATCACAAATCAATAAACATTACATCATGAGTGATTCCCAATAGTTTTCATTTTAAAAATGTGTCATGATAATTTGAATACTATGGATCAAAAGAAAGGAGAAAAATATTGCGAAGAAAATTGCTAGCTAGCATGTAATTCAATTCAATTTGTTTTTCTTGAGTGCATGTAAAAATATTACTTTAAGGACAGACTACTTTACACCTTTATGGAGCAAGACGAACAATTTAATAATAAAATGAGATGCTCGTGTAGCTTACCTCGTTTCGTTTTCATTTCATTTACTATTTAACTTAACTCGTAGTTTTGAATTGTCTGAAATAATAGTTTAGAATGTTTGCAACTAACTCCAAAAAAGGAACGTTAACAACGGTTTGGACCGTACACATTAGAACCATTAAACAGCATGCAAAGTCCAGCTTATTCCCTGAAATATTGAAGATCTTATATAATATCATTGGCCTGATTTAAAATATGTGCTGATCGACTCGTTGAAACTCAAAAATTAAAGTTATCATCTTATTTTTACCTACGTAAAACGTTCATCACATAATATTGTGCGGAGTCTAATCTTCGAACACATATTTCCCTTCATAAGGCCAAGGCTACAGCTGCCATTCTGGATGGATACCGATATAACAGTAGAGCTGTTCTTATCAGAACGACGAAGAACACTTGAGCTTCTAGATAGTGGAATTATCACGGAATAGGGAGATTTCCAGTGTCATTTACATTATGTGTTGTAATAACAAAATTTTTTGTGTGAAATGTTTGCGAATCCACCTTAATCATACCTGGATGCAGATTTACGAAGCTTTTGTTCAGCTGCTAAAGAAATAATGCTTCGCCCAGTATTCGAATGACCTTTTGCACAATGTTGCAAGACGCATTTTCTACAGGAGTCTAGCTACTCAGCTTTTCAAGTTTCATCATTTTATTTCTGTGTGCAAAAAATAAAATAAAATTTATAAGCTACTATTAACTACAATATTTGCTCTAAACACACAGATCTAATTTTGAGACGTAAGCACTTGCGCACGGTATATTCCTCCCAACATTTACGGTCTCATTTGTACGTAATAAACTAATTCTCAATATTTAAGTTAAGATACGATGCACGCACTGAACACAATAATTCTCTTTTGTTAGTAAAATTCATACTAGTAACCATTAACCAAAAATTAAGTAAGTTTATGTATTTTTTATGTTTATTCTAAATTTTTAAGATCAAAAAGCATTGGAATTATATAAAAAAAAGTAAATCCTCAAAATAGAATCATTTTGATGAATAGAATAAACTGTTTAATGTATATTAATACGTAGTTAAAATTGTTTTATCTCAATTTTCATTTACTATAATGTAAAAGTAACGGTTGCATACAAAGAAGTGACAGGTGAAGGCAGATGTCAGGTCAATTGATCAGTGGCGCGTCTTTCTTAATAGACGAGCGTATGTTCGTTGCAGGTTATCGTAAGGAATTTGCAACAGCTTGTGCTAGTCTTTCGGATATTATTGCGCGGACACACCTCACGACCCTCAAAATCTCTGATTTGTGGAGAGGAGCTTCTGCAATTCGCTTCGTTTCATTCGCAGTTCAGATTCAGAAGCAAAGAAAGGAAACCAGAGGAGGTGGCTCAGGGCATCATCTGATGTCACGCGCGCGCCTCTCACTGGGCGGCCCCAACGGTGGCGAGGGTTTCTAGACCGAGGTCAGCGGCTGGCAGCTCTGGTTGACCCCATTAATACTAGGCGAATGCCGAAGCAGTACCCTAACAAACTGGCCACTGACCTCGCGCGATCTTTCCTTCCCCATATTTGTCCTATCGTCAACCCTTACACACACTTGCACTCTCAGACACGCCGGAAGACCGCTTAGAGCTCAGAGCGAATTCCGGCTGGGGCGGCGCCCCAGCGGTGGCAGATAGCTGGCTGAGGAAAACCCCGCTCGCCGACGGTGGGCACCGTCAGTGGGGTAAGATCACCCACATCTCCTGGGGGACATGCACTACACTTACAGGACTAATGACAGCAGCAGACGGGTTGCAATATTTAAACAAGCAAGCTAGTAAAGAGCAGAAGACATCCAGGTACATGTTTGACAAGCTGCAAACTAATGTCTTTCTTGCTCAAGGCCAAGGATATTTAATTACTTGCGCATTAAGAAAACACAACTCCAACGGCGCCCGAGCGAGCAGCTTTCACCAAGCAAAGAGCAATGTTTGCCACGATTAGATATTCGAATTAGCAGCTTTAAATTAATATATCCGGGACAAATAAGACATTCGAGGAAGTGGCTCACTCAGTTGATGAAAGTTACTGCAATCGTAGCGAAAAACTACAGAAAACATGAAAACTTAAACACGTGCGTGGGGTAGACTTCACCTCAGGCAAAACTTTATGGTGTGTAAAATGCGACTGCCACCCAGGAAATCAATGAAATCGGTTGAGCCCATGGGGGTAATGCAGTCAGGAAGGTACCAGCAAGCAGAGTGTGCGCTTTAGCCAAAACAAATGTGTTGTGCGCTATAGCAATACGTAATAAAATGGCGCTGGGGTGTATTCCAAATCGATTTAAAAATCAATTACGTTTGACACAATTAGAAGTAAATCTTCATTTTGAAATGTTATTTGTCCAGAGCAACTTTACTTCTACCTATGCGTTACCTTACTCCCTTGCTATATAACATGATTTTCTTTCATTAGTAAATCCCTTTATATTACACGACAATGTAATAGTATTGCTTCTTTCAGTCATCACTGATTTTCTAGTATACTATGTTTACATGTGTATATTTCGATTCAGTCAAGTAAGGATTACGAATTCAAGAGTTGATGATATCTCACCCTCCATAAGGACTGATTCAAGGAAATAGCAAGGGAAGTTACAATATATTTCTTTATCTTACCAGTAATTGAATCAGTACGATGGCCTTGGAAAGCGAACAAGCTAGCCATAAGCCGGAGCACAAGAGTAGTGACACATCTCAAAAACGTCATTTTTTTGCAGGAGAACGGCTTTATCCATGAGTGAGTAATTTAATTCGCTTTTAAACACAAATTGTTTTTCGACATATCGACTATCTGGTAAACTATCTTCACATTTTTTTATTTGTAAAATACGTGATCATATTTGTTGACTAAGCTCTAAGATACTTGTCAGAAGTCACTTTCCTTGTGCCACGCGGAGGATCTTAACCTCCTTGCACTACTTATGGCCGCCCTCGTTTACGCAAGCGAGAACAATTTGATCGGGGGGGGGGGGGGGGGGGCGAGTGCATCGCCCGGCGCTGCGCAAGCGGTTCCGCGCAGTGCTACCGCGTGGTTTGCGAATCGCTGAGGTGTAAAACGCACCAAGTCGGCGAGTGCAGGAATTCTCGGAGTATGCAAATTGATTATAATCGTACATCGTTAGAATACTCTTGGCGGCGAGGCGCGTGGACAACCGACAAAATTCGAATGCCCACAGACAGGCGCAACCAGTTACAATGCTTCCCATGGGAAGAACTTAATTTGCTCACCTCACAGGATACTTATAGGTAAGGTAATTGTATTTATTTGTTTTACCCAACATAGACGGGAATGGTTATCACTAACTGTTTCTTAAAGTAATACAATTTCTGCAATGCATGGCACACAATGACAGAAATAACGGACTAAGCAAAGAAATTTGATTTTCTTGATTTGAAATCCCTTGACAGAGCTTGTTTTACAACTTTATCGCTTGTAACAATGGTATTCAATAAAAAATTAATAATACTGGATTTGATTAATAAAATAAAAGACATTTTTTATAAAATTATATTTTATTCCATCTTTTTCCCTTGTAAATAATTTATTTCCGTAATGCAAAAAGAAAATTATACAATATTTTTTCATAAATATAAATTGCCGACAGGTTCCACTAGTGAGTAGTGGCCATGACGAGTGATTCTGATCCTAGCACATCTGGTCTCAATTGCTTCTCCACGCCTGTACCAATGAGGGTAACTGATGTTACTGCAGTGCCTCTGTCCGGGATGTTCTAGGGTTCGAATCTCGACGGTGGCAGGATCTCTAGATGGCTAGGTCGAGTGCCGCCGCTGTTTGGAGGAGAATTCTAGCGGCCGGTTGCTCTGATCGAAAGTTTTCCGTGGCGTGTCCGATCAACAGTAGGCAAGTGCCGGAGAGGTACCTTATGAAACGGGCCTTCCTCTTCCTTGTTCTATCCACCTGCCGGGAAGCCAGGCGGGTGTTCGGCGCGTGTGACGGCGGGGCGGAGCGCGCAGGCGCCGGATCTCGCCATCCAACGGGCGACGACCGCATACACTACACTCACGCGCCCAAAATCTATCAATTAATCTAATCAATCAATCCACTCCTGCCGCACTCTACGTAAGCCTCTGCGGGCAAAATTCAGGCTGTAGAAAACACGGCTTCACTTGACCTGCATTTCTCTCAAGTGGATCGGCAAACATTACGAAATTCACAGACTGTTTTCGGGCTCCGTGTGATTTTTATAACATTATTACGCAGGGTATTTACTAATCATTAAAGTGGTAGCAAGAAATCGCCTGTCCAAATTGCTTTGGCGAGAGCCCCCCCCCCCCCCCCCAAAAAAAAAAAGTTGCCGATTGGTGTGAAAGGGAGGTGCGTGAAGACCCTCCGCCTCATCAGCCGTAAAGTTTCAAAAATTGAAATATTATAAAATAATGGGTGTGTTTTTGCAATCTTTGCAATACATCGGTGTGTTCTAAAAACGTGATTTTTATTTTTTTACAGAAGGTTTTTATATTCAATTTTTATCCTTATAACGTGTTTGACAAATGTAAAGACTGGAAGATGTATAGTATTTTCGTGGATCGGACGTAGAAATTCGCTATACTTGGTATTTTAAAAAATATACTCTTTTGGGGTTATTTAGCATCAAATAGTTAAAAAAGGTTCTTTTTAAATTATATATTTGCAGTCATGTGGGAGAAAGTAAATGGGATATATAGAGGTCTGAAAAAATATTGACGAATCAACAATTTATTATAATCAAACCGTAATTACTGCAAACGTTCTTGGAATGTATTCTTTTTTAGATCTGTAGAGAATGGGTCTAGCGGAAACCTTCTCTGTTCAATGTGCCTGTCTCAAGCAACGTGGTAAATCGTTTCCCTCAAGGCGAGCGCGGGGCGCGAGCGCAAGGGGCAAGTCTAACGCAACATCAAAATGCGGCCCATATTGTGGAAAAAATTAGAAACCAAGAATGCCAGAATGCTTATTCACACTAGTGTTCGAATGTTTGATACTGTCGCCACGATCTCACTTGCAGGTCCTTGGAACACTAATTAACTGAGCAACTGAAATGAAAAGCTTATTGATATATTTCTGTAAATCATCAAAGGAATTGATTCATTGCTTTTCTTTCTGGAAAGGGACATTATTTTCTTAACTACAAAAGAGAAGACTGACTCCTCGAACTGCGCGAGCGAAATGGTAGTTTAATCCAAAGAAAAAGACGCGTCCGTTATTTGCTGTATATCGGCCTAATGACTAACACTACAGGCCTTCAGGAGCAAAAGTTCTGCGGAACAAAGGCACACAAAATGGTTTTCCAAATCGGAGTACGCACACACTGCTCAGAAACAACAAATAAAGTGGTTTCTGCAATAAATTAATAGTTATTAACGTCATTAGGCCTACAGATACCAAATAACAGACGCGGTTGATGTTTGCAAACGAAGGTGATGGCCGAGGTATATAACTCACCAAGTCTGTTATTTGTGTTATCGTCCGTGTGCCATTCAATATTTTTCAAAATAGCATGTTCATATAAGAAAAATAATATAAATAAGAAATGTCTATTCCTTTACTTCGGAACAATAAATCTGACGGAATGCCGACATTTCACACCTATACATTAGGGCAATATTCACAGGCGTTGGAAGTCGGTAGGTCTACCATACGAGTCCATAGACAAATGGAAACAGTTAATGTAAGCACAAAGCGGGCATGAAGGATAGTGAAGAATGCTGGCTTCGTACGAAAATATGTTTGGTAATGTTTCCTATCAATCAACTGAGATTTAAATTTTGTTTATATGCTTTATCACTTATTACTTTATTATGTTTATTTTCTTTTAAATACGGCCTTATGTAAACAATTTTACCAAGGGGCAGGAATATGATTGAATGGCTAATTCTTTGCTTGTTTCGTTTGGTGTAGTTTTTATTAAATTATGTTATTTGTTTAATTATAAATAATGCGAAATAAATTAACAAGTCTCTCTTATGGGTGGACAACTCTTTTCAGGAGACAAGAATCGTTCTGTTAAACCTCCCAACCTAAATATAAAAAGTTAATGTAATTATTGCATATATTTCACTCTGAAGTAAGTGCCATTACGAAACCAAGATACTTTCGATTAAAATGTTTAATTTCACTCTCAATTGAAAATTTCGAATCCTGGGTGATATGATTCGTTTTACGTGAACAAATTTAAGTCATTAGTTCACCCGAAACCGAGCTTGGCGAGACTCGAGTCATCAAAATGTAAATGACTACTTTTAGTCACGAAATAAGTGGCTACTTTCATTTACAAATCCGTACTTATTCTCCTGCACAATGACATTTTTATATATGACTTGTTGGATGTATTAGCAATGTACGCTCCAACGACCCGAACCAATATATACGCACGACGGACAATCTGGAGCGCCACTGACTCCTTGGCAAAATCACGCAATAGTTGGTTCGACACAAAAGCCCACTCCACTTGGTTGGACACAGGTAGAGAGGGTCAAGCGCTGACACGACACTGTATGGTGCACACTGATGATAAAAGTGACGCAACTCAAAATGTTAGGTTTTCCATAAATCAAGTAAAAAGTTTGTGGCAATAATGAAACATTACTAAGACAAACAAATGTACCTGCACTAATGAGAAGGGATATAAAACTAGGATTCAATTGTGTTTTAGTTATTTCTAGCAATAACCCCAAAGAAGTGACCTTTGATTTAGTTAAGTCCATTCTTGGAAAATACTGGAATCCAAAAATTCAGGCATTCTTTGTTCCTTTCTCATTTCTGATGAATGAAAGATAATGGTGAATACAGAAAAATCTTTTTAGTTTTTCAATTTAATTCACACACTTTTAGCTTTTGTTTAGCTAATGCAGCTCTGTCATAGTAACAACTCAAAAAGTGTGCGATGTCTAACTACAACAGCGCATAGGGAGCGATCAGTGGGGTGAAGGCAGAGCACGTGCCGTGGCGAGGCTTCTTCCTACCGAGAACGTCGGTGGCGCAAACGTGCCAGGATGCAGACAGTGTGATGAAATACACGTGCACTTAAAACACAAAAAACACGTTTTAGAGAAAAAAATAAGAAAATATATGTGAAAAATGTGTGAAAATAAGAGCGTGTATGAAATGTTGAAACGTATTAAAATACAATACAATCTCGTTTATCCGAACCCCGCAAATCCTAAATTTTGGATAATCTGAACCAACTTCGAGATGGAGGAATAATAAACAAAATAAATAAAAAGATAATTTGTAGGGTAAAGAAAGTTTTTTGTAAATGTTGTAGCACTGAACAACTAATAATTGAAACACAAATTGTCAAAATAAAACAGTTATTGCACTAGTAACTACGGTGTATATCAATGTTTATGTAGCTGTAATTTTCACTTAGAGGAACATGCAAAATCCGTAATCTTTTTTTGCCGTGAGGAGCGGAGTCTTCTGAGCTGCCACTTTCCCACATCGCACGTTGCGTTGCGTTGTCCAGGAATACTATTTATAGATGCATTTGTATACGTACGGGACATCTTTTCGGGTAATCCGAACAATTTCGAATCTGAACAGACCACACCCCAAATTAGTTTGGATTACAGGTGTTTTACTGTATACCAGTGTTGGCTCTTAAAGTAAAAATATGCTCAATTGTCAAAAATAGGTTGAAAAATGCTCGGTAATGTTTTGTACGTACACTGGTGTTTGTGACAATTGCAACACGGAAGGAATGGGTGAAATCTCTTAAATATCAGTGGGTATGTAGAACAGTGTATACACGAGAAGTGATTAAGTAGCGTGCACGTTGCCCTAGCAGCGCCCTCCTGTGTGATGCTGGTCAGGTCAGTGTTACGCCGCACACGCGGGGAAACGTGCAAGCTAGTGGGGGCAAAACGGGGCAGAAAGTCGGTCTCCGAATGCGGCTTGCCTACCATGATAATGCGGCTCAAACTGGTCGCGCTGCTCCGACAGGAGCGTTGTTGCGCGTGTTGAACGAGGGGGCAGAGAAGGGTCAGCGACGAGCGGGGACTGGACCACACAGTGTGACCACAGCGCTAGATGGCCTCCATCTTGTCCTCACGGCCTTAACAGGCAGAACCGAGTTGGCGCGACGTTGGAGTTCTGCTGCGGACAACGGGTGTGGTCATGTCTGACGGTTCGACGCCGTCTGCTGAGGGCTGGACCGGTGGTACGCAAACCACTGCATCGGAACCACCAACGCCTCAGGCAGCAATTGGCACGTGAACGTGTTCACTGGTGTGCTGAGTGTCAAAAATATGTGAGGCCCGCTTCAAATTATGCTACAGCGATGGCAGCTTACGTGTTCGCCGGTTCTGTGGTGATCAAAATCTGCGATCTCGCCTCATGCGTATTGAGGGTAATCTGAACAGCAACGGGTACATTAGGGAGGTTGTAGAGCCCGAAGTACTGCCCCTCCTGCAAGCAGCTCCACATGCCATATTTCAGCAGGACAATGCCCGACCTCATGTGGCGAGGAATGTGCGCGAAATTCCTGCGAAGAACGACGGCTACAACTGCTTTGCTGACCCGCACTTTGGCCTCACATGCCGCCCATGGCACATGTCTTGGATATGACCGGCACCTTGGTCGTTCTGGTCCTCCTGCAGCCACTCGCGTTGCTTTGTGGCCACACTTGGAAACCGCGTGGTAGCATATTCAGGCTCTCTCTTTCAGTCCTTGCCACGACGACCAGAGGCTCTGATGGCAGCGCGTGGCGGCTTCACACCGTACTAAAGGTCATGATGCAGGTCATGTTACAGTTCTGTAATTCTAATCATTTGTGTATATTCCTAATCTGTGAAATAAATTTCATTGTAATAGTAGTATGTCTCCTTCTTGGTGTAGCAATTTTCACAAACACCAGTGTAGATTTCAAGCGTCAAGAAATGAGTTTCATCTCTTTACACATATCATTTTGTTAGAAGGGGAAACGGCGAATAGGCTAATAGGCAGATAGTCTAGGAATGAGAGTATCTTCATTTTGTAGTTCATTAGGTGATGACAGTCAGTTGAGCATAGATGATGAACTTCGTTATTAGTGGCATATGATAAAACAGTGGCTGTTATGACTATTTTATTCTCATGAGTGATTGCTGCGTAATATCAGCATTCTCGCAAGGTTAAGCAAATGACATAAGAGGAAGCGATCCGCTTGTGCAGAAGCCATCCTGTAGGGGATTAGCCCAGAGGAAAGAGCTGTGTGAAATTTTGAGGAAAAAACGGCGCTAAATGCATGAGGAAAGCGACACGACTTTGTTTACATTGGGCATTCCTCGCTGCTTTTCAAGGAAAAGACTTCGAAAAGATTCCACAATATTGAGTTTCGAAAGCAATGCTTGAATACTTAGCTGGAAAACGTGTTCTAAAATTTTAAATCCATTCTCTCTCCTAACGTGCGGGAGTTCCAGTAGTCGTTTCTATCGATCGATTAGTTGAAACTGTTGTAGACGGAAAGGAATGTCGCATGACACTCCGTGACCTTGATCATCAGCTCTCTAGTGTGCATTTGTTTGCAGAACATAGTACTCTAAATATGTCAAAAATAGTTTTATGTACAGCATTCACTGATTGTATTACAATTTTATATCCACATTTAGTTAACATTTAAAAAAAGTGCAAGTTAAGTGATTTAATGCATTGGTAGGTGTATCCTATCTAAGTTAATGACAAATTAATTCAATCGAGTCGCATCACTACAGTTAAACCCTTCATTACAATTCATGCAACTTTCGGCAATCATAATGATATAAACAGTTACAAAGTAATCAGAATACATAGAGGAAACAATGCAATCTTCCTTATTCAGTATATTACCAGATACTTGAAAACGAGTTTTTAAGTAGTAAGACCTTCCAGGTCTTCCCTAGATATTAAATAATCATAAACTCAAAATAATTTCAAAATAAATAAACACTTTCTGGCCCAATTCATTTACTGAGCTATGTATCCAAGTGGCCTCTCAGTTCCACATAGACTACCCATTACCCCGAAGGACTTTCTAAAAAGCAGATTACACAGAGCAACCCGGTGCACGAGCCGGACGGGCTGTGTAGGAAGAGGCAACCGCAAGGGAGCAGCAGCACATCGTCGCTGCCCTGTGGCAGGCGGGCGCGGAAGGCCACGAGGCGACGCATGGAGCTAACATGCAAAGAATAGGCAGATTTTTTACGATTTTATCTTTTACAGTTTCATTTGTATTGTCTCTGCCTAGGTGGATCAGGGCATCAACTAATGTCACAGCAGTGCCTCTGACCAGGAGTATCTGTGTTCGAGAGCCCACGGTGGCAGGGTTTTTGTCATTAGCTAGATAGTTAGGTCGAATTCTTCCGCTGTCTACTGGAGAATTCTAACGGCCAAGGGCTCTGATCGGTAGTTTTCCTTAGTTTCTCCAATCAACGCCAGGTGAATACTGAAGCAGTACCAATGGACCATGCACCGCGAGCGATCTTTCTTTCCTCTTGCTTGTCTTATCCTCGCCCCCTTCCTTACATACATTTACACCACTTACAAAATCATACTACCACACTTGTCGGTAGGCTAGTTGAAAACCTAGAGCTTGTCCCGGCTCGGACAGTGCGCAGCGGGTGGAGATACCTGGTCGGGGTAACCCCGCTGGCAGACGTGCAGTTCGGCGTCGGACTTCGGCATCAGCGGAGGCAGATGCTTTGGGACACGGCTTTGTCAATCTTGATTATCTTTTGACGTAATGACTGGGCGTGGATTCATTTCGTGATAGTTGCTCACATATCGTGTAGTCGCTTCGCAAATCTAAGTGTACCGGAGAGGTCAAATTTGTAATAAAACATTAAGCAAAATGGAAACAATCAATCAGTCGAGAACTACGCTACTGAGGAAAGGGAAGTCTGCTGCTGGCCGAGATTGAGCCACGTGCTCGCATTTCGAGGTCCCTCCGAAGGCCAGAGGAGCAGAAACGACGGGTATCAAGGCCTCGACTCGCTTTCGCCCGTGGGGCCTTAACTTGGAGACCTGGTTTGATGCGCAAAACTTCCACCAAAACAGTCTCGCGGGTGAGGCGGGAGAAGCGTGCGCTCGTGAGGACTCTACTGGCTCATGTAGTATGTAGATGTTGGCGGTTCGATCGCACTTGAAGGTCGAGAGCTCATGAATTGTATGCAATTGCTTTAAACACAATGTAAACTAACAGTGTATACGTTCGTACGTGTCTTTCAACCACCAAGCTTTCGTACCTAATGGGGAGTTGAGCGAGGGTAACGTCACACTAAGCTCTACTAACAAGCGAGCGTGAAATTTTGATTAGTGACGTATTCGAGTTGAGGGACGAATCCACCGTAATTGAATACTTTCCATTGCTTCAGGGCAGAACCCCTGATAGTCAGGCAATGTCGTCTTGCACTGATGTTTGGGCTGTCTACGGAATCCGCGTTCCAAACCACGTGTACTTGCTAAACAACAAGTTGATTTGCCTACCAAGTGTAATTGGGGTTCCCACCACAGGTCTTTTTTGGCAAAAAGTGGTCACATTCGACCCTATATGTTCTATTTTAATAATCGTTGTTTTTCTATGCTTTCATCGACATCGAAAACCGAATGGTGATGTATCAAAATATCTATGTATCGATATTCTGATGAAACTTGCTAGCACTGACAACAGACTCCATGAGAACGCAGCACCTTTTTCCTATAGTAGACAACGTGTGCGAGGGGGACTTCGCTTCAAGGAATGACAAGAGGATCGGTCAGAAGATAAATGCAATTATTGAAAAAAATGCATTCCATATTTAATTTAATTTCTAGAAAGTGTGATACTTCTATAAAATATAAAGAGAAAGAATTACTAATTTACAATGTTACTCGTACTTCCTAGCAAAACAAGCACCGATAGAAGATCAGAACACACCCTATTTTCTAATATTTACAACTTTAACCCCATACCCTAGCGTATCGAACGAGTTAAGTGGTTCTAAACAACCTTTTTTCAAATTAATAATGTACAGTGAGCATTTTTACAAGTTATTAGAAGGTTATTGGAGGTATGTGGTTGGTTCTCGCAGAGATAGAAATGAATTCCTCTGACTGGGAACCGTCGTAAACCGGGGGAAAGAGCTCAAAAATGTTGACGAGTGTACGAGTGATGACAGAGTAGAGGGCGTGCGTAGTATGGTGTAAACTGATGCAGCTCGATTGGCAGATTCATCATCATCATCATCATCATCATCATCTTCTTCCTTCTCTTCTTAGTACTCTTATTATTTTTGCTCTTCTTATTCTTATTCACATTATTCTTCCTCTTTCTTCTTCCTTCTCTTCTTCTTTCCCCGTAACAGCAGTACTTACTTTGGCCTATTCTCCGATACTAGGCGAAGTATTTTGTTTGTTTGTTTTGTTTGTTTTTCGAGATGTGTTGGGGCATCGACCATTGAGGTTGGGTGATCAACCAATCACTGGTCCCTAAAGGGGGGAATGGGGATTGGGTACAGGGTATAGGAAAGGAAGGATCGCGCGCGTGCTGTAGTTGGTATTGTTCGGTGCTGCCCTGGCATTCACCTGGAAGCGATCGGGGAAACCATTGATTGGAGCAGTCGGTCGACGACTCGATTCGGGAAGGCGCCACTAACTCACCGATGCTACCTACGTACCAGGCACCTGGCTCTGCCTCAATGATCGTGGGCGATTGGCTGGTTAGAGTCCTAACATGATAATGGCATAGCTCAAGGGGCTCGGTGTGATTTGAATACATGGATTTGCGTCTCTCGAGCGCCGCGACCAGGAGAGGTGGCTCAGGGCGTCAAGTGATGCCACTGCATTGCCTCTGGCCGAGAGGTGAGGGTCCAGGGTGGCAGGATTTCCAACATTTGCTAGATTGACTTCTGTCGTCGGCTGGCGGAAAATTCTAGCGCCCGGTTGCTCTGATCGGTAGTTTACGGTGGTTTCTCCGATCAACACAAGGTGAATGTGGAAGCAGGACCACAACAAACGGACCACGGACCACAAATCCTCACCCTTTACACACACTTACACTAACATGCACTGCACTACCACACATGCCGGGAGACCTAAAGCGTTTCCAGGCTGGGGCGCGAAAAATGCTCATTAGCTATAAGGCTATGTATGATACAGTAGTGTGGACGATAATGAGGAATAATTTTGAACATCATTCGGCCAATGTTGTCATTAGCCAGAAGACGCTGACTAAAATGATTGAAAAGTTGATTGCCCAAGAGTGAGGCATAATGCGTAGGAAATTATACGTTGTGTAGATTCAAAGTTGATTTATGCAATTCTCGAAGGGCAGATCCTTATCGTTCTAACTAGGAAATGCATAGGAATGGTAGAATGGAAAAGTGGGAAGAAAGGGGCAAGTTGCTTGTAGCAAGTGTCAATCTAATAGGAGTGTCCACGGTCTTCTCTACATCCTTGTATAAAACAATTTTAAAATTAAATTTTAATTTTTGAAACTCATGATTGTAAATTTTCCTAGATATAGGATTCATGTTGTTTTTACAATAAAGCGAGTTCATTCTTTTAATGTTAAGGTGAGAAGGCAAATCCTTTTTCTGTTTAGTACGCTGAGTGTAGTGCGATTCTTAAGCTGGGTAAGATATAATATGTTGCACTACTTTGGCTATCAGTTCATCAGAATGCATGTTCAAAGTTCTATGTCCCCTCCCACCAGGTTGACTTATTACAGATACTGTTTTTCTCTTCTTCTAATTGCATTGGATACAAACATTTGAGATATATCCTACACTCGTGAAACACCCGCAGTATTACTCTCTCGCCATTTATGTGAAAGAGAAATGCATTTGTTGTATCCCTGTTGTGACATTTTCCAGACTCGACATCTCTCTTTTTCTAGTTCCTGTCGTGTCAATAAGATTTCATATGTAAGAAACTCTCTTGGAATAATCTCCCAATGACAATATTCTTCAAATAACGCGTTCCGCGCATAACGCGTTCATAGTCTTGTCTGAGTCGAATAATTCGTAAAGAATACAATTATTCAGGCTCTCGTTCCTAATATTATAGGATGGAGAGAAAATCTTCAAGAGTGTGTGGAAGTGTGATTTTCAAGAGACCAGGTCTTTCATAATATGTAAATTATGTCAGGGATAATTATAATTGCTCTAAAAATGTAAGTTAGAATTTGTATATTATTTCATATTTCTTCGTTTCTTCTTCGAGCATATGTTACAAAATTAAAAAAAAAAAATTATGAATTATTTAAAAACTATTTTAAATAGCGTCCTTTAATTGAGTTAAATATGAAAATGAATTGATGATTTCGCTTTGCTTAATAAGATATGGAAATGAAAAGAAATGCATGTAAAAACCCAGTAATTTGGAAGAATATAAAAATATTCTATTCTATCCATTGTAATTTTCTTGCAAGCGGTGTCAATAATGATAATTGGCAAAATGTATATCCCATACGAATTAGCGGCCATTGTTGCTTGTAACCCATTTTTGTAATGCCACACTGATAACAAAGCGATAATAACTGCTGTCTTTTCTTTCGCATTAATATAAAATAATAATTTTAATAATGGCTAAAATATGCGTCGTGCATCGTCGGTACGTGTATTTAGAAATGGCAAAAATCTGTTTTCGATTAAGCATTTAAATTAAAAAATATATATGTATTTTTCACGCTTTGTTTGTTACACTTCAACAACCATTTGAAAAATGTTTAAGACAAATTGTCATATTATAGTATTACATAGCCATTAACAATATTGCGAGAAGGTACGTGCTGTTGTAGCACCACTAGTTTATGTTTCAAACAATGATTCGCAAAAAGCGGAATGTTATCACGTGTCGAGCTAGTAACGTACAATGCAAGGACATCGCGCATATGGAATAAACGGAACTTATGCAAAGTAATGCAATCATTTTCAAAATGGGTAAATACACGTGACCGAGACTTGCACATCAACAGATTCGATAATCTCGGCAAATCGGTGTAGGATTCCCAAACCGACAATTCAATGTTGCAAATCTGTATTGATGATGTGATTGCTGCCAAACGTGAGAATAAATGTCAATTTATCAGTACGAGTTGCATCAAAACACTACGGCATTATTTGAATGATTGTTCTGGAGAGGCTATTTCGTGATCAATACATGAATTCGGTATCGGTTATTTCATTCTCAAGGGGGTATCAAAACTCATTGGCAAAACCCTAGGAAACTAATGAGGATAAATACTGTAAAGTTTGGTACATTTTGTGTATTAGTCGTTCTCCACAAGCGCAATATTTTTCTTCAAAACTACCAATCTTGGAAAAATGATATTTCACAAAATTAATTCCACTAATTTCGTGATACAAATTTAATTTTTGACGTATAATTAATTATAAGTATAATAACGTAAATCAAATCTAAAGAATTCACCACGCCGTTTCACACGAACGTTGCGAAGTTGCTCCAGACTGCAGGCCTGGCAACAGTAGTTAGCAGCGAGCTCTGTTGACGAAGTGGCAGGCGCTCCAACGACCGCAAAAGTGCAGTAAATTGCCCCGTGGGGTGGGAAGGTGGGCTGCGAGGGAGATTACTCACATCCTGTTCCCGCTCGTGATTCAACTGCGCGAGCTCTCTCCTCCACGCCTCTTCCTCGGAGGCGTCTTAAAGGAGATCGCCTTGAGCGGTCAGGACGAGCCCACTCCTTTCCAGGCGGAGGGTTGCTTATTCCGTGTGTCCGGCGCGTCAGCTGCTGCTGTCGTTGGCCTCTTCAGGGAAGTGGCGGTGTTCTCCCGTTGTATGATGAGATCCGGCTCCAACCTGTATGTCGCTTTGCCGCGTTCTCCCATCCAGGTATCTGCCCACAGGGGCACCGCCCCATCCGGGCCAGCGCTAAGCTCCCGGCGTACGTGGTAGTTTCGTGCACGTGTGGCGTCTTTGCCGGGGCAATAAATCACAGACGTGAACGGTTTGTAATTTATTGAGTATTTATTTGAAAAATGCTCCAACACCTGAATACTATGTACAATAATTAAATAAACAATATTGACCCGTTACTAGAAGGAATGTTCCTGGTTACCACCACCACTGGCCTGATAATTAGATATCTTATTCGGTGTGATGCACCAGTAGCCTACGTGAGCATACAAGCGAGTATGCCGCACCTCCCGTCTCGACGTAGCACGCCGGCTTCAGTTCCCTGCCTCAGTAGCCTATGCATTAAAATGCAGCCCCGCGCACAACCCACACGACTTCCTACCGACGCGCCCAAGTATCAGAAGAAGGAGTTTAGGTCCGGGGTCCGTTTATATTACCTTCTGGGCCGGCTGACGGAACTGCGTCATGTCGCTGTTTCCGCCGACGCGTTTCCACAGCCCGCATGTCAACGGGGTTCACAAGATTGCCCCAAGTGGTCCAGGGGGTTCACAAGTGGCCACCCACGACACGGCACCCCTTCCCTTCCGCTCCCTAGGTTTGCCATTGTTCAGCCCGGCGTCTCTTCCCGCCAGCGCTGTCCATGAGCATGAAATGCACGTGGCTGATATTTTGTCACGTTTGTACAAGGCGACTGATATGACGCCACATGTAAGGCGATTGGGCAAGGGCAAGGAAGAAAAAGGAAAGGTCTGCGGTCCGTGACCTCCTCCAGGCAGCGTCTGAACTCGACCGAGCTCATAGCCGCGTAGAAAACCCTGCCACGGTCGGGACTTGAACCCTAGGACCTTCGGTTGGCAGCCCTGCAGTGACATCTGTTGGGCCACCTCAACCGGTAACTACTTTTCCGCTTTCATTCAGAGTGTAGGGTAATGTAAAAGAGCTCACGGGAGCAAGGAATCACTGATAGGCTGGAAGACCGCAATACGGACACATGGTTACATAGGATTTTTATGTTAACGTTTATGTTATTTAATTATTCATTAAATACATACATTTACTATTTTCATGAATATAATACGCAAACACATAATATAAAATTATAAATAGTTTAACTATTTATCGGCAATCCGGGATGCAAGGTTTACATTACTAAGCAGGAAAAAAAATGGATGTGAGTGGCAAAATATTGGAATTCGAATGGCATTAATCGTTTAATACCTCATCTTTCTATCCGGCTCTAGGTCTAAGAAAAAACAGAATGTGGCGCGAAACTATATTTAAATTTAACATCTTGACATAATTTTAAATGTTGCTCTATTGCAAAACATGTTACGATTGTGTACCTTATCGTTTTTTTATGGTGCTCAATTTTTGATTATTTGTATCTTTTCTTTTATTTATATATTTATTTATTTACTATTTTAAAGATTATCAGACAGATGGAAACATGACTTGGAGAAATATTTTCTAAGGGTATGTGTTGGAACACAAAATCTGTCGAGGCAACATGATGCGGACAGCGTCTGAATCATAACATCCTTGAAGAAGTTTACATTCATCTGCACGTCTGTATTTTTAACGTCATGCATTATTCTGCGACGCTAATCTAATACATAACATGCCCAAATGAATCAGTTCGCATCCAACGTTACGAAAATTTCCGCCAAGACTTCATGCCGAAGCACAGTTCTATTCCAACCACTCTGATACGACCGACCAGAGTCTTGATTTCCCCAAAAATCATCGGCGAAGGCACGTGTCATACACTCTACTTCTCATATTAACGACCCGTTGTGAACAAGATGGTTCTCAGTTTATAGAAATAAATAAAACCTTTTTTCTGCACCTCATGAATTAACCTTTAGCTGTTTACGTTCTCCTGCCATTTAATTCTGAATTATTATACTTTTTGGCATTGTGGTAAAATATTTTTTCCTGGATTCTAATCATTTGCTCGTGACTGTACTCAAGCATTTTTTTCAACTTCATAAAAACTGCATTTCAGCAGTCGAGCCTCGCAGTTGAACTAAGTTAACATCTTTCCTTGTTCTAAGTATTATTATGTTCCCCGCAAATATATTAGAATTTGTGTACATCCTCCTCAAAATCTTTCTCATCGTTATTAGGTAAAGTGGCACCTCGGTCTTTGTCAATTGTATTGTTCTCAACCCAGTCTTACTGTGAAAAACGCTGAAATGAAATAAAGTAAACCCTTTCAAACAATAATTCTGCCCCAAAATAATTTTCTTGAACAAATTTGCAACTTTCTCACTCTACCTATCACTTTCTTTTACCAAGAAACACATGTTTTCTGCATTTTTATTTTGTTACCTTTATGAATATTAATGTCCAGATTTTGAAAACTCACCCCTAATCCCTTGACCTGTCCGGCAAGGGAGGCCCTACCAGTAGCTACGATACCGCCGGCATACCTCTCGGGGTCATGGGGGTACTCAAGCTCCGCCACCAACGACAAGGTCCTGTACTCCCTTGGCGGAGAAAGTCTTATACAGAAAGTCACCAAGAGACTCTCATGGCAAGATCACATGTTGCGAATGAACAACGACAGAAATCCTAAACAAGTGGCAAATTATCAGCCGAGAGGAAAAAGGAATGTAGGACGTCCAAGAATGCGTTGGAGGGACCAAAATTAAGCAGCGTAACAGGCATTATGCCTAAATACTTGAAGATAAGAAGAAGAAGAAGAAGAAGACGAAGAAGAAGAAGAAGAAGAAGAAGAAGAAGAAGAAGAAGAAGAAGAAGAAGATGATGATGATGATTTTGAAGACTCATAGCTTTTAATGAAAATGTGACCTGCGCCGTTTTTAAGCGTCCCTTGCATTATCCTAGAATAAAAATTAATTCAAAACTTTCGTGCCATTTTTGAGAAAAAATTGAAAATGTTGAGGCTTTATAAAGAGAACCCTTATTATCAAACTACCCGTTTCAATTCAGTAGGATCTCAAGTTCGGCCAGATCATTCGGTGAAAGTCAAGTTTGAAGAAAATCGTGTCAGCCTCAGACGGCTGTCTAGGTACTAGCTGCAGCGGTGTAATTGATTGATTGATTAGTGACTGCGCGCTGTTTTTTTTTCTCGGGAAGAGTCAGTGATTTCCCCCGCTGGATGGCGAGATCCGGCGCCGACCTACACACCGGCTAACGGGGTTTCCCCCAACCAAGTTACTCCCACCAGCGGCCACCGCCTCAGCCGGGACAAGCTCTAAACTTTCGACTATTCAACAGATATGTGCGGTAGTGTATTGCATGTAAGTGCAAGTGTGTATGTCTTGAGGTTAGGTCAAGGAAGGGAAAGGAAACATCGCGTGCACTATATGGCCGATGTGTTAGTATACCGATTCGGCATTCGTTTGGTGTTGATCGGAGAAACCACCGAAAACTACCGATCAGAGCAGCCGGCCGATTGGATTCTCCTCCGGATAGCGAACGAATTCTTGCTGGTCTGGAAAATCCTGCCGCCTTCGGGATTACTGGTCAAAGGCACTGCAGTGACATCAGTTCATGTTCTGAACCACCTAAGCCAATAAAGCAGGGGGGCGAAAATAAGGAACCGGATGAAGTTGCATCACTAACGGAAATATTCATGTTACTGCCCATTGATGATGATGATGATGATGATGATTAGGGAGCGGATTTCTATGATTTTGCATATTTTTGTCCGGTGCTTCAGGTCGTAGCTAAGAGAAATTTCTTGACATTTGGTTAGAATTACATGCTATGTAGATTATTATGTTAGTGCATATTTGGCTGATTTTTCTGTTGGTGCATATTCATGTAATTATAGAAAAATATTTCATTAAAATAGAGACTTACCTCTAAAACCTTCAAGTTTTCATACGATCTATGTATTTGTGAGTGTTCATCGATTACAAAGAGCTTGTCGCAGTTTGCGTTTTTTCCTTTTCTATAGATGATAGAATACTCGTACATCTGTAGGAAATGATATAATTTTTTTACAATCAGGCAGAAAAATTGCAACAAGATATACAATGTACTTCACTAAGGTAAGTATTTACTTCAATTATTTCTCCCACGAAATAATTAAAGTGCATATCTGGGAATTTTGGGTCATAAATACGCATTTTAAAAATTATGTTTCAAAATTTTCGGCCATAAAATTCCTTCCGCAAGTGTCGATGAGAAAGCGGTTTGTTCTTCCAATGCTGGTGTCCCGCAGGCGCGCCGACGGGCGACGGGGGCGCGCTGCTCTGGTCGCCGCTGGTGACGGCGGCGTGGACGCTGCTGGCGGTGCTCGCCGTCACCGCCATCGCCATCCCCTACCGCTTCACCAGCCGCCGCTACCGCCAGCTCGTCTCTCGGATTCCGGGTCCGCCGCCCGTTCCCATCGTGGGCAACGCGCTGCTGATTGTCGCCGCCACGCGGAGAGGTACGATGTTGCATCTCTTTCATTAAGTTTCATTGCACATTCTCTCAAACCAGTTACTTCTGAACTGTTGAATGTCCGTTGGGGTCCTTTTTACTCGACTAGTTCGGGAGAAATGCACGGATGTAAAGAACAGGGTTAAGTAACATAAAACTACCAAGACTGTCCCTTATAACCAATAAACATGAAAAGAATTGTTAAATTACTACCAACGTTTACATTCCTTATACAAAATAAGATGTATGTACGTTGACAGAAAGGAAAAATATGTACTCGCTTTAATACAGTTCAGAAATGGTTTCTTCAATAAGTGTTCAAAAGCACGTCGTATGTTGGACGAAACGTTAATTTTTTGGACTTGATTGTTTACCATGCTTAGCAGCACTTCACTTCGCGTCCATTTATAAACATTACGTCCAAAAACCCTCATATTTCGGCCTTTGTATACGAACACTATCAATGTTTGTATTACTCACATTTCAGAATATTCCAATTTCATCGCATGGACACTCCTACAGAAATTCGAAGTAGCTTTGACGTCTTATCATCTCCTTGGCCAAGATTTTCTCGTTGCATCAACAGCCTGGATTTAGAGAGATCACCTAAATCTGTTCAAATTCACACTGATGACGGAGTTTAGGAAGGAGTAGATCTAAAGGATATTTTATCGAGTATTTTGTGAAGGATGGGGGAATGCTTGTATGGCGGTGTTTGAAAGGAAGATGGTGATCTTTATCGGGTTTTACGATAATGATTACGCGATTTCCCTACAGAAGGAATGTATGATAATAATACAATGACAGGAGTTTAGGATTTTTGTTCGTCAAGGTGTTCATGGAGGTGTTGGAGTTGAAGATACGTATTTCGACAGGATGAGGTGATTTTATTGCCCTTTTTTTTCTTTTTTTGAAGTTCGATGTAATTGTCATTGTTGCAGGAAATGTGGTTACTAGTTATGTAGAGTTCTTGGCCGTATCAGAATAAAACAATATCACTCTCTTCTTTTACCACATATCGCGATTTGCAATACATAAACAATTATATTTTTCTTGTGTAAGAAATTTTAGTACTTGAACAATGCGGCTGTGAATGTATGTTTTGTTAGTATTCGTCTGGTATGTCTAACAGACTTTCATTGGATTTTGAAACAACAATGTAAACAAAAGAATATTCATTTGCAACAACTTTTACTTTCGGAAAGGTCTCAAATAGGGTGTCATAGGGTTAAATAGGGTATAATTTCATTTTGTCACAACAGCCTTCACATTGATATGTCGGTCGAAACGTCGGCAGCTCAGCCATCGACGCGGCGTCACCCGGACAGCCCAGGTCATTACTCTGGCCGCGGAAGCCTACGACAGCCTTCACATTGCAAATCACCCTCTTCAGTTAATAAAGTTTTCACAGTGTGAGCAGAAAACGTGTTTTACTTTCTCGCACTTACTAACGTAAGAACATGAAGCAGTAATCTTGCGCCGGAAAACGGAACATTGTCGACACAAAAACCCTTATTACCAGACCCAGGTAAGGAAAAAGTGGATAAATTCAGTTGCTAAATAAAGAAACAAACTCCTCTAACACTTGGTGTAGCCAGAATCCATGTTTTGTGGGTCCTTGATACTGAAAATTCGATTGACGGCAAAACGTCTGTCTGTCCGGCTGGCACAACGCGAGCGCATAAACCGTTCAGCCATTTTACCTCAAATTGCTGTTCCCCAATCGTTCTAGCTGATGTCGCGGACCCTGGACTTTGAAATCGATGTTTTCGTTTTGGAGGGGCACTTAACATGAAACCTGTAGGAAATTTGAAAAAAAATCTCCAAATTTTTTGATTAAATGTTTTTGAAAGGACGTTTTAGAGAATGATGCAGATCTCACTTCCGTTAACACCCGATTTTTCGTAAATTGTAAAAAAGAAAAAAAAATTAAACTTCAAAATTGGAGATAGAGATTTTTGTCTCAGGCAAGTACAAAATTAGCTCTTCAAAATAGGTCATGAACAATTTTTTTAAATAGTCGTAGTTTTTGCATATTTTGCGATTGAATTTTACAAAAAAAATCTCAATAACCGCTCCAATTTTTTTCTTTAAATTTTCTTCACTTATATAATAAGAGACGATAAAAATATAGTGGTAGTCATATTTTCAGATATTGCTCCGTTTTTTGAAAATAAAAATAAATTAAAACTACAAAATTGACGATAAGAGATTTCGGCTTTAGACAAAGTCTCAAAAACCGCTCGAATTTTGTACATTACATTTTTTACATTACATATGTAATAGGGAACGGAAAGAAATAGGGCGCTAGTCTCATTTTCGGGTATTCTTTGTTTTTTTCGAAAATTGTAAAAAGGAATTGCGGTGTAATATTATTACAGAACCGTTACTAAGAGGCTAGAAAGTATGTGCTGTTGTAGCACCACTAGTTTAATTATTTTGATGGTTGAATTCTCTAGAAGTAAATAAATATCCAATACATAATAATTTTAAACTTTTCTCACTTTTTGAATTGGCGATTACTTCCTCCGGTTCTTTTCCGTTTTAATACTCCATTTTACCATTTTAATAGTCTCACGTATATATTTTTTTTAAATTTCATTATTATTTTGCGATTTTATTTTTATATCGGTATTCCGTGTTCCATGCTTTGAATGAGTAATAATTGATACATATTTGCTAAAAGTATGTGCTGGCGAATATATACTGAATGATAATATTTTCTGTGTTTCAGGAGTAATACCATTATTGAAAAAACTTCGCGAACAATATGGATCATTCTTCAAACTACAAATACTGGGGCTCACGCATATTATGATTTCCGATGTGGATATGATAGAGGTAAGTTGCTAACAGAAGGAATCACCAAGAACACAACCGAATTACTTTGATAATTCCATACAATCATATTAATCGCAAAACCCTGAAATAATTATTTGAGTCATCACTGCCAACAATATTGTTTATTACAATAGCAGCTTTCGATGGCTTAGCCATCATCATCAGTTTTCTAGTACAAGAAAAAAAATTAAAACGTGGATATTTTTTGATTTGTCAACAAAATTATGATAAAAATATTACTAATAATTTACAATTTTTAGAAATATATTTAACATTTTTTAAGAACTGAATGAAAGAAAGGGGATGTTAAATCATTTAATACTACAAGAAAAGTGAATGAAATTGAATGAAAGTGAATGTAAAATTTGAAACAGAAATCATGAAAATGTAAGTTGATCCGTTCCTTACCTGCTGTATGGAAGCCACAAAGACGACTACGCGGGGTCGGGCGAGTGTGGGAGTGGTGTCTGATAATCATTTTAGTAAAGGAGAGGAGCTTTGGTTTATGTTTTCATTCAGTAAGTTATTATTTAAATGAATATGGAGGTTTTCTAAAGTTAATCTGGTGTGATATTGATTTTCTATTTCCAGTATATGAATATCTGTGTGTGGATTGAATGTATGGCCTGACTGGAGTAAATGATTGGCAAAGTGAGATTTATAGGTGTTGTGTTTCCAAGCCTGTATACGATCTGTATGTTCATTAATTCTGGTATTAAAAGTTCTGCCTGTTTGACCAAGATATTTGGCTTCGCAGTTATGGCAATTTAGTGAATAGACCCCGCTTTTTTCTAAAAGATCTGTGTTGTATTCTTTTAGGGAATTCTTGATGGTCTCGCAAATATATGATGAACTACAATTTTAGTAAGTTTTCAATATGCAACAGCACTCTTGAGAACAGCAAATCAAGGGGTTCCTGTTAGGAACCTGGCCCGGGTTTGGTACTTTCCTCTAATTTATAACATGGACAACATTTTGTAAACGGACACGTCTATCAAACGATTGCTGGTTATTACTCACTAATTTTGCATTTAAGAACCTACCTTTTAACTCAAAAGTTCTCTATCTTTGATTCGCTGTCACAATACCAAGAGCAACTGCATTCCAACTACGCAGCGTCATCAAAACCATGAAGGAGTACATTCATCCATGTCAAAACGATGAAATAATGACACATGATGCCGTATTAGCGTTCGTTCTATTATATTCATTATTATATCATTATATTATTAAAATCTGGTTTCATATTATAAAACCTATTAAAAAGAGCAAGTGATAACACAACCGGCACTTTCATTTAAAGCAAGAATGTCGACATTTGGTTCAGTAGTAAAGCTTAAATTTCTTTCTAACGAAAGCTTTAAAACTTTAATTATTTAGAAATATGCGCTTAATGTGCTGCCGGCGCAGTGTTTCAAACAATGGGCAATAGCCAGCACGTGATCGTTCCAATTCTTAAAGCTTGGTGGGGAGACCATTCGCCAACTGTCCCTTGAAGAAGAAGAAGGACTCCTAGAGCGCTCCAAGTGTGAAGATATTGGCCGAGGCCCACACTGGACAGTAGCGCATTCACAGAAGTAATAATAATGTGCGATTTAATGTTTCATCCAATTGATGAGTGGTTTTTACTTATGAAGCCTCTTTACTATAGTGTATGCAGAAAAATATTGGAATTACCTCAATAATACGATCTCAAATTTTCCTAATTGTGTGTGTATTTGTGTACACACACACACACACATGGGTGCGCCCATCACGATTAAGGATTATTGACACTGTTGCAAAGATGGTTAAGATTTGTGCAGAGGGTGACATGTAGTTTGCACCCCAAACTACAAAGACTGTCTGGATTATGCTTAACTGTCATCTTAGAAGCTTTTGAGCTGAAAATTGGTAAACACGGTTTACGAACTAGTAGTGTCGCTCTCGAATTTGTGCGTAATGTTCAAGTATTTTTCGCGCCCACTTACGGATAGTACAAGATCTAAATATTGAAAATATTGTTGATAGTTGAAACAATCATTTTAGATTTGTTGAAACAATCATTTTAGTGTCTTTATACGGGAGAAGGCGGGTAGGGAGTGTATTCGGTCTACTTTGCGTTAGAGTGAAGAGTTGTCACTATCACCTCGTTTAGAATTCTCGGTTGGTATTCATTGTAATATTCAAATTAATCTTTCTCTAACATTAAGATGAAAAGTTCTGTTAAAAAGTGAATTGCCACAACTTTTCAATGTTTTCGAAAGTAAAACTAGGAAGGACCAATTCCTAATCTCACTAGTAATACTGATGAATGTATTGTTATCTCTAGTAACCTAACCATTTATATTTAGGTGCCCAAATATGAGGATTACGTTTAACTTTGAGATGAAGTATTTAATTCCACTAATATAATATTCTTTTTCTCGTTACAGAAACTGTTAGGTAGTGTGAGTTTCATCACCAAGAGTTTTGACTATCTTCTGCTGCAGCCATGGCTGGGCGACGGGCTATTACTGAGTACGGGTGAGTGACTTGAATGTGCAAGTGTTTAACATCCTTATACCCATATTTTCTACGACTGTGTCAAGATAAAAAGTTCTTCATTAATACTTACATTGTGGTTTTTAATCACTTAAAATCCTAAACCAACTACTTTGTACAATGCTCATTTCAATTTTTATTAAGTTGCATTGAGTTTGTATTGAGTTTGCATTTGAGTTATACAATTGATTTTACATTCTTCAACACCTTAAATGTAAATGTCTTATTCCATTTAAGAACATGTGTTGTTTACAAAGATTGTTGTAGAAATATGTAAGAAAAACTCGAAATATTTATTATTTTAGAAATGTAAATTATTCTACTAAACATGACACCAACGCTCCCTTTAAAATTTGATTCTCTTATAAATTGAATTAACTACTCGCCAAAAATTTAAGGAGCCTTAAGATTCAAAATGTTTATAATTGTACTGGTAGAATTACTCCAATGAGAACTACTAAATTACGAATGAGTATTGATTTTGGGCGCTTCAATAGAGATCATGAGTCCCGTGCCCGTAGTGCATTTGGATGTCAATTTACGTGCCAAGGCGCCTCCCTGACGGAGTGGCGTCCCAACCGGCAAGGCGGCTAGGCGGCCGACTGCTCTCCCGAATCGTGCCATTGAGTACATGCAAGTGTATGAACGTAAGGAGAAAGAAGGGGACAAACATCACGGGGGAAATACTGTTACTTTCTCGCTGCCGCTCACTCAGGAGGGAGAAACCCTTATTACAGGACTCTGGTGACGAAAAAGTGGACATATGCAGCAGCTGAATTTAGAAAAACAATCCTCTAACACCTGTGTGGGCAGAATGCATATTTTGTGGGTCCTTGTTACCGAAAAACAGAACGACAGCCGAACGTATCTGCCTGTGAACTACGCTAGCGGCTAACCGTTCAGCCGATTTGCTAAAAAGTTGATATTCCCCAATCGATCTGGATAATGTCGTGGCCCCTTGAATGTGGAACCCATATTTTATTTTTTGGGGATACTTACTTTACCTGAAGCACCTGGAACATTTTCCAAATTTTTTAAACAATGTCACCATCGTTTCTGATTAAATTTTGTTGTTGGATACTGTAAAGGACATTTAAGAGTATGGTGTAGGTCTAAGTTTCGTTGAAAATTGCTAAATTCAAACTTTTTCCTTTTTGCTTCTTTAATATAGATTCTGATATAAGATCACGTACAATTCTTTGAGAATTTGAGTACTCTTCGCGTAGTTTTGCGAGAAAGCACGTGCTGTTTTAGCACCACTCGTTTCGAAAATGATCCGACATTCGCCTCGTGTTTATCAGAGAAAGCACGGGAAATTACCGACCAAATGAGCCAACCTCTCGTACTGTTCAATTAAGCCTTATTGTACGCGATGGGGCTCAGGCCATCAGGTTCGCTTCGCCGCCTGACCAAGCAACTGTAGCTACTCTCCTTTCGCCATCCAGCAGCGCAAAAGGTATCACTCGCGCGACGACACAGACAGTGGAAGGACTCGGCTCAACTCTCTATGGGTTGGTTTAATTACAGTAACTTTTGGCATAAATGAGCTGTAACGCTCTTATCCAATCGAGAGCTTCATTACGACTTAATTTTTTGATACTGAAGTTCCCAATTAAACGATAATGTCCCCCTCCATGTCCAGTTCGCGACCTTGGAAATTCACTATATTTAAATCGGGCAAGGTGTCGAACTCTGGCCGGGAGGTCGTGGGTTCGAGTCGCGATAGTGGCAGAATTATCGACACTATCTTGTCAGCTATCTCGATTTCTGGCGCTGCCTGGAAGACAATTCTCGCGGCCGGCTGCTCTCATCGATAGTTTTCCGTGTTTTTTCCTATCAACACCAGGCGAATACCGGAGCAGTACACTAGCAAACGGGCCATGGACCGCGCGCGATCTTTTCTTTCTCTTCCTTGTCCTATCCTCACCCCTTACACACACATTCCCTCCATGCATTACACTACCACCCATGACTGCAGACCTGTCGCAAGATTAGAGCTTGTTCCGACTGGACCGGTGCCCCACTGGTAGGAGATATCTGGATAGGAAAACTCCGCTAACTGACGGTAGGGCGGCGTCGGATCTCGTTATTCAGTGAAGGAATATCGCCGCCACCTCCCGAGAAAAAAGCATGCATTCCACTTATGGGACTCCTGGCCTTAGCAGTTGCCGCGCCCGGAATCACAAATCAATGAATCAGTCAATCAAGTGGGGTCGACAATGCTCCTCGTCCGAACTGGAAACGGCTCAGCGCCGCTGCGGAGGCGACTGGGTTGCCCGTGAGCTGTTGCAGGCGGCAAGTGGCACTCGCGGCGCAAGCTGCTCACGCCGGCCTTCCACTTCCGGATCCTCGAGGACTACGTGCCCGTCTTCACGCGCTGCAGCCGCGTGCTGGTGGAGAAGCTGCGCGAGCGCGCGGGCGACCCCTCCGTGCCCGTCAACGACCTCATCACCCTCTGCACCCTCGACGTCATCTGCGGTACGTCACTCGCCACAAGGCCTTGATGTCAAAAACATTACAAGTCTGTAGTGGATGATTTTGAGGTACATTTTGGATGAAAAGGCCTACCTTAGGGTCTGCTTTGCTGGTATAGTGGCTACGAATACCGAGTTCGTGGGCTCAAACCCGGTCAAAGTAGGGTGATGTTTGCCAAAAATCGACGGCATGCGTACGGTCGCATGTCAGCATGTGAAACAGATCCCAGGAAATGCACTTGGCCGATCCCGGCAAAACTAATCCTATAGCAATTTACCACCAATCGGAGTTTTGATTTGAATTACTGGAGGATAAACGTGGATATTGTATCTAGGCCTGTACTACCTGGTATTCTAATCGAATGTCGAAATTGGCGCTCTGGCGCCTCTAGGGAAAGCAATGGCGAAATGCCCTACCTTTATTTGCCCAGAACAAGTCTCACAATAAGGCGCTGGGGGCTTCAGGAGATTAGCCTATGCGCTATACGTGCATGGCAGTAAAAGAAGAATAAGAATCTAGCTTAATTAAAATGTATTTCCACTAAATACAGACCTTACGTCCCCGCACTCATGTTTCGAGGACTTTACATCATCAGTACTCCCCAAGCCACGTCGTACAAAGCATGCCTGTTCGCTTAACAGCGATTCTTTGTACTACTTGCTTGGAGAACACTGATGATGAGGTGAAGTCCTCGAAATATGAATGCGGAAATGTAATATCTACTCGAATGTTCAGTGTAAATACATTTTTATTGTGGAGGATTACTTCGTGTTATCTATCCATATGGATTTCCACAAAATGTTTGCTGAAGCCACCGAGATTATTTAAAAGGCACATTATTTATTTCTTAGATAAAATAACTGCCAAGCGCTGATAGCAAGTCACGAGCTGATGCGGATGCATTGAGAGAGGCCCCAGAGACTTCCCTCCCCCAAAAACCAACAAGCGTTTGTTAATGTTACCAATTTGTTAAAAATGATTACCAAATTTTATAACATCTCATGCAAATGAATATTTACAATATTAATTCACATTTTAATTCTTCTCTAAGCTTAGAATTTCTTCAGTTTGTATTGCTTGTATTTAAATCATGCATGGGGTGGTGGGTTTCGTACTGGATATCTCCTCTCCCCGAAGTACTTTCGGGATCTACCTTTGCTAGTACCTGTGCCATAGAAGCACTATTTTGACAGACGTTAAAAAGATATTCATTTGATTTACGAGTACATATGTTTTTATGTAAATGTATTGTTTGCTTGGGCTCCTGTTGCAGAAACAGCTATGGGGACGCGAATCGATGCTCAAGAAGGCAAAGGAGTTGAATATGTGTCTGCTGTACTAAGGTAAACAATTTTCATTTTTTTTATTAATTTAGTAATCTAAAACATTTTTCTAGCCTTCTGTTTACTTGTTTTCGTTTGCATGGCTTGTACGGATTGTATAACTCAATCTTGAAATACAATTTTTAAATTTCTGTAAATTCGCAAACTATTATTAGACCATAGTATCGCGAAAGACATTAACTAAACTTGTTGAAACGAGACTTAGGGACGGATACTAAAGGGTACAAGTTACCTACCTTACGGAAATAAGCGATTACGCGTTCATCTTATGAAGGCCGGCTAGGTGCTAAGCCAGTGAATGTGTCCAAAAAGTTTCTCTCGGTTAACGGAATTCTTTGACGGGCTCCCTCGGTAAGTGGGACATTTGTTCCTCCTTGGGCGAGTGAGATGGGAGACGTGGCCGGGGCCCGGGGCTCCTCCCTGTTTTACTTCGCTGCGCGGGTGACGCGGAGTTGCAGTGCGCACTTCAGATCTGAAGAAGACCATGATGCGACAGCCTTCGACGCGGCGTCACCCAGACTTCGGATCTTCGACATCACTGCGTCTTCACATATTCAAAACATGAATTCAGTACGAATTTCAAACAATATTCATTTGAATACTTGTTTCTGTTGTAAATTATGAATTCTGAGCTTAACTATTTTCCACAGAAAAAAGTTCAAACGGCGCCAAGTGGTGTGTTATTGCAGACTCCTTCTAGGAATCCTGAGATCAAATTGAACTCTTGAATAGAATTCTTGTATTAAAAATTACGATGATATTCTTTTTTGTGTTAACCAACATCGCAACGCCTGAGCGATCAATTTTCCTACAAGCTTAATTGGATGGAAAATGTACCGAATAAAATAAGTTAAGAAATTGTTGCAGGATGTTGTAATGATGTTGTAATGTGCTGAGGTGTTGTAAAATTGTGAGGTTGTACCAACATTGAACATGCTTCATTTGTTTAGGTGAAAATCATTCAGTCTAGACGATCTTTGTTTTTCAAGCGATGCTGAATGAACATTGCACCACGTGAGGGTACTCGAGATTAAGTGCCTTTTGTTTGCGTTTGAGTGTTTCGAGTTTCGCCATAGTCCTCACAGACGCCACGTTTTGCCAGTCGGATTTTTCTGCGACTCGTGCTCTCAACTCAGCGGCTGTTGGTTGTGCCTCTTCACAGTGCGTGCGAGAGACGCTTTTGTCTGGGCGAAGGGAACCGCAGTCAGAATAGGCTTCCTTGCACACAGCAATAGGGTGGATGCGTTATTTGGTGCTTCCGGAAGCGTCTACTACGGCTACTGCGGTCACTAGCCCCGTGCGTGTAGCACATATTGTATCATGGGATGCGACTGTCTTCTTCCTCCGCCGGAAGGCAAGATCCGGAGCCGATGTACGCGTCGCCATGAGGGGTTTCCCCCCAGCGGGGCACCGTCCCTTCCGAGACGAGCTCATGCCGGGAGACCGGTCGGGAGCACGCAGCTGGGCCTGGCTGGGGCTGCGCCCCGCTGGTGGGAGAAGGCGGTGGGAGCGCCGTGGAGTGGTCCAGTGGCGAGCGCCTGCCGCCCGCAGGATGAGCGAGCTGTTCCAGAAGCGGCAGCTGACCCCGTGGCTGTGGCGGCCGTGGCTCTTCGCCCTCAGCCCCACCGGCTTCGAGCAGCGCCGGGTGCTGCGCCAGCTGCACGCCTTCACCACGCGGGTCATCGCGGAGCGGCGGGCGGAGCGGCGGGCGGCGCACGCCTCGCACGCCTCGCACGCCTCGCCCAGTAAGCGCTTCACATGCACACCGCACCCTTCAGAACACACGCTGCGCAGTATTAAGACAATATTTGACATAACATTCAGACAGTATTGGTGCTTACAAAATTCTTACTTTCGCACTGTTTATTGATAAGGTTAATTTTCTCTAAAAATTTGCTTTGTGACACTTTCTATGTGATGTTTGTTGTTATGAATTTCTGGGAGACTGAGAGGAAATGCGTATTTTTATACCCTTGTAAACGGAACAATAACATGTGTGATATAGAGAGGGCAGATTGACTTTGGTCACAATTCTTTTGCATTTCTTTTGTTAGTAAATGCTGTTGGGCAGGTTTGGAACTGCCAATTCTTAAACGGATGGGTGCAGTTTGATATTTTCTCTTTGCAAAAGTACGGAAGGTGATCATCGAAAAATTTTTTCCTATATGATGTAATTCGTTTGGTGTTTTGGTCCATCCAGTATTTCAAAGATCCTTGTTTCTTTGTGTTTACCTGTTTTATTTCGCGTTATGTTCTGTGGCTTCGAAAGCGAATCCCGCCACGGCCAACGAAAAACGATATTGTAAATTTGGCTGTCGGTCGCTGTACATTCATCACATTAGTAGTATTCTCCAAGCTGGAAAATGACACAATCCTATTCTTAAATCAAATAGATTAAAAATACATGTATAAAAAATGTTAACAAACATCCCTATACAATGTTTGAGTAACTCCCGAGTGTGCATATGTGCGTTTGTTTCCAAAAATTGGCGTTTGCATGTTTTAGCCCTATGATATTAATAGGTAGGCGGAGAATTGAACCAATACCACCTAAATAGATGTATTTAGGTGACGTTGATGGAACCCCAGTATTCCCTGGTTATTTTCAGTCTTCGTCATCACAATTTTCTCCCATGAGGATGGCAACACTAATTGTTAACACACAAGCATTTCAAATGAATATTGTGCGGCAGAATTTGTCTTGAAATTGTAATATTCGAATTTCATATGTATTTTTTATCATAAATTTTCAAACTACCTTAGAATATTAAATTTGAAAAAAAAACAGTAAATACAAAGAAAACATAAACTGGTAGTAATTTAGAGAATACCTTTCTTGAGTGTGCAAAGATCGGTTTTCAAATTAATTTGTGTGGTAGTGTTAAGCAACTCAGGAGAATGAAATGTAGTTCTAGAAGAGTTTGCGACAGAATTTTCCAAACTAATTCTTACAATCTTATATTAGCATTAGATAATAACGCCCAATAACAGCTTGCAGGAGATCGTGTATGTTCATGTTTGAACATAAAACGTAAACTAGTGGTGCTGCAGTCCCGGCTAGCTCCTCGGACTTGCCACATACTCTCGCCAGCTGCATTTATCCCAGGCGATCGCTGTGCAATTCTTCACGATCTCGGCTAAACCAACGCCTAGCAATCAGACCTTTCAAACACTCCTTGCAGGGTCCATTGGAAATGTCTGTTGATACCTGTAGACCCATGCTGCTAAATTACGTTGTAAAATAAATAAAATAAAATAAAATAAAATAAAAAAGCGAAGCTCAACCGTTAGAAGATTTTTGGATGAAAAAGTTCGATCTACAACCAGATTAGGCTCTACCTTCGATGGGGTATTCACGCTTCATTTAGAAAATGTGCACTCTAAATTATTTGTATCACGTTATAGCGACCGATAATTTATTTTTCTCTAAGTATACGCAAATTGAAGAATAAATAAAAACTAGTGCTGTAAAACAGTGCGTAATTTCTCGCCCGTACTTTCACGCAAAATGAGCGTTCTTTTAGAGTTATTCTGCGACAAATTCATTCAAATGCAAATGTTAAAGAACTCCAAGATGAAATTGAAAGCTACTGCCACAAGATTCGTCAGATTTACAATATCAAACATAGATTATCAAAAGCACCACCCCTTTTTTTCTTCATAGATCTACAACCTAGCGACAATAATAAAGATGTCTATAACACAGAGAGTTTAATGAACTGCAAAATCAAAATAGAAGCACCTCAGAAGAAGAAAGAAATCGCACAATGTAAAATATATCAGGAATAAGGACATACTGCCATCGGAAACATCGCTGCATGAAATCTGTAGGAAATCTGTAAGATGAAACAGGAATACCAGCGTAAATGCGTTCTATGTGAGCAAAAGCATCCAGCAAATTACAAGGGATGCAAAGTCTACCAAGAAATAAGACCAAGTAAATAATCGCAGAAAGCACGAAACTTGTCTTTCGAATCCAACCAACCAATCAACGAACCATCAAGTAGTCACCTACCTCAAGAATTGCACCACATCAAATCATAAGTGATAATAAAAAAAATTGAAATTGCACAACTAATATCAACAGTTCAAGAAACTTTTCAAAAATTTTAATCAATGCTATCCAAGCAAGATGAAAAATTTCCAATCTGATAAGCCTCATGACAAAAGTAATATTGTAGAAAAATTATCAATTTTCTGCAAGATGAAAAAATGGCATAATGCTCATTTCAGAAACACATTTTAGAGACAAAAACTACTTTAAAATGTATAACTATGAAATATATGATACGAAACATCCCGATGGTTCAGCCCATGGAAATATGGCAATAAAAAGAAGAAAAAAAATACAATATTCCTTGAAATCAAATTTTGAAAATGATTACTTTGCAAGGCACATCTGTAGTAGTTTATGACAGATTCGGTTCATTAAGTGTCAGCTGTCTGTAGCCCTCCAAAACATAAAATAGCGAAAGCCATGTACAGAGGTTATTTTGATACGTTGGGTGCAAGGTTCCTCTCCGGGGGCGACTACAACGCAAAACATACGCAGTGGGGGTCAAGGCTGTCGACGTTATGAGACAGAACACTGCTCAACGCAGAACCACTATCGGCAGGAGAGACAACGTACTGGCCAGCCGACCGTAATAAGCTGCCGGACTTACTTGATTTCCTTTATCATGAGCGAAACAAATCAGAGCTTTACATTAATTGAAAATTCTCTAGATTTGTCCTCCGATCACTCTCCAGTAATATTAACTATTAGCTCTCATATAATTGAAACAACTTGAAACGTAGAATTTCGAATAAAAAATTATAATAATAAAATATTATAATTAAAATTAAATAATAAATATTATTGTAAACGTTTCTCTAAAATGTGAATTCGATGAAGATGAAGCAGTAGAATTTTTAACTACCAATATTTAGCGTGGTGTGCTACACCAAAAATTCACGAAACAACTATTCACAAATATCACAAAATAGTTGAAGCTATGAAACGAGAAAAGAGGCGACTTTAGAACGTTTGGCAAAATGTACATGATCCAAGTGGCAGACGAAACTTCAACAGGGCAGCGCAAGATCTTAAAAGATTTCTACAAGGCCAACATGCAAATGAAACTAAGAAGTATCTCGAAAGACTGTCACCAACCAAAGACACCGACTACTCTCTATGGAAAGCCAACAAACGCATTAAACAACCAATGAAATCTGTACCGTCTATATGTGATAAACATGGTAACTGGGCTTGAACCAACCGACAATAAGCAGCAGTATTTGCAGAACATTTTGTGAATGTTTGTCGACCGTTCCTATCTGATAGAAAAGATCAAGAAAGAAATGTTATTCAGTGCCTTAATGCACCTTATCAAATGTCGCTGCCAATAAAGTATTTCAAGACAACGGAAATTTCATTTGCCATAAAACAGATTAACCTTCATAAAGCACCTGGCTACGATCTCATCACCGGCTTTGTTCTGAGAAATCTTCCAAGCAAAGCACTGTCATTGGTAACCTCAATTTTCAACGGCATCATTAGAATTGGTCATTTCCCTCTCAATGGAAGTGCAGCCAAATTGCTGTCATACCGAAACCGGGTAAACCTACTTCCGAAGTACCTTAATATTGGCTTATAAGTTTATTACCAATTTTGTCGAAATTCTTCGAAAAGCCTCTCCTCTAGAGGATACTTTCAATTAAAACAGAAAACAATATTATCTTAGACTATCAATTCGGCTTTAGGATGAAACATGCGCCTACAACAGCAATTCACGGAATGGTGAAGGTCATCAGTGAAGCGATGGAGAAAAACTTCTGGCATCTTTTTGGACGTCTTCGAAGCTTTTGACTAAGTGTCACTCAGGACTCATATAAAATCAAAAATGTATTGCCTCACCCATTTTTTGCACTACTAGGCTCCTATCTGACTGGAAAATATTTCCAAATAAAATTAAAGGAAGAAACATCATTTTATCCTGTCACCGCCGGAGTGAACCGCAAGGAAGAGTTCTCGGTCCATTATATCCACTAAACCAGGCCGACCTTCCTGCCTCAACAGCCATGTTTGCTGATAACATGGCGTTCTTAAACTCACATGAAAATGTTTTTGGAGTATCAGAAAAATTTCAAGAATACCTCACTCTGCTGCAGGAATAGTTCACAGATTAAGAGTATAAAAGCAAATGAAAGCATGTCTGTGCACGTAACGTTTACCGCCAAACCAAATAGATGTCCTCCGATTATAATAATTAATAAGGAGACACGCAGACAGATTACGTAAAATACCTTGGTCTACATCTTGATCAAAAAATGACCTGGATGCACATATCAAAAAGAAACGAAAAGCCTTCGAAATCAAAATTAAGCAATACTATTGACTTCTAGGAAAAAAATCGTCGCTCTCATTGACTAATAAACTATTGATTTATAAATCAATATTAAAACCCATCTGTACCTATGAAATACAACTTTGGGGTACTACGGCCAACTCGAACCTACAAATACTGCAGCGATTTCAATCAACATCTTTATGCTCTCAAGTCAACTTCAACTTTAGCCTTCAAAGTACACTTACGTAAGTTTCGATTTAAGTCGTGTTCATGAATACGGCCCTAAGACTTCAGGGATTAATTCAATATCGTTAACGTTTGTATTGGTTGTTATGTAGACAACACCGTCGTAATTATACCCATTTTCAGTAGTTATTTAGCAGTACAAATGTCACCAGTACTCTGTAAGCTCAGTGTTTGTTCCCCTGCATGTTTCCTCGCATGTTCATCTCTGCTTCCCACATGTTCCTCCAAATATTTCCCAAAAATTTTCTCCCGAAAATAATCCCCCCCCCCAAATGTTCTCTCAGAGTATTGTTCTTCGCATGCAGCGCAGGCATTACCGAATGCGGCCGCAGTGGGAACTACGCGTTTCTCTTTTCATCGAATTAATTTGCCCTGCCGCTTCTACAGTAGTTTCACTTCTAAAATGTTTATGGGGGTCGGAAGCGAAATGTGTTGCAAAGCGTTTGCTCTCTGCCGCTGCAGAGAAGAAGCGCCGCCTGCTGGCGCTGCTGGACCTGCTGCTGGAGGTGGCCGAGTCGGAGCCCGGCGCGCTCTCCCTCGACGACATACGCGAGGAGGTCGACACCTTCATGTTTGAGGCAAGTGAACGCACACCCTCACATTCACCCACATACACTACACACGCACACATACGTGAAACCACTCTCAAATGTTTTATTAATTTATGTATTCGTTTATTTAACTTAAAAAATAATTAAAAATTGTAACGTGTAATGGGACAATCAGTGCAATTTGTACACGTTTTCACATATTCACATGATTACACAAGCCTGAACTTACACAAATGCGCATGTTACGCCACATACAAACACATATGCGCACGCGACGTTATATTCGGCAAGCACACTTACCATAATTCAAGTATATCATGGCGCATCTTCCATCAATACACCGAATAATCACCCAGGACACATGCGTTCTGGTCCCTACGGAAGAGGAGGTTTTAAAGGCGGTCGGCGATATACACTGACTGTAAAATCAACGTAAAGGAAGAGTTTTTAATTTCAGTCTCCTTGGAGAGAATTCGATCTTTCCTACCCGAGCCATAATACTTCATCAATAATTTGGTTCACTCACCAAATTGTTCATCGACACAATTATGATAGATATGAAGTTGTCACTCTCCTCAGAATGAGGTGTTTTGTTCTATGCAGATCAAGTGAAAATAACCATCATATTATTATTATTATTATTATTATTATTATTATTATTATTATTATTATTATTTGGGGGTGAAGGAAAATCCTTTATGGATACCAATGAAGCTAGTAATGTTGGACTCCCAAATGAGTTACCGACCGAAAACCTAACCTCCGTCTCTTAAACCGTATTCTTTCCCACGCGGAAACCGTCGTTAAGACATTACTTCACGCAGGAGATTGGCTGGTAGTAGATGCTCTACTTCCTCTGTCTTAATTCTTTCTTCTTCATAACTAACTATGAAGTTCTCTATGGTTTTCCATTTCTCCTGCGAGCTCAGCATCAGCCTTTCATGGAGGTAGTCTTCAATAATCCTTATGAGATATTCCGGAATAATCTTGTTAACTAACGCTTCTATAATGTCCTTCCACCTAGCAGAGTTGAAGGCGTTTCTAATGTCAATTGCCACGAGCGCGCAGAATCCCTTCTTCTTGCCAACTCCTCTTCTGGCTGCGTCTGCTTTATCGATTACTTCCAGGATAGCATCCGTCGTCGAGCGGCCTCTCCGGAATCCATATTGCCTGTGAGAAAAGCATGAGAGTCCGTCAAGCCTAGAGAGTATTAAACCCTCAAGCAGCTTACCCATGGTGTCAAGGAGGCACAGTGGTCTGTATGATGACGTCTGATCTACCGGCTTGTTGCCCTTTCGGAGGAGTATCAGCTTTTGTCCCTTCCACGTCTTCAAGAATTTTCCATCCTCAAGGCATCGGCTATAGGTTGCCAAAAGGCATTCCGGATACTCCTGTGCCACTATTTTTAGTATTTCACAGGGAATTCCATCGAAGCCTGGGGCCTTCCCAGTTTTCATGCTTTTCGCCCCTCCTCAGTTCGTCTATCGTGAAGTAATCTGCTGCGTCTACCGTGAAGTCGCTCTGTCTTTGTCTCGTCCAAGGATCTCGAGTAGGAAAGAGGTCCCTGATAGCTTTCCTCGTCCATCGTGGGTCATTCGATCCAGGTATCTTCCAGTCCTTCCTGAGTTTCTTATTTACTATTTTAAAAGCCATGCCCCATGGGTCGTTATCTATCTGTTCTAAGAGCTCTTTCCAGCATCTGCCTTTACTTCTTTTTATTTCTCTCTTCAGCCTTTTGGACAGTTCTTTATACTGTTCCCTGAGGCGCAGATTCGTTTTGGCCCTTGTCGCTATTCTTCTTGCTTTAATACAGTTCCTTCGTAGTTCGGCTATTTCTGGTGTCCACCAATACATTTGCTGTTTCCTCTTCGGACATATACGTCTAGGCATGGATGCGTCGCAAGCTGCTACTACTTTTTCCTCCGATGCCTTGACCATATCCTCAAGCGTTTCCGCTTCTTTCGTCCAGCCATACAAACCCGTATTTCGTTCTCTTGTGGTTCCTGATATTCAGCATCTTATTATGCATTATTATGCCGGCTCTTCCAGTAGCATCCTGATACCACATGTCGTACCACGTGGTTTTGTCGTTTGTCGGTTGTTCGCTAACAATCAACAAGTCCACGTTTCTTTCAGTTGCAACTTGTACAAGTAGATCTTGTGCGATTTTGCTGCTTCCTAGGTTAACGTGTAGGAACCTTATTTTGTCGCTTACTTTGCTTGTTTATTTCGGCGTTGAATGAGGACATTTTCCGCTTCCTAGCACGTGGCCAGCATTTAGATGTTTATCCTTGCATATGACACATTTGGGTGTCCTGCTGCAGTCTTGTGTCTGATGCCCTGTTTCTCCGCACTTGCAGCATGTATTTCTATGGCCAGGGCTCTGGCAGTTGGTGAATATGTGTCCAAAATCTGGGCATTTGAAACATCTTGTTACTTGTTGCTTTTCGCGCATCTGGCAGTTGACCCATCCTATCTTTACTTTACTCTTGTCATTCTTCAGAAGTTGTGAGGCTAGATCTGTAGGTAGCAAGACTGTCGCTGTTTGTGTGCTTGCAAACCCCTTATATAGTCTGCATTTGCTCCCGATAGCAGCTGCTACGTCATTTGCTGAAACAGTCTCGTCAATGTCTCTAATTTCTACAAGTGTTTTTGGTGTGAGTGTTCTAACTATTGCACTCTACCCGACTGCCTGTACAACTACATTGTTAAATGATGATGTGTTCCCTTCTTTACCCAGGACAATTAGTAGATCCTGTTTCTGAGATCTTATTTTCTTAACGATTGTGTTGTGGTCTTTTGGATCGACTGCTCTTTTCATCTCTGTGAGGATATCAGCATATGTCTTTCCCTCTTTGGCAGTGATTTTGATGACGTGGTTCAGGGTTTTATTTCTTGGTCTGTTTTGATCGGCTTTCACTTTCTCTTTTTTTTCTTCTCTTGCCTCTTTCTTCTTTTGTTCCTGTGGTTTCAGCCATCCTTCATCTCCCTCCACCTCCACTTCCTGCTGTTCTGTGGCGTCACAGGTGACGTCGGTTGACTCTGCCACAGCCTTCTGTTTTTCTTTCTTCCCTCTTCTAACGTCTTCTGGTGGGCTGGGTGCCTCTCTCTTTTTCCTTTGAGCCCGTGGTGGGTACTGTCTTTTTTCTATGCTAGTGATCTCTTCCCGTTTTACTAGGGATTGCATAGCCTTTTGGAACTCTGTCTTCTCTTCTAGGGCATCTTGTCATCTGTATCTTAACGCTTCGATGTTAGCCCGGGCTTTAGACATAGCTTCCTTAACGCTTACCGGGTTATTTTTTAGCATATACGCCTCCATCGTGTTGAGGTTTTCGTTTAGGCTATCAATGATAGTTGTCTGCTGTTCTTCCAGTTGTTGTATGGTCTTCCATTTATTCATCAAAACACTCGTTGAAGTCATTTCTTCTGCGGGTCCTTTTCTTGTCTCAGGTCCTGGTCTCTCCCTCGCCGTGCCATCTCGTTCCGCAGTCGTGCTTATCCCTGGAGTGGTTGGGGAACTTGGAGGCGATCTCCGCAGCTTCGACCTCCCAGAAAAGGGGTTAAAACCTGCTTTCTCTAGTCTTTCGCTTGTCGCAGAATAGTATTCCAGAGACGCCAAGCGGCCCACGTCTCTGAGATTGCAGTGGCAGGTTGACGACCTCCGGGGGCCTGCTTGCCCACCCCCGGCTGCCGGTACTGGGGCTCCGATCCCCTGCACCGTAACGGTTGATCCTGAGGGACCTTTCATCGTGGGTTTCTTTTCGGGGTCACCTTCCTCTAGCGTTTTAACGCTGCCGCCAGCGTCTGGATTTCGTCCACGGGTGGTATTTTATTTCCCACCTACCCTCCGGCGTGGCCGTTAAGAGCATTCCCCGATCCGCCACCTGGGGACGCGTCCGATAGGAGACCAGCCACTCCCACGGAATTATTATTATTATTATTATTATTATTATTATTATTATTATATTAGCCTACAACATCTCATAAAGGGCAAAGGTCTCTTGCTTTAGCAGAGTTACAGTTGGCTGATATTATATTAAGATACTGCAATTTTTGCATCATGCGTGTGTACAAACATACGTTGTATGTTGAACTTTTAAGTACTTAGAGAATTGAGACTACTATTGACATCTGTTTAAATAAAGGTCTGACATTGATTTAAAAAACATACATATTTTCTTAACATTCAAATACTTTTTAGACATTTTCATTTTTGCACATTTATATAAGTTTATTTTCTGATTACAATTAAAAAAAGTACAAAATGAAAAGTTAAACGGATATTTATGCATAGGATATAAAAAGCATGCCTAAGTTGAAATTAAAATAAATAATGATGATAAGCAATTTTTAAACCGGGTGCCAAAATGTGGCGTGACACAGGTCTTCAAATTCCTTCAAGCCGTCTCTAAGCAAGTACGCACTAGTACATTCAACAGGTTTAATCAATTCTTGGTTAATTGTAACTAATAACTACTATACAATTAATGTATAATAAATTAGGTTTTAAAGAATGTGTGAACTATCATGGCATCTAAATCGATTAAAACAATACGGCGACTTAATCATTAATTTTTTTTCAGGGTCATGACACCACATCTGCTGCCCTCTCGTGGGTAATCTTTTTACTGTCGCTGAATCCCAAAGAGCAGGTAAGATTGTGGGGCATTTCTATTTTTTAACATTCAAACAATTTTTGTAAGGCTTGAAAGATTTCAATTTACCCCTGGGAATTTTAAGAGTTGGTACTTCGTAGGACTAAAAATATTCCAAAAGCACAGATTATTTATTTATTTACTTCAAAAACAGTTAAAAACTGTGTGCGACAGTAAGTTTAATTTGTGATAAATTAACTATTAATTAATGTAAATTAAATTACGTTGCATAAAACGAAGAGAATAAAAAATAACATTAAACATTCTTTTCTCTACAAGGGCATTGTATTGAAATACAATTAGTATTTATTTACATTTGTTATTTTAGATATACAATGACATCTCTGTTTTCACTTGTTGCAAATATTAAATTTCACATTAAAAAAATTTAAAGCACTCGACCAAAATGATAGCTGTTGGTTTGCAACCTAAAACAAACGACATATCGATCATTCTACAAAATGGAGAAAAGTAACACTTTTTTTACCTGAACTTTATGGACTAAACTGAATAGAACTTTATTGGACTGAATTCATGTTCAAATTAATATATTTTGAGGCTTTGAGCATAACCAAACTATGGGTTACCAAATCAATATGAAAACAACTGTATTTTGTGCATGAATTTAAGAAATGAATAATCTATTTATTAATTTGAAATAAAATGTATAGTACTTTTTGTGTATCATAAATAAAATACTTAAGAATTACTTTTACAAACTTATGAACTAATATAAAATATTGTCGAAAACAAATATTAAGAGCCCTTATATAGCGGGACCCCTATTGCTCAGTCCATGATCGAAATGATTTGAAACGAATTGAATACAATTCCACGGCGTCCTACTCGTTAACAGAACCTTTTCCGTGATTTCTCCGATTCATACCAGGCGAATGCCGGAGCACATACCCTAACAAACAGGCCACGGTCCGCGCGCTTTCATTCATCATTCATTCCTTTTCCTTGTCGTATCTCACTCCTCACACACATACCGGGGGGCCGGTCGGGAAGTTGGAGCTTGTTCCGTGTGGGCGGTGCCCCCGGCGGCAGGTGCCTGGTTGGAGAAAGCCCCTAGCGCGGATCTCACCGTCGTGATGGAAACATGCTCCACCCTGCGTCGCAGGAGAAGGCGTGGCAGGAGCAGGCGGAGATCTTCGGGGAGTCGGCGCGCGAGCCCACCATGGAGGACCTGGGCCGCATGCGCTACCTGGAGCAGGTGGTGAAGGAGGCGCTGCGCCTGTACCCGTCCGTGCCCGCCTTCTCGCGCGTCCTGGAGAGAGAGACCACCATCGGTGAGTGAAGCCCTTCGGGGCATCAACGCCAAAAATGGAGGTGGCAGTGCCCCCTCTCCCTTATTGTTTCAATCGGGGAATAGAAGCACTGCTTTACGCAGGAATTCTCTTCTGGAATGTGATCAGAAAAAAAATTAGGTCTTATAGGTCTAACCTACGAGATATAAAATTCCATTCTTGGAAAGGGGCCATTCATAATTTGCCTGGTAATGTTTTATACTAGGACATCAAACGGATGTAAACGGACAGGCTATTCATATCTACATTCAATGAGTCCACGTAATTGACTGTTATTAATTAAACTGGAACAGACTAAATTTTAATCACATAAATAGGCATGTACATAAATAATGTTTCTTCCAAAGGAAGCTTTTCTTGCATTCTCGTATACATAAATATTGACATCATGTGAACATTTTTCCAGATGGGGAATGTAAACAATACTTAGGGATTAAAACAGACCCAGCATAAGTTATCCAACGTTGGAGAAATTAATACAAACCGTACAAGCTTTGCGCAATGGCAACACCGTAACCAATGAAGTTTATCTGAGGTGCGATAATTGCTTGTTGAAACTTGAAACCATTTTCCACGAGTTACTCACGATCACACCTCCTTTGGTTTGGAATAAAATAGGGTCAAAAAACAGCTCATTTGAATAAGCAATCCATACCATCTGTATAAAGTATTTATAATAATTATATTTTTAATATTATAAATATATTTATATTGTAATATAAGTATAATTTTCTGATATGTAATTATAAATACACTACGGTGCAACGAAACGTCCTCGAAAATCATCCGGGCGGATAGTTTTACGTTGAACTGAGGTTAAATGGCGAAGGATAAGTAGCCCAGAAGCAGCCAATTATCTTATGCGACTGCAGAGGGCTAATGGCCAAGCTAGAAGAAAAAAAGCGGCAGCCGAGTGAATACAGTCATTAAACATTTTTAGCGCATGAGCAATGGAGGATTTTCCCCCTATGTTGTTCTGCTACACAGTGAAACCTCTCTGAAGTACCCCCCCCCCATCTCAAAGCCATTTTTTTGGGAGGAACGGGCACTAAATTCGAAAATTGTAAATAAATTATACCCCTGTTAACAGACCTTCCCTCTCCCCGACCAGCCCCTTTCTAATAATATTCTTAATTTATCCACAATATTCGTACTGCTAAATTTAGCAGAAAAAAGCTGCATAACGTATTTCGTCAGATTAATCTGATCAAAAAGTAAATTAGAATATATAGGAGGTAAGAGCATTTCTAATATGCTTTTGAACTGCCTGTATTTGAACTTTTCTGTTTTTCCTTTCTAAGTCGTTTAGAAATTTAAAAATGAAAAAATAAAATAAAAAAATAAAAAAGCAACGTTTAACTCAGGGTTCTTTCCTTTAGTATTGCTGCATTTAGTTGCAGAACAGTGCGCACGCATTGTTAATTGTGTGTTAACTGGAAAAGTATAAGAATTCGGTTGGTGCATATCGAATATTCTCGATACATGTAAAATGTAAGGTTAAACGTTGGTTTTAAGGGCTATTGAATGACTTGCCCTTGAAATCCGAGGAATATAAAACCACGAGGTCAAGAAACAACACGAATTATTCTTTAAGTTTTTTAACCAACTCTTAATAAACGCAATTTTAGAAGCAGGAATCCTTAGTTTTAATTTGTCTCCACCATGATCGTTCGCTGTATGCTCGCACATCCTAGGCAAAAAATGGGCTGAGCTGCGCTACTGTATAATACATATACTGTGATTTACCCCATTTAAGAGACCGCTTTCAGGAAAATTATAAGCACACGGTACACTGAATTTTCAGTAGTTAAAACGAAAATTGGTGATGTCGCGCGACATGCCCTGTGCCGTAACTTCGTTCTCAAGGAAATCGTGGGAGTTCTGGGAATCAAGTAATAACACTAAACCGTGGCCACTAAGCATAGTATCCCGGCTGCTCACTCCAATTCAGTTTCATTTCTTTTAATGAGACGACAGATAAACGTGACCTTGCGTTTAATTATTAGAAAGAACAGTCTTCTTTACCGCACCTTCCTAGATAAACATCTGGTGCGGTAGAATATCATGTCGGAAATCAGGGTTAGCGACAAAAGAAGCGCGAATTGCAAAGAGAACGCAATGCTGCCCCGAAAATTGTTGAAATGAGATATGTCAATAGGCCATGGATTCCAAATTGAAATTGGAATTTCAATCTGGAATCGAAATTTCAATTTGGCTTTCTGATGATGGGCAAGTAAAAGTGATAAGATGTTGCTACAATAGGAAAATTTGATGAGAAATTTATGAATGAACAACTAATTAACAAGAACTAATGTCTTTCCTCTAGCTTATTTTGTGATGGCATTGATAATTCGTGAGAAACTAATGATGAACTGCAGAACAGCAACAAGCCTTTCTAGCCAGTATATTTCCCAAAGCTGTATCCTATTAGCATTTTGTCAAGGAAATAAAATCAAATCAGTTTTACATTTCACCCTGCAAGTTGTGAAGAAAAATATTTCTTTGCTTATAATGATGCAAGTTTTACCTATCAAAGATTACTTTTGATAACTATGATATAATATTATTACGCTTATGAGATAAGTTTGGAAATGCAATAGCATTTTAAGCATCTTTATACAACATACCATCTGAGCATGACTCCCATCAGTACCTACAGTAACACTAACTTCATTTCCCTTAAAACTAGTGCTTGATTACTAAAACTTATGTCCTAGAACGCACCCCAAATTATTTATTAATAGAAATTATTATATATTTATAATATAATTTAATAATTATAAAACTCACTTAATAACATAAAATAATAGTGGTAGCCTTGGCTCTATGTGAATCTAATAATAATAGTAATAATAATAATAATAATAATAATAATAATAATAATAATAATAATAATACAAATTAGTTTATAATGATATCGTTTTTAATAACATTTGTATTACAGTCGTAGAATTGATACAGTTAAATGTAAAATAATTAAATGTTAAGTTTACAAAAGTAGGTTGAACTAAATATCTAAGTTTGCAAGAGTTTGTCCTTTGCTTTTTGTTTGTTTCTTTCCTAATTCGTTCACCAGGAAATGGAATGCCGTTCTATCACGTTCTGCCAGAAATCAAGCCTTCCTCAAAACTATTGTTCTATTGATACTTCAGGTATTGAGATCTTCATGATTGTCCAGCCACAATTGGGGGCAAATGTATCAACAATTTGGAAAATGTACACATGTAGAAAGAAAGCAATATTAAAAATTGCTATATATTTAACTTAATTTATTTCGGCACCAAGTTTCCTCTCCCCAGTAACCTTTCACACTTATTATCAACTGAATAATCAATATCTTTTTGATGAATTCACAATGTGTATGTTTTGATGACCTCCTTTCACTAGATGTAGTAGGAGTTTAGCCAAGAATGCAGGTTACTATTTTGTTAGCAGTATTAAAAAAAACAACCAATGGTTTGTTTACTAATGCAAATAAGTTTTCAATAATTCCAAGCAAAAATGTAGGCTTTAGGGGGAAGACATTCTGGAGCTCAAGAGAAACCAGAAACAGATTATAGTTCTTCCCCATTCATCACATACAGTTGTAGCTTTTATAAAAAATAATTCAAATCCACTACTTGTTCAATTGAAAGTAAAGTAATGTAATGTCATTCCTTTCAGTTGAAACATAACTTTCCACAAAAGTTGTTGTTTTCATAAAGAAAATTTTAAAAACCAAACTAAATTACATTTTAGAATAACTTTCCTGCTTTTGCTTACGCCGTTTTCTCAACAGGAAAAAGACAGGGTTGAGGTAATATAATGATAACACTCATTTAATACATCTAAAATGAATATTTCACTATTTCTCCCCAAAACAAATATGATTAAAATGCTGTACAAATATGTTTATTCATGTGTATATAGAAAATAGCCAGAAGTGAGAACAGAAATTGAGAGAAATCTGGATTTGCATAAACTTTGTTTTTCTTCTGACTTGGAAAAATTGAGGGTTACTTACCACTGTTGTCCCAACCTCTCCAAGTGATATAAACTTTCATGATGATCTTGAAATAAAACTTATCGTTAAAAACATCTAAACATGATTGAAAGATTTGGGATTGTTCTCATCGGAGGACAAAATCTTCATTATTCAACTTGGCGTATAGTTTTCATAGATTGAAAGACTGTCTCCTTTATGTATTGGACTGATAATGGATACTTTTAATTCATCTGGAAAAGTTCCCTCATTAATGCTTGAGTTGATAATTTTCATTATAATTGGTGTTATTGAGTTGCTGTTCAGTTTTATATCTCTTATAGCTATTTTGTCAATTTCTGGAGCTTTATTACTGTCCATCCCTTTAATTAAAGAACTAGTTTCCTCTAATGTGATTTCAGGCAAGTAAAGAGAGTTACTTTGTGTTATTATGTTTTTTGGCAGGACTGCTAGGTTACATTTATGTACAATGTCTTCCGTCTGTTGTTGAAAAGTGATAGCAAATCTTTCTACTATATGTTCGATTGAGTTACTTTTCCCTAAATTTCTTATTATGACTTCATCTAAAGATTTTTTCTCTGGTACACCAAGTAGTTTATTTATTGTTTTCTAAGTGTTTTTAATGTTGTTTCTGTTATTTTCAAATAGTTTGTTAAAATATTCCTTCTTTAGCTGCGTAATTTTTTTTGGTATGTCATTTCTAATTTTTTTATAATTTATTCTTAGTGTGTCTTTTAATTCTTTATTTTTGACTGAAGTCCTTTTCCATCTTTTAAACAAGTGATCTCTTTGTTTTATCTGTTCATTGATATCCGAGTTTATCCAGGGTTTCAATATTACCTTTTTTCTACTATTATTAGATTCTTTAGAGACAAACGCTTTATCATATAAATTTTTTATTACTTTGTACAATTCATTAGCTGTTACGTTTTGAAGACTAAATTCATTTAAGTTCATTAGTTCTTTTTGTAGTTTACTTTTGTTTATAAATTCATATTTTTTTGTTACATTTTCAAAAATTATCTTTTTATTTGTGAAATTACATGAGATTCCAATTAAATAATGATCTGTTATTTTGCTTTCTAGTATGAATAGGATTATGTCTTTGGCATTGCCACTAACAGCTATATGATCAATACATGAGCTCACTACTTTACCATTTTTTATTTCAACTCTCGTATCTTTTTTGATACAGTGCACTAACTTGTGATCTAACAAGATATCTATGTAATCAATCATTCTTTTTTCGTTATTGCTGATGTTTATGTTACAATCTCCAATTATTATTTTGTTCATATGTTTCAAAGTGTTAGACAACTTGACCAAGTTTCCTAGTTTATGCTGGTTGTTTTTACCACTTACAAGATATGAAGTTTATCAATGTTCCAAACAGTTTCTAGGGTCTGTGTTAATCATTGATACTCGACTGTCATCAATAGAGTGGTGACAATTGTCAATAAAATCTTTATTATTTCCGTACATCAGAAAAATCATTCTCTTTCTAACGTCATTTCATTATCTGTATGATGCTTTTCTTTACTTTCTATAAAATAATTGACATCGCCTACCAAACAGCTACTTTTCTCATATTTCTTCCTTTTATCATTTAAAAAATTCATTAGTATTCCAAGAATTGCTTGGTGTAACTTAGGAATCCTTATAGCAAATAATTCAATGGTGCTCGGGTAAAGGGAGTTAAGTCATAAAACTGAATTCGAAGAAACATTGAAAAACAATTTTGTGATCTTTCTTAAGCAAAGAATATTTCAAAAGCTTTAAATTCCCTGCATTTTAATTGTAGATTACAGTAGTCATGTGCAACTCCCATAACAAAACTTCACCTTTGCAAAACATGACATACCTCCCTTTACCCGAACCATTGAATTATTAAAATAAGGTCTTTAATTTTTAAATCCAACTCGGTCACAAATAGATTTCTGTCAAATGTTTGTGATTATATTGGATGTTCAATCTCTCTACTATTTCTTTAAACATTTACAATATTATTTAAGATTTAGTTAGTATTTAAACGATATAATCAAAATATAAAATATTTAATTTTTATTACTTTCAAAATTATGGTTAACTTAAATGTTTATTCGTTTAATCTATTAATAACCAAGAACATTCTGACTTTATATTCATAGTTAAAATATTATAGTGTAATTCCTTCCAATACTTAGGAAACACGTTTTTTGGTTTATAAAAACTGAATTCACGTTATTGTTACTGTATTCTTTGGAGACATTCTACATATGCTGGTATTTTCTTTCAGACTTACCTGATACTTGAAAGTTAATTATTTGTGCTGCTTACAGAAATGTAAATTCAGGGCATTATTATTTCTTGGCCTTTTAGGAAACAATATGAAGGGATGAAATAATATAAATTGGTAGCCCAAAGTTCTCTAAGAATACCTGATATTTAAGAATATAATATATTATTGTTCTGAAATACATTTTAGGACTGAATAAGTCATTCATGAAACTTTATTTTAAATATTTTCAACATTTCCACTAATACACAAAACAGCCAAAGGTTATGCTTAGCATAATGGTTGGTATTCCTAGAAAAGTACCCATTATTCTAAGAAAATGAAGATAAAACAGTGGATTGTAATTTAAAATAAATCTTTTTTATGGAAAAAAGTTATTTCAGGTCGCTTGAAAATACACCAGCATGCAGGAAATATTTTAGGAAACAATAATAAAAAACAGGAACATGGAATATAAGGTCACATTTCACATGTGCATTAATAAAATATCAATTTTTGCAAAAGTTTCTTTTTAAAGCTCTCATGTCCATTGATTGGCAATAATTACTGTTGGTAACATATCAAATCTTTATTAATGCAAATGTTCTATTAAAAACAAAAACTCTGCTACTTCCTCAAAGTTTTATTAATAAGCAACTTAAATCATGCAGACAATTTGAAATACTTCAACGCCAGTAACAGATTTTATAACGTGGTAGTGCAGTTAATGAGACAATGGATACGCAAAGTTAAATAAAAAAAAATATAAGAAATTGTAATGTGATTGCAGAACCAAATTATTTGATAACATTAGTTATTTATTTTTTATCAATTTAAATTGAAGTTTTAATGTGCATATTTTACTTATTAGTGTTTACAATGTCATCAATCTTTAGAATGCTGCGAACAGTTTCTGAAGCAAGGGTGATAGCACTTATGGATACCAGCAAAGGTTGTACAACATTCTCTTCCAGAATGTTGGTAATTGTTCCCTTGCGAACGTTAATTCCAGCTGTAGTATCTCCTTGAGCATGTCTGTTACGCAAATCAGTAACTGTAGCAACAGGATTTAATCCTGCGTTTTCTGCTAAAGTAGAAGGAATGATTTCCAGAGCATTTGCAAAAGCTCTGAAACAGTATGCTGCCAGGCCAGTTATAGTTTGAGCATACTGAAATAGTTTTAGGCTAAGTTCAGTTTCTGGAGCACCACCTCCAGCTATCAAAGCTCGTTGTTTCACAAGGCAGCGAATCACACACAAAGCATCATGCAAAGACCGATCTGCTTCTTCCAAAACCAATTTATTGCTTCCACGTACAAGAACAGTTACTGTTCTTCCTGGATTTTGAATACCAGTTATGCTCACAAACTTACTTGCTCCAGTTTGAACTTCATGAACCAAATCTGCAGTAGCAAGGTGCTCTGGAGTGAAGTGGTCAAGACTAGCAATGGGACGACATCCCAATGTCTTGGACACAAACTCTATGTCTTCTCTTTCAACATCTTTCACAACCATTACTTTGATTTTATCCAGGAAATGAATTGCCAGATCACTAACAGCATCTCTGAGAATAGATTTTTGCACCAAAAGAACATTACATCCAGTCTTTTTAATTTGCTTTACAATATTTAAAATGTAGGCACGTTCTTCCTTTAAGACTCTATCCATTGCAGCGTAATCTGATACAATTACATTATGATCCATATCAGTTTTCGGAGGTGAAATACAAAATTGAATAAGTCCAATTTTTGCTTTTTCAATCTTTCTGGGGCCATTTACATTAGCACTCTTCTGAGTGAAAACTAATCCTCTAATGAGCTCTGTATCTTCCACAGTTCCACCAAGTTGCTTAATAATTTTGATATCCTTCAGGTTAACATTTGTGTCTTTTGTTGGATCAATAACCGATAATACTGCATCAACAGCAAGGGGTGCAAGTAAACTTGACTGTTGTGATACTACCTTAGAATTCAAGGAGGTAGAAGCAATTTTTATGAGACTCTCTCGATCTGCCAATTCTACTGGCATTGACATTTGAGTTAAGATTTCAACAGCTTTACGAGCAGCAAGCTGAAAGGAATCTGAGATTATGGTTGGGTGAATTCCTTTCTGTAGCAACTTCTGTGCAGCCTCCAACAAACTACCAGCTACAATTACAACACTAGTAGTACCATCCCCTGCTTCAATATCTTGAGCTTTTGAAAGTTCAACAAGCATTTTTGCTGCAGGATGAACCACGTTCATCTGCTTCAAGATAGTAGCACCATCATTTGTAATAGTAACTTCACCATTACTTCCTTGGATCATTTTATCCATACCTCTTGGTCCCAAACTTGTACGAACTGCATCAGCTACCGCTTTTGCTGCACCAATATTACTGCTTCGAATGTCGGTCGGTTTGCTTCGATCCTTATAAGCACTTGTTTGGGTATTACGCCCTTCTCCTGCACCAGTTAAAGCCGTCATTATGATGCACAAACAATAGATGTTCTCAAACTATCAATTAAGTAATAGTGTCACTAGAACTGTCAAGAATTCACAACCCACGTGAATGATTTCCGAAACGTGAAGGTCAGAACATAAAATGGTGTTCACGCCGCACTGTAGCGATGGCAGCAATTCAACAAAGGAATAACAGTAGAGACCAGTGCAAAGAGTAACTGTGTCACAGAATAACTACAAGATGTGATCATAGAACGTTACGTAAGATTCTTCATGCGTCATATCACATATTGCCGCTAGGGTCTCTGCTCTACATTACTTTACTCAAGAATCCTGTTTGACTTGAAAGATACCACATTTCTTCCACGAGTTAAATCACAATAAAATATATTTCTACAATTATTTTATAAATGTAATAATTTAAAACTTTACTTGGACTATTTGACTAATTTTATTTTATTATAGCCATGCATCTGTTAAAAGCAACAAAGATCTTTTATAAGAACTCAAAAATCACAACTTTATTGTTCCTGTTCCTTTATTGTTCTGTGAATCACAATTTAAATCTTGAATGGGGACACAACCACAAGCTATCCCAACGCAGAGGTCTCCATTAGAGCTGTATGTCGTCATCCTTTCTGTTTAATATTTATTTAAGCCACGTCATGCGATTATGCAGATGATCTGGCGATTCTTCCAACAAGAGAAGATAGACCCCAAAGAGCACCTTTCCAATTAATTAAAATTGCAGAAGAATAAATAATTACAATATGAGCAACAAAGAAAAAACTATGGGAATACTAGACAAAGAATTCAAGAGACTGAACGTAGTTAGTAGATGGCAAAATTTCACATTTTAGGAAATCAGATTGGCTAGATATAACAAAATGATTTAATTTCAAAAGACATCTCAAAAATATGACCTCTAAAACCGGTGTTACCAAAAAAATTTTCCCAATGGAGGACATTTTACTTAAAAAACGACACTTAAATGAAAATGACAACATTCTACATTTTTATACTCCACGATGTACAGACAATGTACTCAACAAATCCAAACTATTAATAGTCTTTAAAATGCCTATTAGACTTTGCTCATTAACAATGAAAGCTTCTGATTGGACAACTTTACCCCCACACTCACCTTCATTATCCACCAGACAATAAGCATAAATAAGTTTTATATTACAATAAGCCTAATGATATATTATGCAGACCATTTATTTGATTAAAAATATAGATATTCAAGATATAAAGTACCTTTAATTACATTACTTTATAATTATGCCATTATTATTTTTATTTCATCAGGACAAAAAGGAGACAATTCCATGTACATTTAAAAAAGAAGAGAGGGCAATGTTAAAAAAAGAGGGCAAGTCCTCCAAAAGAAGAACAGATGGCAACCAAAATTTTAGACATTATTTAGTATAAACCAACCATAGGCAATAGAAGGCTTACACAATGACAATGCATGGATGCTGAAGAAGAGAGATAAACAAAGAGTGGAAGCAGATCAATTTTAATCATTCTTTGAAAGCAATTTTAAATATCAATAGAAGAGAGAGATAGAAACCAGCATATAAGGAAGAAACTGAATACAAAGAATATAGATCAGGAAGTATGCACCATAGATGTCAAAAGAAAATGGGAGAAACACATCAAAAGAATGAACACAAACAAATATACGAAGCAGATACTTTAAGGCAAACCCAAAGGTTGGAGAGAATGTGGAAGACCAAAACAAAGATGACAAGATCAGGAACAACTTAGTGACTGAAGGAATACTGGGGTTTGAAAGGAACAGGTCATTCTGATCTAATCCTTATTGATAATGATGATGATTATAGACATTGGTTTAAACATATTAGTTAGTGTATGCCAATTCAATTAACAACAATTAGTTGTTATATAAACCATTTATAAGTTATATATAATTTGATTTCATTGGGGTTTTGTCATAAGAACAGTAATTATAAAAAAAATTGCTACTATTTTAGTAAATATGATTTTTTTCTATGTGATTTCTAGTGGTGGAGCTATGACCAATCAATTGAAATATTAAGTAATAAAAAGTATCAAAGATTAACAATGAACCCAAATCTCTATTTACATTTTCAAAAAGGATCCAAGGTTAATAATATGTAAAATGTCTCTTAAAAAAAATAATCTCTTAACGAAAATAAATACCTACCTATATGAAACATTAATTTTTATTTGATTTACTTTATAGCTATAATTTCATATTAAATGCATGTCATGTTACATAAATATCACATAAAGCCAATGACAACCAGAAGGGGACATGTACAAAATTATCTTCATTTACGTGAACAATAGATCTACTATGATATCTGCAATTGATTTCTGTTTACAATAGACTGTAAACTAAATTATAATACTTTTGATACATATGTTAAAGAATGAAAATTTAATGTTTTTGAAAATCAAATAACTTTTTACACTCATAAACACATTTAAATGTCTATACATTGCCTGGGAGATTGAGGAACAATCTGTGATTTACAAGTTCTAGTTCACTTGAATGAAATGGCAAGAAGATACATGTGATATACAATTTGAGCAGGGTGATGTATCTGCTCTCCTGCCCACTCCACTTACCACCTCCTCACCTTTCTTTTCCTCTTCAGCCCCTTCACCTACTTCCACACTTCCTACTCCCTGTCCCATCCATACATATAACTTCCATTGCAACCAAAAACCCACTTCTGTGTATAACCTGTAGCATCAAACATCGGCAGGAAAGCAGACAATACACAAAAATAAGAACTATTTTCACATCCTTCACCAAAATGTACAGTCACTGAAAAATAAACTCACTGATATAGAAATATTACTTGAGGAGAAACTCAACCACATTTCGATATTGTGCTTCACAGAACATTGGCTAACTAAAGGACAATTAGATAACACATATATACCAGGTTTCTCTCTAGCCAGCAGTTCATGTTGAAATATTGACAACGCACATCATTCATATGGTGGGACATGCATTTTTATTAAAGATACTATTAGTTTTGTACCCTATACCAGTCACACTCCTCTTGTTAAAGAGAAAGACTTTGAAATATCCATCACTGACTTAACTACAATACAAACATGGGTCTTATGCACATATCGCAGCCCTGCTGGGAATTTGAAAATCTTTAAAAATCTGGAAGTTATTCTAACAAAACTTCAAAAACGCTGACAGTATAAAATTATTCTTTGTGGTGACTTCAATGAAGATTGCCTCACACAATCTAGTAATGAAAATTAATTTAAAGACCTACTAAAATCATACAACTTACAAACAACCATAAATACACCAACATGAATATACAAAAATAGTAGCACTGCTGTAGATCAAATAATAATAGATGCAAATAACCATTGTTTTTCTGTTGCTACATTTAATACAGGTTTCACTGACCACACTGCCCAGATTCTAACACTTCAAACAGAAACAAAAAACCGTGGAACAGACAACTTACAAAGAAATCTGTAACTATTCCCAAGAAAACATAACAAAATTTCAAAACTTACTCAGATTTAAAAACTGGAATGAAGTATATAAGGCACTGATACAAATGATAAGTTGATAACTGATACAAACACTGATACAAATGATAAGTTTAATTCATTCATATATATCCATATCAAAATAAGAAAACTAAATCATGGATTACCACAGGCATCAAAGTGCCATGTGAAAGATAACACATGTATACAATACTAGCAAATGTAACTCAAACTTAATTTCATATTACATAACGTATAATTCAAACCTAAAAAAAGTAATCAAACAAGCAAAAATTGTGACAAAAGATAAGTACATGGCAAATGCATGTAATAAAACAAAAGCTATGCGGGACATTATTAAAAAGACTACAGCACCAACTAATAATAACAGAAAAATTTAGAGCTCCACTACAAAAACCAAACTGTACAAGACCCACAAGAAATAGCCGATATATTCAATGAACACTTTTCACAAATTAGTAATAAGTTAATCTCTCAACACTCTCTAAACAATAAAACACACCAACCAAACACTAATGTTACACAAATTGTTAATTTCATATTTTTATATGGAATCACACCCACTGAAATTTTTAAAATCATGGGACAAATGGAGAATAAATTCTCAGCAGGCATGGACAACATTCCAGATTTTCTTATTAAACCGAGCAAAAATTAAACCAATGTTTAAAAAGGGCAATAGTTATGACCCAATGAACTACAGGCCTATCTCCCTGTTATCAGAATTTTCAAAAATTCTGGAAAGGCTTTTCAATGATAGACTCAAACAGTTTCTCAAGGCAAATAATGTCCTAACAAATGCACAACATGGCTTCAGGAGTAATAGATCCACAGACACAGCCATCTTCTCCTTTTTAAATGACATATGTGTTGCCGTAAATCAGAAGGAAATTCCCATTGGCCTTTTCTTAGATATGTCAAAAGCCTTTGACAGTATTGACCATCACATACTTTTAAGAAAACTAGAAATGCTAGGGATTCGAGGCATTGCAGGCCAAAGGATCAAATCATATTTATCAAACTGTAGCCAAATAGTGTCCCTCCAGCGCACGAAAGAAAACAAATCTCCTCATACTACTCCTGCCCTCAAATAATAAATTGTGGAGTCCCGCAAGGATCCATCCTTGGGTAAATACGATTCCTTATACACATAAATGACATGCCTTTGGCTTTAAGGAATAACAAATTAATTTTGTTTGCAGATGACACAAACATTATCATCAATGAAAAAAAACAAAAAAACACAACAATCATTAGAAAAAGAAACTCACAAAACTTTGCAAGTACTAGTAATAATAGTAATAGTAATAGTAATAATAATAATAATAATAATAATAATAATAATAATAATAATAACAATAATAATAGTGATAATAATAGTAATAATAATTTATTTCCAAAAGAATTACATTGACAGTGTACAAAAACCATCACCATAAAAACAATAAGAAATAATACCAATTTTGCTAAGAAATACAATATATACATATACAATATATACATATATACATACAATATACAATAAGAAATAATACTACTTTACATACATTATACATTCTGTTCAACCTTTCAGTAAAAATACTGGTCTTATCAGATTTAAATTTTAAATTTAAATATATTTATTACATTTACTTTATCTTATTCAGTATACTTCAAACCCTCTCTAAGTACTTTATATACTTGTCAGAGAGGGGTGTGTTATATTGTATGTTTGTTTTGTTTTTTCTTTTTTTTCCCTTTTTTGTATTACCGTTGTTGATTTTAGTTCACCCATCATCAGTACTGTTTGCCAGTTACTGTATGATGCGTGAATCTTGCTTTCTAATATGAATGGGATTATGTCTTTGGCATTGCCACTAACAGCTATATGATCGATACATAAGCTCACTACTTTATCATTTTATATTTCAATTCGCGTATCTTTTTTGATACAGTGCACTAACTTGTGATCTAACAAGATATCTATGTAATCAATCGTTCTTTTTTCATCATTGCTGATGTTTGTGTTACAATCTCCAATTATTATTTTGTTCATATGTTTATCTGTATTTAAAATTTCATTTAGTTCTTGTAAATAAAGAATTTTGCTTTTGTTAGCTGGTCTATAGACTGCAAATATGCTTAATTTGATGTTATTATTTATTTCTAAATTACCTGCTAATACCTCAAACTGATACCCTACCAAATCCACAAGTTCAATTTTGTACATTTCTTTTACAAATAGCAGTACGCCTCCTCCTCCTTTCTCTTCTCTTGTTTTTATGCATCTATTAAAATTTGGCAAATTATATTCTAAAAGGTCGTCATTCTTTTTAACACTAATTTCACTCAAGACAATCACATCCATATTTTGGAAGCTATCTCTTATAACTCCACAAAATTCATCCCAGTGCTTACTAATTGATCTTATGTTTAAATGAATTAAATTAAATTTCTCTTTATTTGCATTAATTATTTTTATTAAAATTAAATATTTGCATTAATTTTTTTTATTTTTTTTCTTACCTTTATATTTCTGTTTAATTAATTTGTTCCAAATCTTCCTCACACCTTATTCTAATTACTTCCCTCATTTTTTCTCATTAATACTTTGCCATTTTTAACCTAGCTAAATTTGTAATTTTTTTCTTTGGCCTTATTTTTGGCTTTCCATAATAGATTTGCGTTATATGGCGTTAAATTCTCATTGATATACAAAGATCATCCCCATGATCAGTTGATCATCCCCATTTTTAAATAAATCCTTGTTTTGCATTTTCTTTCTTGTGCAGTTCAGGATTTTGTCTCCAATTTTTTTTTTGTTGAATTTGACTTTTACTTTTAGTTTTTGAAGATTCGTGTTGTTTATTCCATAAACTTCATCTATTACACTCTCATTAATTTTCCCCTACAAACCTTACTGAAAAAATCGACAATGTGTTTTTCCGCCAGTGATTCTGTTCCAAGTTTAACCCCACTTATTTCTAAATTTTTGTCCAAAATGTTGTTGTTCTAGTTCTATAACTTTATGAATTACACTATTCACTTTTTCCATCTTCTTCTTGATTTCTTCTTTAATCGCTTTCAGGTCTTTTATTTCTTCAATCACCTCATCGTATTTGTTACTTAGGAAGTCTATAGTAGATTTTATCTCGTTCATACTTCCATTGAGGGTGTCTATTTTGCTGTTTATTTCCTGCAATGCCGTAGTGAGAGGATTGAGTGAGTTGATCGAGTTGACCGAGTTGACCGTGTTACCACTCGGTCTACATTTCTTAATGCTCATTTTTGTCTGTTGCCAACTGCCATCTAGTTTCATTTATTTACAATCCATTTGTTAGTTTAGAGAATAATTGAATGATTTTGTTTTCTTTTTGCCTGTTGAGTTTTGTCATTACAAGATTTTATGTTGTTAATTATGTACAGATAAATCTTCATATTGTAAACAGCGGTTATCACAAGATGATAATTTGTGAAAAACGTATAATGCTCCTGTTACTCTCATTCAGTTTTGTTCCTGTTATTTGTGTTATTTATTTGGTTATTCTATTTTATATTTTTTTTATATTTTGGATAATATTTTGATTGTAATTTGTCAACTAGTAATTATGTCAACTGTTAATTGGTCACTGTATAGACTACGCTTAGTTTGTGAGTCATATAATTTGTTGATTTGTCACTACAAGTTTTTCAGCTTGTTAATTACATGCTGAAGGTTACATGCTGCCTTGTGTTATAGGGGTATAAGCTTGAGTTAAATTTTTTAAGTGTGTTATTGTTTACTAACTTTTTCTTTACAAACATTATAACTTCATAAATAAAAATACAAGGCAGTGGAAGTATGTTAAGATTTTTTAATTGAGGTCTGCAGGACTGTTCTTTTTGTATTTGTTGTTATTCGAATGATTCTCTTTTGTATTTTGAATGTATGTGTAGCCTCTGGTGCTTGGCCCCATATTATTACCCCATATTTGGGATTAGAGTGCACATTTGCAAAGTACTCTGTTCGTACTGTCTCAATGGTGCTGTTTCTTATTATTATTCTAAGAGCATAATTAAGTTTGTTCTAATTAAGTATAAATTAATATCTTCTAAGTGTGAGTTCCATTTGAGGTTGGATTGCATGGTTTTTCTGAGTTTTGTTTTCTGTGCTTGTGTGATGCTGCTCCTGCTGTTTCCTAATGTTAAATTTGGTGAGTATTGATGTGTTGAGTGGGAGTTGTGGAAGGGTATTGTGATTGTTTTGTCTCGGTATAGGATTAGTTTGTTATAGTGGATCCATTGAACTAGCTTGTTGATGGCTGAATTGGCTTTGTCTTGCAAAGCTTTGTTTGTTCTCTCTTTGAATATTATATTCGTGTCATCAGCAAAAAGTACGGCTTTGTTGTTTTCCATTATTGATGGCAGGTAATTTACAAATATAAGCAATAAAATTGGGCCTAGTGTGGATCCTTGTGGGACCCCATATGTCACATCCCTTGGCTCGGAGTGATGGTTATTTATTTTGTTGTCTTTTTGCTAAGGTAATACTACAATTTGTTTTCTGTCTGATAGGTATGATTTTATCCAATTAGAAGCAATTCCTCGTATTCCATTAGATTTTAATTTTGACAATAGAATTGTGTGATCTATCATGTCAAAAGTTTTTGACAGGTCGAGAAAGAGACCAACAGGAATTGTTTTTGCTCTAATGCCATGGGGATTTCATTTACAAAGGTGAATAGAGCAGTTTCAGTTGAACAATTTCCCCTGAATCCATGTTGTGAGTCTCAAGTAGTTACAGTGTCTCAAGTAGTTTTTTAATCTTTCATTGAACAGTTTTTCTAATATTTTTGAAAAACCTGACTAGAGTGAAATTGGCCTATAATTCATTACATCTTGTTTGTTACCTTTTTGTGTGTAGGTTTAATTACAGCAGTTTTAAATATGTTTGGGAAGGAGCCATGAGTTAGTGATTGGTTGTATAAATATGTTAATGGTTTGATGATATATGGAGCAATGTTTTTATTAAGAAGTCTGGAATGTTGTCTATCCCAGTGGATTGTTTATTTTGCATTTTGTTTATAATTTGAAGTATTTCCTTTTCTGTTGTTTCTGTGATGTACATGCTAGAAAGCGAGTTTTTAAAGTAAGGTGATGGTTGTAGAGGTGTAGTGTTTGAATTTCTTGTTTTTAGTAGTTTACCAGCAATATCAGAGAAGTGTTTGTTGAACATACCTGTTTCATTAGGGTTTGTTATTCTTCTGTGTTCATGGACTAGTTCAATATTTTGTGTTTTGTTATTTGATGGTAATGTTTTTTTTACAATATTCCTCATAGCTTTTGTTTTATTTGTGAGTTTTTTTATATACTCATCATTTGACATTTTTTGAGTATGAATATCGTTCAGAGTAGTTGTCTATTTGAGGATTGCATGAGTGTTCTTTTGTGAGTTTTTCTCGTTTTCTTTCACAAGAAATTTTAATACCTTTTGTTATCCATGCTTTGCATTTGTGTGTTGTTTGTTTTGTGATACTGTAGTGGATGTGAGATGTTGAAATAGTGTTTGATTGTATTAAAGAAAGTGTCAAACTTTAGGTTGATGGCAGATATTTCATATATCTGCTGATACCCCCTTCATTATTTAGTTAACTGTATCATCATTCATTAGTTAACAGTGAGATGATTCCTGGTCTCCTTCATTAGGTTTGCTTTTGGTGAGGTGGAATTTGTTTTAAGAGTGAGTATTTGAGCAATGTGGTCACTGAGCCCTGTATCATTAGTGGTGATTGTGTATGTGTGTTTTGTTTTGTCTAAAAGGATCTGGTCTATTGCTGTTTGGGAGTTCTTTGACTACCTAGTTGGTGTGTCAATTACTGCATCTAGATTATAGGAGCAAACTAAGTTTATTAGTTTAATTCTGTCTCTTTCATGAGAGATATTAGCTGTAATGTTCATATCGCCACAGATTATAATAGAGTAATGAGCCCACTTTGTTAATTTATCCAAGATTAATTCTAAGTTTTTAAAGAATATTTGAAGATTTCCATTAGGTGCTCGATAAATGCTTAGGAGGAAGATGTTAAGCTTTGAAATTTCTGCAATTGAACATTCTATGTCTGAGTCACATGTTATTTATTTGAATTCTTTTACTTCTTTGGAATCACAGTTGTTGGCCAGATGCATGTGCCTCCATGCGTATGATTGATATTGGTGTGTTTGGCCTTACGACAGAAGTAACCAGCCAAGTAGAAATCTGGTATTTGTGTCATTTTTATTTGATCCTCCGTAAGCCAGTTCAGTTATACAGATTGCATTAGTGTTTTATGCGATATGTTAGCATGATTTCTATTTCGTGTATTTTGTTTTTTAAGGATTGAATGTTCTGATGTAAGATCTTGAAGGTGCTGTGTTTTTCAGTGGTGACTGGTGTAGAAGTGATTGTTTGGCACAGGTTCAGGTGCTGGACAGGTTTTGGAACAGCACGCAGGTTGTAGGATATGGATTGAGAGGGCTTTGAGGGAGAGTTTTGGGAGATTGGAGGGTTTGCGGCTACGACAGCAAAGGTGGAAGTGGGAGTCACAGGACTAGGGGCCGAGGCGCACGCACGCACGCACGCACGCACGTTTCTCTCTGGATTCATGGATGCATTAGGTGCTACAGCAGGACTATGTGTACAAATTGAAAGAAGAAAAAAATGGTCAAAACCTGCCTCCTCCTCACCATTTCAAGTTTTTAATATAGAATGTACTAATATTGTTAAATCTTATGTAGTTGCTAACAGAATTGATATGTATTGTTTTAATATTATTATGAAATGTTAAATTATCTGCTACCAAAGATAATTATTTACTGTATAATATCCTAATCTATCTCTAGCAAGTATTGTATTACAATCCCTAGGCCAATGATCAGATTTTGTTCAGTTTCTCTGGTCCCTTTAGCAAATGCTGAGATGGCCCCTTGTTTTGCTCCTGAACAGTAATGTAACTTCGCTCTCTCCTCCCAAGACATCATCATCATCATCATCATCATCATCATCATCATGATCATTATTATTATTATTATTATTATTATTATTATTATTATTATTATTATTATTATTTGTTAGTTTGAAGGCTTGGCATCTAAGGCCTTTAGCCTTTTTACTGATTGAGGTTAAAGTTAATCATATACTATTTATTAAATCTAAATTTTGTAGAAAAGATTGGCCTCTTTCAAGAACTGTATTGTTTTGTCAGTTGCTGTTTTGTCGGTGCCAAGATCTATCTTCACGTTGACTCTCATGCCGCATCTGTGTCTAAGTTTTGAGAGATCTACGCAGTCTGTCAGAACATGTTTCACTTCAGAAGTCTTCCGCAGCTGCAGATGGGTTGTTCTTCATTTCTTAACATGTATGAAGAAGTCATTCTTGCATGGCCTATTATTAGTCGGGTTATGCACACTTGTTATCGTCGAGGGTAGCTGACATTTGGTGACCATTTACTGATATTCTGTTTAATGGGGTGTAGTTTCGTGTGAAGACTGTTCCACGTGGCCTGCCATTCTGTGAGGATGCACTTCGATACAGCATTTCTTGCATCCTGAGGTCGTATTTCAATATCCATTTCTGATTGGATGCTCCCGGCATTTCGTGCTGCAGAATCGACTTCTTCATTGCCTAGGATACCCACGTGTCCAGGGCACCAGATGAAAGTAACTGATGCTCCTCGCTGCTCTAATTTATGGCATGCTATGAGAATCATTTGTAGCAGTGGGTCTACAGTTTGGCGCCTGTCTATTGCAGTGAGAAGACTTAGAGAGTCTGTGCAGATGACGAACCTTCCTGAATCGAGAGTTTCACAGTGAAGCAAAGACTGCAATACTGCATATAATTCGGCAGGGTACACACTTGCTTCAGGTGGAAGCGCCCAAGCCCTCGACAAGTTCTCAGTTACAAATGCGCTTCCGACCCGATGTTTTGTTTTTCAACCATCTGTGTAGATTATGATGTGATTTGCCATGTATTCTTCGAGAACTGATCGAAATCTGACTTTTAAATATATGGGAAGGCATTCTGTTTTCTTTACACTGGTAGTATCGAGTCTTACTTCTGCCATTTTCAACATACAAACTGGAATTTCATATGGTTCGTGTTTCAAAACTGGTGGTAGGACGATGTTGTAGCATTTGGCTATCTCGATTGCGCGGATGTTGGCTGGACGAGTAGCTGAAGGTCTTTGATCGTAAATATTTACTAGCTTAGGTCGAGTCATCAATGAGTGGTTTAAATGTTTCGGTAGAGACAGCAATTTTTATCTATAGTTGAGTAGCATTGTTTGTCGTCTGTGATGTAGCGACATGGTGCTGGTTTCACAGTAGAGGCTTGAGGAAGGACTAGTGCGGAACGCGCCAGATGCATATCGGAGGCCTGCATTGTGAACGGGGTCTAGTTTCCTTAAACTTGATTTTCTGGCTGAGGAGTACACTGCACATCCATAATCTATTTTGGTGAAATCGGTAACGTCTTTCTCTGAGTTTCCACTGACATTTATTGGTGGTATATGTCTGGTGAAGCTGGACCAGTCTGCGCGGTTGGTACACCAACGTTTTGGTAAATGTACTGTGTTCTTTGGCATGTTTGATGATATCAACAGAGGAAAGTGATCACTCTGATGAAGATCTAGCAGTGGTTTCCACGTCAGCCGAGTTGCAAGATTTGGACTACATATTGAGAGATCTATGGCTGAGAATGAGCCATTTCTAGCATTAAAATGAGTGCTTGCTCCTGTGTTTAAAAGTACGTATTCGTTGTTAAGTAGCAGGTCATCGATTCTGCGACCGGAGTCATTTGTCCTAGAACAGCCCCATGTGGTACTGTGAGCATTGAAGTCGCCTAGAATTAGAAATGGAGGCGGTAGTTGATCGATCAGGTCTTGTAGATCTTCATTTCGCCATGCGGCATCGGGTAAGTATATGCAACATACCTTCATCTTCAATGACTTGTATAGGGTTACAGCTACTGCTTGTAGAGGTGTGTTGAGATCGAGACGACTAGCAGGATGAGTATTGCTGATCAATATGGCAACACCACCTCTAGCTCGTCTATCAGGTTCGACGTCACTCCGAAAGGTTTTATATCCTCTAAAATTGAAAAGGTCTTCTGGTTTAAAATGAGTTTCTTGTAAGCACACACACATTGGTGTGTGATTGGCCAGTAGCAATTTCAGCTCACAGTAATGCGAGATACAGCCGTTGATATTCCATTGAATTATATTTTCCATGGCTGGAATGGGGTTCTTCTGCTGTAGGATGCGTAGATCTTGCTTATTTTCTTGGTTTTCCTTTTGGCCATCCTTTCTTCTTTTTCTTCTTACGCGGGGTTTGGCATAGATCGATGGATTGGTAATCATTATTTTCAGCACTTACCATCGAACTTGTCTCAGAGCCAGCGGTTGTGTCTTGATCATTGGTCATTGATTTCATTTTTTGTTTGAGGAAGTTGTCCTTGGTGTGCTTAGGAGAACGAGGCGATCGACTTCGATAGCCTGTTGTCGATACTTCTTTGCTGGGTATGGCTGCAGGCGCAGTTACTGGATTTCTTTCTGCCTCATTTGGTGGGGGTCTTGAAGATTCTCTTTAATTTACTATTTCACTTTGAGTGTTTGTGGTTAAGTCTTCGGTGTTGATTTTGTTATTGTGAATTTCGTTAAAGTACTTTTCTATGCATCGGGCTATTGCAGGCATTAGTTCTTTCACAACTAAAGAAAGTAACATACAATGTAGGCTTTCACGGCCGGTTTCCACATCAAAATCAGTTGTTTCCGGGCTTGAAGGCCGTGGTCCAATGGAAACTTGTCCATACGTTTCGCCTGCAACTGTGGCAGGCATCCTCAGTGGCGTTGCTGGCGGGGGCGAAGTGTCCTAGTTGGCAGCGCCGCGTTGACTGACGCTCCCGCGGCTCTGGGGCCTGTATTCATAGTGAAAGGCGAGGTTCGCGCGCTCGCGTCTGATTGGGGCGCGCCGCCTGTTCTCGCACCTGATTGGGCCACGTCAGCGGTACTGGTTAGCTGCCGAGTTTTGGTCGTACGAAGTGCCGGGTACCATGTCCAGCACAAAAGGAACTGCCGTGTAGGACATACTGACAAGTCAGCAGTCGCCGATCACGCGCTGTCGGGACGCGGACACGACATGCGCTTCGAAGCGACGGATATTCTCTCCACCAGCTCACACTACTACAAGAGACTCCAAATGGAAGCCATCGAGATTTACAAACACAAGAACAATTTTAACAGAAAAGAAGAAGGAGAAAAATTAAACAGTACATGGTACCCGGCACTTCGTACGACCAAAACTCGGCAGCTAACCAGTACCGCTGACGTGGCCCAATCAGGTGCGAGAACAGGCGGCGCGCCCCAATCAGACGCGAGCGCGCGAACCTCGCCTTTCACTATGAATACAGGCCCCAGAGCCGCGGGAGCGTCAGTCAACGCGGCGCTGCCAACTAGGACACTTCGCCCCCGCCAGCAACGCCACTGAGGATGCCTGCCACAGTTGCAGGCGAAACGTATGGACAAGTTTCCATTGGACCACGGCCTTCAAGCCCGGAAACAACTGATTTTGATGTGATATAAAGAAAGTAAATTTTTGCTTTTAGTAACTGCTTCCACGTATGTAATATTTCCTTTATTTTCAGGACACACAAGTTTTTTTGCTTCAGGGTAGCTGATCTTCTGTCTGGCTTTCACTTGTTGTATTGCTGCCTCCTGCTTATATATTGGGCAGTCTCTTGACCTCGATGAATGTTGTCCACTGCAATTAATGCATTTGATAGGATCTAGGCATGGATCATGACTATGAAATGGCTTACCACAATGACATACTTTGATTCTCGCACATCTAGATGCTGGGTGTCCAAATCGTAAACATTGGAAACACTGCATTGGTTGAGGAATGAACATTCGTACGGTTAGACGATGAATGCCTGCTTTAATCTTCTCTGGTAACGTACAACGCTTGAACGTCAGGACATGGGACGCTGAAGGAATTATCTGCCCATTCCGCCTCATTGTTAGCCTACGACAAGCAATGACTCCTTGAGAAGCTAGTTCTTGAACTATTTCCTCTTCACTGCAGTTTAGTAAGTCACTACAAACTACAACTTGGCAGGTATTCAGCTTGCCGTGAGCACTTACTTCAACATCTATAGTGCCTATTTTCTTCAATTCTAGTAACTTTTTACCTTGATTGTCATTAACTGTTTCTACGAAGAGTCCAGATGAAGTTTTCTGTATGTCTTTTACGGCAGATCCAGCGCAGGTGCTAATACTCCTCTCTATTATAAACGGGCTTACTTTATCAAAATTTCCTTCAGTTCTTTTTACTGTAAGGTACTTTAGTACCGCTGCGGTGTTCTTGAACAGGTCATCATAGTTTGTTGATTTTCCAACTTTCATTCTTTTAGCATTAAACTCCGGGCTTTTTTCTGGACGAGGGTTTTTACGGGATCCCTCAACCCTAGGTTCGCAGACTTCCATACGAGTCCCGCGAAGCTTGCTATCACTCGTAGCACTATCTGCCAGCGGTGCCGAGTGATCCGCACCCCTGGCATTGCAGTCGCTGGGTGACGACGCCCGGTGGCCTGCTTGCGCACCACCGACCGCCGGTACTGGGGCTCCGATCCCCTGCACCGTAACTGTCGATCCTGACAGATCCTCCATCTTGGTTTTTTTCTTCAGGGTCACCTTCCCCTAGCGTTTTTGAGCTACCGCCAGCTTAAGGAAACGGGAGGAACAAGGGGGGACAGAGAAGACAGAGTTAGAATAGAAGGGTAGAATGGAAACGACTCCCTAGCCCTCGCAACCTAATAGCGTCGGGGCGGAAACACAAGAGTTGGCCGATACAAGATTGGCCTACAGGACAGAAAACAGATGTGTGCCACAAGTTAGTGGAAGCAATGACACACAGAGTTTGTGGGAATGACGGGATGTTTAGGGGAGTGACAGCGGACAGCTGCTCCGATTAGTCGCCTTCTACGACAGGGGGAGGTCCCGTGGTGCTATTCTACTAAAATCCCCGACACCACACGGGGTATTTACCGACTAAAACCCTAAACCTTCATCTTCTAAGTCGTGATTTCGTCCACGCGGAAACAGTCGCTGAACATTACTTCGCGTGGAAGATTGACTGGAAGCTAGTGCTTTAACTCCTCCGCTCCTTTTCCTTCATGATAAGTAGTTCTCTATTATAGTCCACTTCTCCGAACTTAACATTATGCCCACCATGTTTCCTGAAGTTATCACTTGTTGAAGCTTAACGTTAGAAATCTCTCTTTCCGCATCCCATGCCTTGCTCTGAAACAGCGTATGCTCTGCATCGTCAATATCTTCTCGACATAAGCTACATGTCGGACTTTCTTTATTCTTGTAATCGAAAAGGTATTTACCAAAGCCATCGTGTCCCGTAAAAGCCTGGGATACGTAATTATTCACCTCCCCATACTTTCGACCGACCCATCTCGCGATGTTATTAATTATCTGATGTGTCTCCCCCCATTCCGACGATTTACCATTGAAATCACCTGCTATCAAAACCTCTCCTTTCGTTGTTTTCAGACTTGCCTTCAATTCGTCGATGTCTTTTTGAAACTTCTCTCATGTATCATTCGGAGAAAAGTAACAGCTATAAATTCTCATATTATTCACCTCAACCCATACTTCGTCTTTTTATATTTATTAAGACTTAGCTTCCGATTGTGGATTATTATACCGGCTCTTCCAGTGGTATCTCGATATAACGTATTCTCACAGTAAGGTTGCTCACTAGTAAGTAACACATCGACTTCCCTCTCTGCAGCATCAAGTCCCGCGCCTGCTTACTCCTCCCCAGGTTAACCTGTAGGAGTCGAAGCATACTTGATATTTTTTGTTTTGAACCGCCGCTATAAAGGAGGCACATTTGTTACTTCCTAACAGATGTTGATCCTCTTTGTTTTTGTCTTTACATAAGATACACTGTTCTCTGTTGGTACAGTTCTTAACAACATGTCCGGTTCTACCACATCTGTAACATACTTTGCTACGATCAGGACCTCTGCAGTCCGTTGAAATATGTCCAAAGTCTAGACATCTATAACATCTTGTTATCTGGAGTTTTTTTTCCTGATTCTGTAGTTAACCCATCCTATCTTAATATGTCCTGCCATTATTAGCTTTTGAGCTATCTCTTCTCCCATGAACATTGTGGCTGATTGTATACCTCCGTATCCTCTGCGCATCCTACAGGGGGTGGGCATTTGGTCTCTAGCTACGTTTATAATTTTGCTCACCGCCTCCAACACCTCCTCAGCGGTGACTGTTTCATCAATATCTCTAATTTCTATTAGGCGCTTTCGTTCTAGAGCATTCACACGAGCTTTCTTCCTTACCACTTGAAATGGCGTTGGCAAACAAATGCAAATACATGGAAAAATATATAATAGTAATTATTAAACACTACAGTATTGTAATATTCTCTAAATATATAAAAGTATTAGTTTATATTAATGCGATCAAAAGGCATTTTTCATTATCGCCTTCTGTTATCAGTGCAACGTTACAACAAGCAATTCCTCAGACTTGCCACTCATGCACCCTGGTTCATCTCAAACACTCAACTGCATAAAGAATTTAATTTACCCCCTATACTTAACCATATCGCGCTCCTATCTAACAATTTCTTCTCCAAAATAAACACAATAACCCAAGCCACCCATTACGGCCTAGCCACCACCTACCAGCTCCCAACAAGAATAAAAAATAGATATCCATTAGATTCATTCCTCAGCATATTTTCAGAACTCAATTAATCACATAGGTGCTCTGTGAGTTTCCTATTCATGTGTATTTAGATTTAGTTGTAAGATTAGCATTTAAGTTAAATATAAGTCATAAAAATACATATGATGTAGTATACATAATACTGAACTATGTACATTCGTTCACTAATAAAGATACTAAAAAAAACAAAAAACAACAAGCAACAATGACTGCTAATTTGTATAGGATACATATTTTGACACATATTTTACTACAAGCATTGCTCATCATTACCAAATCTTATTAAGCAAAATCATCTATTCGTTTTTACATTAAACATAATTAAAAGGACATTATTTGAAATTAAATAATATAAATATAATAAATAATAATAAAATGAAATAAAAATCCTAACTTACGTACCATGTAACTGGGTAGTACCTCCTTTCATTTTAGGTTCACGAAGGCTGTAAATTCGGAGCAGAAGACTAGTCACCAAATTACATAAAAAAATACTCATATTTTCAAAAAATTCAATATGACCTTATTTTAATATCTGTTTTGGAAGAACACATTTTATTAAGAAAAAAATTGTATCTTCGTAATAGTAAACGAAGAAAAACTCCAAACAAATTTTGATTTGTTTTCAATTTTTGAAAACTCAGGATTTTCAACCAACCTGAGAAAAAACAACAAAAAACAATGGAACGGTTTGTTTATTTCTGAAAATTTCGATTGGGCTTCATGTAAATCCCCGGAAATTAAAATATCGGTTTGGCCGCGGGCCGCGACATAAGGCAGATTGATTGGGAAATATCAATTTTGGAGAAAATCATCTAAACGGTTTAGCCATTTCACGGACATACACGTTTTGCCGTAAATCGATTTTTCGTTATAAAGGACTCACAAAACATGTATTAAAACACATAAAACTTCAAAAACCATTTGAAAAATTCTTAGACAAACGAAGCGTGAGAAATATATATATTTTTTAATTCAAACGTTTAAGGCTAAATGCACTGACAAATACTTGTAGGAAAATTGGAGAGAAAAAAGGAGATTGTGCAAATAACAACACAATTGCATGAATACCGTTTGATTCAGTGAATCAGCAAAAGTCATCCCTCGGAAAAAGAAAAAAAATAAGATTTTAAAAATGTTGTTGATGTAAGCATATACTTTCTAAAGATTCACATTGAAAGAAACCTATTTTCTATCTCCTCTGGAAAGTTGTGTAGATTACATTACGTCGCGTAACCGTTAGCGTAAAGCATATCGTGAGTAAGACCATACTCACAGAAAAAGATTTCCTTGGTTTTTAAACTCGTTTGAATGTTCCATATTATTTATATCATTGTGGCCGATACGTCACGAAAGTCACGTCCAACTGGTTTTGCAGACTGCAGTTTCTACAGATAACTTTTTCTAGAAAATCCACTTTTTATAAAACAAAGAAAATGGAAGGGAAACACTTCCCAAATGCAAGCAAACATCTAGGAGTTACTCAATTGCATCATTACCCTTTATTCATTTTCGTAGTCTGTACGAAATGACGCACCAGGAATTATTTATTCCCTTCTAAATTATACAAATATAACATATTTATTTAAAAAAAAATAACGTACCAAGTAAGCTGGGATAAGTCGATTCATAATATCTTGTTTCGATGCTTGTTAGGGCGATGGGGTCAGGATGCAGCTCGCCAGCCCGCTATTTTACCGCCTTTTTTAAATTTGAAATCGTAGGCTTTTGCGGCCAGTCATGTGCATGATCTTGGCTGTCCGGGTGACTCCGCGTCGAAGGCTGTGTTGCCGACGTTTCGACCATCTTGTCGTGGTCTTCCTCATGGGTATACCAGCCCTGTATGTATGGACATACCAACTCTGAGGAAGACCACGACAAAATGGTCGAAACGTCGGGGCTAGCAATATTTATTTGATATTTATTTCGAATAGGTTTTAAATTATTTCTAAAAGATTAATTTGTCAACGTATAACAAAAGCTCCAATGTAAGAAACGAACAAAGAAATATGAAATATACATATTTCGACTTACGTAGCATCCAGCTGCCTCGAATTACAACCAAAATATTAGAAAATGAGATAATTTTCCTTACTGAAAGTACAAAATCTGAAAATTTTGAAAGCAGTAATTTTAATCTGCGTTGCTACTTTTTGAAATGATCACCTGTTTCTTTAGGTCAGACGGAGAAGAGTTGGATGTTAAATAGAAGTACCAACGAAGTGTAGTTAGCAAATGTTTTGAAAACTATACCTTTTCGTTTATTATTCCCATCTAAAGCTGCCAATTTGCGGAATTGATGCATGATATTTCGCAGAGGCTCTCCAAACCATCCGCATCTGAATTTTCTTACAGGAAAGGGATTTTTTTTCCATTTCTCTTTATAGAAGGTGTAAGCCTCAAGCCATAACATTTTAAAATACATCCAGAGCTCTTTGATTGCTCACCATGCTCTTTGACATTTGAATTTGATAACAGTATCACGCTCTTCCTCTCCTATCAACATTCTCGAAACCTTTCTATCGCAATGACGAGGGTCCGCAGGGCTCTGCAAGGCAGCTAGCATTTCATGCGCCGCCAGCAACGCGGGCCAGGCGGCAGAAGACACCTTAAGTGATGAGGCACCTAATCCACTGTCTGGACGCCGCTGCTCAGTGAACGAAATGCTCTGAAAGGGATAATACTGAGACGCCTGCACGCATCCAAGTATGATACATAAAGTCTGACCCGCGACTTGTTCAGATTTTGTTGTTGATGTAATGTGTGTACTACTAAAATAATCGTGCGATGATAGGTGAATGTAATGAAACCATTGTTTAAAGAATTACTTCTGGGGATTGCTAATGTAACATGGATTTAACTTTTGTGTTTAAGGTGAGTTTAGTTGCATAAGTTTTAAATTTGTAATATTATTCAAGTTTTAAAAATTTGCTACATTTTAATACATTGATATTTAAATTTGTATGATTTCAGACGATTGTCTCCAAAATTAATATTGGTAGTTGCAATTAATGGCTGTAAATATTTGGATTAATTCTTTCCTCGGATAGAGCAAAACACGGTAAAAAAAAATTGACAAGTCCCATTTTCGGCAAACTCTCTATATTTTCGAAAATTGCAAAAAAATCCACATTGAAAAATCCAATTGAAGTATTGATGATTGTTCTTTTCTTTATGATACCTATTCTAAAACCTTCGAACGTCTGCAGCTTTGGTTTTTTGGGGTCGGATTTCGATGTAGGCACAGTGCGTACGGCGGCAACATTTTTGGCGTGACCAAAGAGCCTCTTCTTCATTACGGGTGATTTTTCTTTTTTTAAAAGTTCTCTGAATATTCTCTGAATTTTAGGACAGAATGATTAAATACACGCAAATTCATTTATTGATCAGCTAATATTACATTCTGATGTACTTGTGATAAGAGAAAATGAGGTAATTTATAGTGAAATGAGTATATTATTAAGTCAAAAGTTATACAATTAAGATTTAATTACAATTACTCAGAAGGAGTCTACATGTTACCTCATTTGCTCGCTATCTTGATCGAAATACTCAGAACTTATAATTCTCACTGACTTGTAGTCAGTGTTGCCAGATCAGCGGGAATACCGCCAGGTTTGAAGTTTTTTAATCTAGTCAGCGGGGAAAAAATAGTTTTAGCGATTAGCGGGAAATTTAATAAATTAGGTATATATAAAAAATTGTTTGCTACTATAGATAATAAATTATTCTAATATAAGTTTTAGAAATAATACATATTTAAATTCACGTAATTTTAATAATCTGTTTGAAGATATCTTATATCGCTCATGTTTTCTAGTGTTTACTACATTATTTTACGAATTCAAGGTAGATAATCGGTACAGTAATATATGCATAACTAGAAAAGAACGACGAATTTATGTAATTTCTAAGCATCAAAATATATGATTTAAAAATTAATTGATTTTCCGAAACAAAATTGAACACGCATAAATTGTTAATTAAATCATATCAAATTTTAGTCACATATATATGTTCAATTTTTAATAATAAATTATATTTGTTGTTACATATAACTTTTTCTGGATTATTTGAAAAAAAGCAGGCGGCAATTTTTCGCCTGCATACCGGCGACGAAGTTGTTAATCCGCCTCTGGGGGGGGGGGGGGGGGATAAAAACTTGGGGTGAGCTACCACATCCGAAGAGGACTTCTAGGTAAAACCGTGGCCGACGATATAGTCGGTCACGGTGAAACACTGCTGCCAACGCGCACCCTCCTTGTGGAGATGCGACACATCGAGCATCGGGAGTTAATCAGCGGAAAATGATATGATTTGCGGAGGTTGTTTTATTAATCGAAGGTAGAGAAGCAGGTGTTTACTTTTTATTCCGATGAAGCGAAGTGGCGGGTGTGCGGTGTGCGCAGGTGAGTACACGGTGCCCGAGGGCGCGTTCCTCACGTTCTCGCCGCTGCTGCTGCACCGCGACGAGCGCCTGTGGCCGGAGCCCGCGCGCTTCCGCCCCGAGCGCTTCGACCCGGAGGAGGCGCAGGGCCGCCACCCGTTCGCCTACATCCCCTTCAGCGCCGGCCCCCGCGGCTGCATCGGTGAGTCCCGCGCCCGCGCGCATCGTTGATGGATTGGTTGACTGGTTGATACTAGAGTGTGTCGCGGTTCCGGGCACGACAACTGCCTAGGTCATTCGTCCCGTAAGTGTAGTGCATATTTTTAATCGCGGAAGGTGGCGGTGACGCGCTGGATGGCGAGATCGGGGCCGGTGGGGACGCTCGTTTGCCAGGGCACCGCTCCCCAGTCGCCTCGCGTTGATCGGCGAAACCACCGCCAACCACCGATCAGAGCAACCGGTCGCTTCTGCTCTCCTCTGCACAGCGGCTGAAAATGAAGCTAGTTCCGAAAATCCTGCCAGTGTCAAAACTCGAACTCTAGCATCTCCCTGGCAGAGACACTAATTGGATTCTACAATGATTGATGGATATCAGTTGGGCTTCCCCCCTCCGAACATAATGTTATAGCGGCAATTTAAAAATCCCAGTGATGCAACAGAATGGCGGTCCTTTTCGTACAGTTTGTAACGTTATGTAAAATGATGAATGTAATGAAAATAATTTATCTCTAATATTTTATCTCGAGCGTGCATATCTCTTTTCATTACACACTTTGAACCGCAATAAACCATGTTCCGCCTGAGGTAGCTCAGGGCAACTACTGTTACCAATATAGTGTTTCTGATCGGAGGTTCTACAGCCCAAGTGGCGTTGGGAGCGTTTTCGACACTAGCTACACACCTAGGTCGAATTCAGTCGCTGTCTGGAGCGCAAGATTCATAACATGCACTACACACAAGGACTCGCGACCATAGCAGTTGATGCACCCAAAAACTCAAAATAATCAATCCATAAAGTAGATTTCTGACACCTCGCCGAAGTTGATTCCGCTGCAGCCGCTTTCTTTGCGCTCGCCGCTGCCGTTAGTTTTGAATAAACTGAGTGAAACAAAGGAAACACGCTGAGGGGGCGCGGGGCCCTGACCATCACACGCCGCTCGAGGAGCCTTCGAACCAGCTACGACGCATTGAACAGAACCACCGACCGCGAGTCAACATCCTGGCAGAACAACGCAACAGGGAATTGCTGTGAGAGACAGCGTGCGTGAACAAGAAGTCGGGCACCAGAAAGGCGTTCGCAACACTAGTTTTTATTTCTATATTTGAAGCTTGGGGCGCTGCCCTCTTATTTCATAACGTGAACTTAATAACTCGTAGAATAAAGTGTACCTACAATATTTAATATTATAATGAACATTTGTGTACAAACCAAATACGTCTCCAGAGATGAACTGACAATGAAGTATCAGCTGTGAATGTTTCCGACGCAAATGCGAGTCGACTGCTTTTAGAAAGAAGGCTTCCAAGTTTCAACTACTCGAATCGCCACAGTTCTTACCCATTACATACATACATACATACATACATACATTTATTAAAACTGCATTTGGGTATGACCCGGTGGCAGTTAAGTGACAATAATTGCAAAAATTACAACACTTACATTAATAATAATAATACTAATAATGATAGTAATAATAATAATAATAATAATAATTATAATAATAATAATACCGTACAATACAGTACAAGACGAAAAGCAGCATTGAAAAGTGCATTGATCACGTTCATCGCACTTCACTTCACTTCACTACACTACCCTTTTTTGCTTTGAATTACACTGACCATCACTTCACCGCACTACACAGCACATACTCATTTAATATCTGTTACTGTCATCTTGTTCTAACATGCAGCTTCTTGTCTAATAGCAACTTCAAAGTCAATGTTAACACACACTTTCCAAAGCACGTGCAGGAGTCCGCGACGCTCGTCTGTCTTTCAATAAGGTTTCAGTGCGGGCGCTTTTTCTTTTTAGTTGCACAACAGTTGTGAGGGAGGGGCAATTTAGCGTATGGAACGGGCGCCATGGAAGGGTAGTTACGCCACTGCAACTAAGCAAAACACGCAAATATCTTTGCAAAATATTTTGAAAATATCCTTTTCAAAAAGTGAAGAACCATCTAAACATCCTTGAAAGGAAGCGATGCAGAGCGAGTGGAAATACATTGAAAAAGGAATGGAATTATCAGACCATTGGTGGATTTTCTTGTACATTTATTTTGTAATATAATTTGAAAATTACTGCACTCTCCTATAGATGGCAAAGGAGGATTAAAGAGATCAATCAGTGTCATCCAATTCCTTTAATCAAAATATAAACGTACGATAGTTATTAAATTGTCACCACCAGGGTTGGGCAAAATATTTTAAATTTAGTATTTAAATACTTAGCCAAAATACTTGGTAATTAGGTTTTTAAATACATACTTATTATATATTAGGTTTTGAATCGTTAAATACTACTTGAAGTTGGACGCCGTCCCTATAACCTGTTTTAAAAGTATTTTCATGTGTTGAAACGTTCTTTCATATTTAATTTCTTTCATGCGTAGCTTTGTTCAAATATATCCTTACAGAATCTGTCATTGAACTTACCAATGAATCGTAGTAGCTGATAATGCTCCTTCAAATATTCTCAACATCCAGTGGCCTTGTATTTTACCTCCATACGGGGATACAAATTGGTAATATTGCAATTTCAAAATAATAATCGACGTTAAAAATACTTGATGGTATTGATGATTTTAATAGATAGAGTTTAAGAACAGCTACATTTTTTTGTTGTTAATATACACAAGGATCACCTGTAAGTTTTTCTTCTCTGTTATTGTCTACTCTTAATATTAGATCACTCTCAATTAGTTTCGAAACTTCTGTCGCAAAATTTTCTACAACTACATTATATTGTTCCCTGGATTTGCTTAACACTCCCGTATTTTCTTCCATAATTTTTGAAGAGATTACAACTCTACAAACTCAGTCTAATTTGTGTTAACTTCCACTTCTGCTATTGCTCTATTAATCGTTTTGCATACGAATGTATGTAAAAATTAAAAGGTGACTGTGTTGTGTATTTATGTGAATAAGGTGCTAGTAGAGTTTAATAAGAATAAGTTCTGGGTCATATTCATTTCAATATCAGTATTTGTGCTCGTAGGAGCGTCAAAGTGAGATGTGGAATGAGCGTTCGTTCAGTCTCTAACATTACGTTTTGTCCGTATTCACTTTAAATTCTTCAATTTTAACAAGTTCCAAGACAATACTGTTCTTAGGTTATTGCAAATGAAAAAAAATTTAATAGTATGCCTACGATAAAAATTAAAATGAAATATGCCGCGCGACTCACTTGTTCAAATTAACTTCACTTCTTCACTTAAAGATGTCACAATCTGTGTTGCTTACGCCATGAAAGAAAATCATGGCCTTGTGAGCGAAACATTTCTTGGGGTAATGGTGTTTATTCAAAGCCACCTATTTAGGGCGCGTTCATTTAATTCCCGGCATAGTCACAAATATCGCAGCATCAAAACACGCAAAAACATGTTTTCGGAAATTTCTGTGAATCTTCTGGCCGGATCCGAAAACAGACGATCGGTTCCGCATGAGGACACCGAGACCCGTCGAGTGGCACCTCATATGTCTCGATTGGCACACTCGGAGTTGCTCAAATACTGTATAGGGATTTCAAATAGTCAAAGAACAGTAAATACAATAATTTTGCATTATAAGATTTTTGCAACAATATATTGTAATTGTGTACAATAAATTCTTACTTCAGTCATACATTTTTTAACAATAACTACAAACTTTCAAAGATAAAATTCCAAAAATATGTCTAACTCAAGTAAACGGAATTTCCTTTTTAAAAACGATGTTTTTCAAACAAATTATCAGTCAATAATCCCTAGTTGGCGAATGTCTAAAACCCGCAAAGAAAACAGTTGTTGGATTGGCACTGCTGAACATATACTAGTATTATAGGAATAAATGCTTTTTTTATTGTCAGATAATTGTCCAGCATTTTTAATGATTTAGATTTATCATTTAAAAATGAAGAGAATTCAACTTGAACAGCTGAAATAATATTTTCTTTTTGTTTCAATAAGGTATATTCACTAGTAGAATCAAACAGAAAGAAACTATATTCGCTATCTTCATCTGTATTTAATGAATTTTAAATATTTATTTTTTAAATACACATATTGTATGTATTTAAATAATCCCTAAAATAAACGTCCAAAAAACTAAAAAATACAGTTTTTCAAATACAAAATGTATTTAAAATATATATTTCAAATACAAGAATTTAAATACTGCACAACTCTGTTCACCACCCTATTCCTTAGTTATTGCAAAATGAGAAGAAAAAAATGTGCTGTCATGAAAGGGGTGCAAACTCCGAGGATCTTTTACGATAAGTATTAGTACTCAATATAAAAAAAAAGGTATTGCAATTCCTTGACATTATTACTAGAGTCATTATTACACCCAACTGGATTCCTGAAAGTCTTAGATTCATAAGTGTGATATCGCTTAAGTTCTCACAAACACATCGTAGAAAATAATTTGTGTAAATAGAGATGATCTCCTCTTTAGGTGGAGTATCTCACACACCTTGGAAAACAATCATAGAGGTAGAAAAGCGTGAAGGTGACTGCAACAACTCGCTCTGCTAGTGTACTAATGGCCTCTCGTTACGTAGAAGTCAAGGACTGTACAAAAGTCAGTCGTAATGCTACTTACTGGGAACGTGTGGAAGACAATGGACTGCTATTGGATTGCACCTCTATCACTCCCTGCTATTCTTCTTAGTGTTCCCTCTCCCGTAACAGTCCAAATAACCCTTTTCTTCAATTGGCTTCCTTAAGCTAACACTACCGGCTTTGATGGAATAGTGGTTATCATGCCGGGCTACTGATACGACGTTCGCGGGTTCAAACCCCTCAAAGTCGCGGGATTTTTGAGGTGCTACAAATCGACGACATCCATGCGGACGCTTGGCGTGGGAAGCAGATGCCAGGAAAGGCACTTGGCAATTTAGCACCCATCAGAGTTTGGATTTGAATTCCTGGATGCGATTGCGGTTTTTGTATCTGGGCCTGCGCTATCAGGTACTCAAATCAAACGTCAAAATTGGCGCACTAGTTCTCCTAGGGAAAACAATGGCAATCTACTGTAGTTATACTTGCACAGGACAAGACCAACTACAATGTAACTTGATAATAACCCGGATAAGTTTCACAAGAAAGCGCCGGAGGCTTTTGGGGACTAGCCTATGGCATTAAAAGAAGAATATAACACTTTCTTCTGGTTACTGTTACGTGCCCAAATCATTTCGCACTGAACTCCCACATACATTTATCATCACAATTTCAAGGTCACTCGCAATTTTTTGGAGCAGTTAATCGCGGATTTTTTCTACACTTTCCATAGAATTGCACTACCGTTTGCTTCGCGAAACTACTTCGGATGCTCATTTCTTATCGTGATTTCCTTTTATTAAATCTATCAATGACTTCAAAGATAGCTCCCACACGCATTGGCATTGATTATGCAATCTGGTTATAATTTTTTTTCCATAGTAGTTTCAATTTCTTTACAACCGATTCCTTCTTACAACATACACCGACAGCTTATCGAGTACGTATCAAGCACTTTCCAAGGCTATTAGTGACTATCCCGCGAAGCGTAGAAATTTCCCATGAGTCAGGCGCATGAGAACCAAAACTGTTACTGTCGCCCTTGTAGTTGGAATACATTTTGGATTCCGAATTTTCACGAAGTAGAACATTTTAACGGTTATGTCGGGTATGTATTGTTTTTGACATTAATTCTTCTGTATTCTAGTTAATATTGTGTTGAAAATATTGCTTGGGCGTAATAATTACGTAATATTTACAATGCTTGTTAAGAAATGCACAAGTGTACGAATACTTTTTACACTCACAGTACTTTCGATTCAAAATGTTTAATTCTAGAATTTTTAATTGATAATTTGAAATCTGACTGACTACAATTACGTTTTATTCGATAATTTCTTTGCTTTGCTAGTGAAAAATGGAAATTAATTTACATCAAAATTTGGAGCAATAATAATCAACTGACATCTCAAGAAGACTATCGTATCCCCAGGAATGTGCCTATGTTCTCTTATGATAGTAATTATGTCCGCGACCTTAATGTGCATCTAAACGGATTATGATGTGGAAATCGTTTTCCTTAACAATGCGGAACCAGTAAGTAAGTAAGTAGTACGTCTTGGAAATATTTTCATTACTATGAGTATTTTTAGTTCTTGAGAAATTTAATCATTTTGATTTTTTAAAATAAAGCTACTATATATTTTTTTTCTCACTAGCAACCGGTAGATCATAAAAAGAGGAATACTGATCCACGTATCATTTAAAAATGTTTTAATAGTAATCCAGAATAAAATTATACTTTTTGACATGGTATTTTAAATTAAACGGACCATATTCCCTTTTGTAGGTTTTGCAAGTGTTGCCTTTGTAGACTTTGTGGTCTTTCTGGGGGCTACATAGTACTATAACGTGGTATAAATGGCAAAGATTGTTGAAGGAGCTGCTGGTCTGTTAGCGAGAGTTGTCAACTTATGTAGACTTGTTAATCTCACTTTATTGCTGTATACAACAAATACTAATTGATTTAATAACACATCACAAAACGAAAACAAGGAAAGAATTCGCTATTCAAACGTATTACTGTCCATTAGCAGAAATGTTTATTGAATGCACAGTTTAAAAAGAAAACAAACATGACATATTAATAAATAGTAAGAAATATAATCACAGTTCTAATATCGCTTATTTGATGGATGAAATGTGGCAAACGTTCGGGCCAGCGGCGGTGTGCTCCCCCTACCCTCTGTGTGCCGTTGCAGGGCAGCGCTTCGCGCTGCTGGAGGAGAAGGCCGTGCTGTCGGCCGTGCTGCGCCACTTCCGCCTGGAGGCCGCGCAGCGCGAGGCGGACGCGACGCCGCTCATGGAGCTGGTCCTGCGGCCGGAGCAGTCGCTGCGCGTGCGCTTCGTCGACCGGGCCCCCGCCCACCAATGACGCAGCACTTCAAGGTCAGGAGCTGGGAGGATGGGCCAATCGGGATCTCCAATACCAAAAAATTAAGTCGTAACGAAACTCCCGATTGCATGACGGAGTCCCTCTCTCCGTCCGGCTCCTGACCTTCAAGTGCCGCTATGTTTAAATCGGAGTATACGTTCATCAATCATGACCTCTACGATCATTTTCTTACTAGATGAGTGTGTTCTGCTGCATTAGGAACGCCGGAGTTTGTCTCAATAGCATTTAGGTGGAAATGTAGATGCTTCTTTGGCATGTCAACATCACTAGCTGTCAATGGAGAATGTAGTTTAAGAGTGTAGAGAGTGGAGGAGGAGAATTATTGACTTGTGCGACACGAAAATTGGGAACCATATTCAGGATTTCAGAAAAGGTTTAGGGACATTTTATTACATGCTGCATGTTAACATTCTTGGAATACGTCCTCTGTAATCATTTGTGATGTTATTAAGAAATAGTCCCAATGTATTTTTAATTTTTTTAAGGAGACTTATGAAAAATTATTTTCAAGTACCAAATTTGAAAAAAAATATGAAAGTTTATATTTTTTTAAAATGGGTAGAACAAATTTGTATTTATACTCGTATATTGGTTATAAGTGCAACGAATCAATACTTTTTCGAAGTCTTTTAATTATATACGAAAATACAGTGGTGTTGGCAATGATCGTTGGCAGTGAGTGCGATTTTCAAATACGTATTACAAAATAATGAACCACTAGACCTTCAAAAATCAATTTTAAAAACTATTTTGTGTAACTCTGCGGAATCAAGATCCTGGGAGGAGTCCTTACAGAGACTGGAAATATGGGTCCCACTGCATGCGAAAGTTATTATTTCAGGTTTACATTAAATTTCTGAAGTGTCATTTCAAAGAAACGTCTAGGATTTCCATGAGAACGTGTGATGCTAATTCACTGACATTTTATAATGTTCGACAGACCACATGCAATATGTATTTCATTCAAGTGCAGAAACTTTCTAGCAACGAATAGTAGAAATAAAGTATTGATAATGACAATTTGCACAATAATTACAACTTGAAATCACAGTTCTCAAACTAGGAGGTGAAAACACAATCACTTTACATGTACTGCTGTACAGTATCTTGCCAAAAAAGTTTAACAATAATGCAAACTATGTTCATAATGTACTACGTCAGAATATATCACGTGTGGTTTGAATAAAATTAAAATATTCTAAAAATATTCAGTTTGGTGTGCCCTTAGACTTTACAAAATTTATTGTAAATAATTACCTTGTTAGTTCCTCTAAAGGGCAACATTGCGCACGGTTGTGTACTAGGATGAGAGATGTACGATTCATAGGCTAGGGACATCTCTCTACCATTGAAGAGAATATAGTGGCAAGGAATGCCGCATAGGAATGTGCTGGAGTAAGATGCTGAAACCAACATCTAAATAGCTCATTAAAAAAGAAATTTAATAACTATTTTTAGGGACATGTTCGCTAACAAGAAATCTTGCACGAGGTGGTTTGCAGTAGACACAAACTTGCCCAACTTAGAGAACCAGTCCGAGAGCTGCGCATATCGCCGGTACACAAGGAAACATCTTCATGCGAAGAAATAGGTTTAGAAAATGATATATTTTTACTTGCAAGAAATTCATAAATATAGTTCACAAAGCCGCTGGAATGTCGAGTTCGTCTGAGATGTGCAAAGCGGCTCCGCGCAGATGAACAGCGCTCTCTTGCAGAATGAGCGGATTGTAGATGAGCAGTTTTCCTGCACACTGTCGGAGACGCAAATACGCACTTATTCTGAAAGTAAACATAGAGATATTACTTTATATGAATGGATTTTATTGCAACACAATTCCATAAATCGAAATTAGTATTTTGATTCCTGACAAAATGGTATAAATCAACCCTTATCGATTGTGTAGTTTCGGTACTTTTTAGCCCTTTCTTTCGAAACCACAAGGCTGTAAGTATCTCTTTCATCTTTCTTTTGAATTGTATTTTGTCTAAATATTATTTTTTACGTTCATAATTATATTCCTTACAAGTATTCTTGCCAACTCTGCGTGATTCACTCGTATGTTTTCTGTACAATAATTTTAATTACAATGAAACTACATTAAAATGCAACATAATCAATAAACTACTTGAGTTATAAGATAGAGGCAAATAAATTTTTGCATGGATTTTAGTCCCTTTTTACAAAACAATGCCTTCCAGAGTTGTTTGTTTAGAAGAATTTTCTTCTCTTTTTACCTGATAGGTTAAGAAATTAAACAGCTGAGCTTTTTGCTTTTGTAATTATACTAAATGCGCACTCAAAATGTCAGCACGTTTTCTATGATCACATGTTTTCTCTTGGCTAGTGACAATCATCCTTGACTTGCCTGAAGCGCACATTCCGTCTTCACCGAACCGATCTCACAAGCAAACTAGGCTTCAAAGTGCAAGTCACCGCACGCGGGCAGGGCTGCCCCGCAGAGTAGTGTTGGCTGGTGACCATCAAATCGGTTTAGCGCGCGCGTCAACAGCCAGACGTTAACAAGTTATGAAGATAAAGGTAAATATATTTAAACTGCAATTCAGTATAACCCGGTGGTAGCTAATTACATAAATAAGATAATATAACATGCAAATTATATAATAATAATAATAATAATAATAATAATAATAATAATAATAATAATGGTGCAATAATAATCATAGGAACAGTTAATAAGACATAATAATAATAATAATAATAATAATAATAATAATAATAATAATAGTAATAATAACATAAAACTAACTGATTCATAAAACATTACATTATCTAAGAAAAAACCCTTCTATAATCTAACTCAGAATACTAGTTCAATTAAGACCCCACTGCACTGCACTTACCTTCACTTCACTTCAATATGACCCTTAAATCACTTCCTTCATTATTTATCTGCTCTATACTGCACGACACCTCACTTCTCATATATCACTTATGCATCTTTCTATAACTTACTATTCTTAGTTAAGTCCCTCATTTACTTAATAATACCCTCAATTATTTTCCTAAACTGTTGAACGCTTCGAGGAAAGGGTCAAACGTTTTTGCAGGCAAGATATTCCATTCTGTTATCGTTCGATATGTGAAAGAAAATTTCCCGACATCCTTTCTCTGCGCTCTTAAATTTATTTTGTGCCTGTGATCCCCCTACTGTTGTATGTAGGAGTACTTGGCCGCCGATTAATTTCTTTCCAAGCTTGATAACCCTGAAGCTATATTCAAAGCGCAGAGTCTAGCTACTGATCGCTAGTTTTCGAGTTAATCCCATCCTGCCATTTTCTTTTCCCTGAAAGTAAATTTAGCTGCCCTTCGCTGAATCCTTTCCAAATATTTACACTGCATAATTTTGTGTGGGTCCCCACAAATTGTTCCATATACCATTATCGGACGAAAAAGCTATAAATAAGCAATTTTCTTCGCGTTTGCCGTACTTTTAAGATTCATATTACAAAGTGAAGAAATCTCCAGGCTTTCCCCTACAACCCAATCTACTTGACTTTTCCACCTGAATTTACTATCGAAATGGATTCCTAGGTACTTGCATGAGGAAACTCTCGGAATAATGTCGTTGTTTAAACGGTAGTTTGTTTCTCTGTAATTATGACTCCTGCCAAAAATGATGGACTTGCTTTTAGATGTATTTGTGGGTATTCCATTATTTTCCGCCAAGTAATATAACGTATCAAGATTCCGTTGCAGCATTTATTAATCTTCTGTCGAATTCATACTACGATGTATTATGCAATCATCTGGAAAAATGCCGAACATTTCAGATTAAGTGCGCTGGCAGATCATTGACGAACGCCAGAAATATAAGAGGTCTAATGACACTCCCCTGCGGTATTCCTGCTGTAACGCTTCAGATACCACTAGCCCAATTTGCAATTTCTGCTTTCTGTCTCACAGAAACTCGCTAATCCACGCCACCACCCTGGAATAGATACCTGAATTCATTAAGTTCTGTGTAAGCCAATCGTGGGGAATGACATCGAACGCTTTGGCAAAGTCTATAACTATTGCGTCTACTTTCCCGCCTGTGTGAATTTCATCTGTAAAATCCTGAAATAATTATATAAAATAAAATTTAATAAAAATAAATAATATTTAATATTATAAAAACCTGAAGTAGCGTGACTACCTGACTTGCGCACGAGTAACCACTCCTGAATCCATGTTGCCCATCATAGAGCCATTTTTTGATCTCCCATTCTTGCTTAATGTAACTAGCAACTAGATACTCCATGAGTTTGCAGACCACTGACGTAAGACTTACCGGCTTTTAATTACTTAATATAGTTTTGTCACCACTTTTAAAAATTGGTACGACAATTGTTAATTTTCTGTCTTCATGTACTTTTGAATTGTTCATGGATACGTGAAATATTCTAATTAGGTACGGAAATATTGCCTCTCCTCCTAGTTTAATTATATCTGTAGAAATGTCGTCTGAACTCTTTGACTTACGATTTTTCATATATTTTATTTTATTCCTTAGAACATTTACTTCAATATTAAACTGACTTGTAGCCGAAGACCCTTAAATTAGTGGATGATACGTATTGTTTTTGGAAACCGAACCGAAATACTTATTAAACTCATTAGCTTTTGCTTAATGAGCATGTTTCCATTTTCACGAATAACTGGGATATTCTCTTTATTTCCCTTCCTTTTACGAACATATTTATAAAATCCTGTCCAGTTATTTCCCTTGCCATCTAGAATATTCTTTAAATATACCTCCAGAGCAATTTTATTTTTTCGTTCCTATTCTTTTGAAAAAAAAAAATTGAAAAAAAATCAAAAATATTCATATGCTCGTTACTGCGTTTTCTGTTCTTAAATGTCTTAATGTTCTTAAATGCTTTAAATATCACAGAGGGGGAGAAGGGATTAGCTAACTTCATGAGAAACTCCGGTGTTCGCGAAGTGAACGCGTTGTCATTTCATCAAGACATTTCCTAAAATTATCTCTTTTTGCTTTAAACAGAAATTAAACCTTTACCAAAAGAGCGACTGTAGATGTCACTATTCTAAGTAATCTGATATCACGTCCCGAAGATGTTGAATCAACGGAATATCCACCGCTCGTGTGGTTCTTATCGCGTTGCAGTTTGGAGTCGCTCGAGGTAACGATTCAGTCGAGGTCGATCGTCGCGATACGCGTGGCGGCTGGCTGTGGGGCGAACGACCCCTCGCAACGAGTCTTGGAGCTGCTTTCAGTGTACAATATATGTAACGAAGAAAATATAGGTACATAAAATAGATGAGTAAAACGATTTCAAACAATATTATTCCCGAACAAGAAATTGGAAGGAAACGTTAAACTATTTACTATACTATCAATTAATTGTAAATCACAAAAACTACTTGCGTATCAGCACGATTCAAAAATTTTTGTGAGAAATAAGATAAACAAAATACTCCATTTCTTCAATGATGTTGCATTTATATTGAAATGCGTACAATAGTGGACTTTGCTTGACGTTTATCGAATCATTATTACGAGATAGGTAGTTGCGATAGAGATTTAGATTGCGATAGAGAGTATAAGGATGCCAGTTAAATATTGATGAATAATGGCAAGGAAAATTCCCTGCTCTGTAAATGAAATGCAACTTCAGTGGTGAAATGGAAACTTGACTTGTATGTTAGTTATGTAAATATTTTTTTGTAATATGAAATAGATAAAGTAAAATATTATTGGACTGAACATATGAAATTGTTTTTGTTTCTTTTCTTTCCAATAAATCTATCAGCTGAGATGGCCCAGGGCAACAGTTATTCCCACTGCAGTGGCTTTGACAGAGAGGTTCCAGTTTCGACTACGGTGGACTAACTAGAGAGCTAGGTCTCATTTCAGTCGGTGACTAAAGAAGAATTGTAGCTGCTCATTCCCGTGCTTTCTCCAATCAATACCCAGCGAATGCAGAGCAGCGCCTTACGACACGACCACGGGCCATCTTTTCTTCCTCCCCTTAGACCGACACACATGCACTCCACTCTCCCACTCGCTGGAAGCCTAGAGCTGTCTGGGCTGTGGCGGCGCCCTGCCAGCGCAGATACCTGGAGGAAGAAAATCTCTCAAGTCGATGAGTAGAACCGGCTGGAGTGGCTCAGGGCATCAGTTGATTTCACTGCAGTGCCTCTGACCGGGAGGTCCTAGGTTCGAGTCTTGACGGTGGCAGGATTTTCGACACTTCCTACAGGTCGAATTGAGCCTCTGTGTGAAGAAGAAGTTTATCGGCTGTTCTGATAGGTACTTTTCCGTGGTTTCTCCGATCAACACCAGGCGAATGCCGGAGCAGTATCCTAACAAATGGACCACGGACCGCGCGCAATCCTTCCTTCCTCTTCCTTGTCCTATTCTCGCCCCTTACTTACGCATTCTCACATGCACTACTGTGTCACACATGCCGGGAGGCCAGCAGGGAGCAGACAGCTTGGCCCGGCTGGGGTGGTGCCCCACTGGTGGGAGATACCTGATGAGGAAAATCTTGCTAGTCGACAGATAGGTCGGCGCCGGATCTCGCCGACAAATTTACTTTATAGAAATATTTCTCACGTTACTGTGTAGGAAACATTTTATTTCTTTAACAAAGTTCGGAAAGTTTAGTATGCGAAAATGGTTATGAGGAATACAGACAAATCAAAAGAGAAATTCAGAAAATTGCTTTTATTTATCAAGTTCGACAAATTACCTATTTTCGACCTGAGGTGCATTCCTTGTATATTCACATTCATATTTGTAGAGATAACTCTTTTAAACCATCCGTTTTCGTTGCATAAATGCACTTTCCTTTTGCTTTATCATCTCAGTTATCAGTACAATTGTTGAATTACTTTAGTTATCATCTGTCCATCTCAAATTCGCGGAGAACGTAACAGTTCCAGAAATAATATTTTAAAACATAGTATCTATTTGTGTTTTTAATATAATGTTAATCACCAGTGAGTTAAATATAATCTGTATACTAAGAATAAAAAATATTATTAGTATTACTCGCGCAACGTTTTTTGAACGATGACCTTGCTTCCCCTCTCTGGCACAATAAACAGATGACGGCAAAAGGTCGCAGCGAGCACTGATGACAACATTCCAAACACATCTTCACTGGCGCGAAGTAGAAACAATTTTCTTTTGAAGACGAGAACTTCTATCGGTTATTTTCTCCAAAAATCTAAAGAAATGACCGAAGCAGGTACGAATCTATCACAGGAGATACCTCGAACTCCTGATAAAGTTAGAACGCAAATTATTGAGAACGTTACGAAGGCGTGACTGAGTCTCCAGAGATTGGCATTTCTTCATAAAATCTAGTAGCCGATTTCGTAACTAATACCCCCACTCTACCCGCATTTCTTCAATCCATCGTTCAAGGAAAGTTGCGCGAGTAATAAAGAGTTTCCACACATTTGCTTACATTGACTTGAATTACGTCACCATGGTAACCGTCTGCTATCTCGGCCTTGGCCAGTGAAAACTGAACTTGACAGCCGATAATTGATCCGTAGACTACGGCCTTTAGAGGTTAGTATACAAAAAATAACTATTAAAAGGCTTATCAAATAATAATTGCTTTTGGGGGAAAGGCAGTTTATTTATAGAAAAAATAGTGAAACTGTGTATAATGTTTGCGGGAGAGTGGGAGTGAATCTGCGCGGAATATGAATGGGAAGGGGTGTTGATAAAGAACGTTGCTAAAATATTTTTGTAATATTATTAATGACAAATTAAAAATTATTGTTCAAATAATTTCTCATGTTCATTTGAAAAATTGTTTCAAATAAGAGTTTCCACAAAATATTTTAATAAAGTTACTTTAACTCAGGAACAGGGCTATAACGGAATGTTCATATGAGTGAGAAGCTTGTAAGAGCTACGGGTTTTTGGGGAGAGCAAACGCAAAATTTTACGAATGCATTTTTGAAATGGTGATTGAGGTAAAAAAAGTACGGTTAGAGAAAAAGCATAAAGATAAAAAAAGTCAGGCTTCCAAAATATTCATTCTTTGTTGAGGACAACGCAAGCTCCTCTCATCTACGCACTTGTCTGCAAATGCTAGATGCAAGCTAAAAACGTTGAATGTCGAAATCTACTTACGAAAAAGGAAGCTCGTACCGAAAATAATACTTCGGATTCCCTCGTTGCTGGAATTATTTCGCGAGCTCCATCACTTCACAATTCACAAGTGCACTATCTAGCGGCGAATCGCCAAACGAAACGGCGCGGCGGAGAGGAGTGGCGACTGTCAGTGGAGAGCGAGGGGTGGGGGGAGTTGGCGGGTCGCAGCGCGCAGGCAGGGCCCTGCGGGCGGAACTGCGAAGCGCAGCTGTCCACTTCTGACGACGCACGCGCGCCTCTCCGTCATCCGAGGCCAGTGGCGTAGTACTCGTAGTAGCCACATCCAGCAGGTGGGTGAGACGCAAGGCGAATGACGCGTCTTCGTGCGCAGTTGGGGCAGCCTCTCAGAGGCGCCGACTGTAGCGACGCGTGCGTGTTTGTAGGTCACTGTGACAATCGCGCGACTTGGGGCTTCTTTAGAGCGCCTTCTGTAGCGTAATTTTAATAAGAATGGTTGTGTCGGTGTCCTTATGCATAAGAAATTTGCGCGGTCTGGAAGTCCACTGGTTCTTTTGCGGAGTTCAGTAAGATGGGTGGCAGAGAATGTAACTCTCAATTGTTCGCCATTCCTCTTACAGACGCATACAATAAGATGTTTTCTAGTTAGAGTTTTGAAAGTTATAATCTATTAGGCTTCGGCGTAGCTAGCTCTAGGAAGGAAAGGTGTTATATTTGCATTACTGATGTAAATCTGTTTTCAACAAAACGCTGATGTCTCTTCTCCCAATATTTGCTATTGTGATTTGTTTTGTTTATGTCATTTTATTTACTTCTTACCCTATCATCGAGACATCCTACCTACGCCCGGCATACCTATAACCAGAACATGTTTACCAGTGCAAGTAGATGGTAATGTGATGAACAAAAGCGTGGAATCGAATCGAAATTTCTTGGCAGTTCACGAACGAACTTTATTTTTACTGATTTTGATTAACTTTCTACTTTTCAGAAAATAAATTTTCAACTATGAAAATCGACATTCCAGTCAACAATGTAGGAACTTACCTTCGTGTCATTTTTGTGTACTGGTGTATTTTCCTCTGTTCGTAAATTCCTGTTCGCTGAGTAAGGGCATTCTCCGCCATGCAATGTAAGGATAAATACTTAAACAAGTTGTAAACGGCATCCCCAACTATCAAACGAATGTAGAAGGTAGGTGTAATGGATTTTCAGACATATACAGTCGGACCTCCGCATATAGAACTTCTATTCATCGAAATTCTCTATAAATCAATTTTTTCTGCCCCCTGAAAATTGCGTTTTAAAACGTTTCTATATATCGAACTCATTTTCGGACTAGATTTTTTCTGTGTAATAAAAATGTACAGTTCATACCAAAAGTTGTTTCTAAAAAATAGTATTGTTTAATTTGGAAGTGTTATTACTGTGGAAAAATATAGACTAACTTCTTCCTGGATGTGTGCATAATTGGATAAATGTTTATACACTTTCTGCGTCCAGTTCCCAGCTTTTTCACGAAGGAAACGCACTACTGCTATCCCTCCGGACGTGGGCGTGCATTCGCCGAGGCCATCTGAAGGCCAACCACGCGCCCCTTCTTCTAACGGCCCTGCTCTCCGATGCGTTTGCCCGTTCAGCGCAGGTTTAGTTTGCTGTTACGCACTGATGAAAAGTGTTGGGAACGTTTAAACAAAAATATCTGAATGTTCCTATTCATAAATATCTGGTGAGACTGATGAAAACATTGGTAAATTATTTAATGTTCGAATTTTCAATTTTTTCAAAATTGTTTTAAAAGCATTTTCTAAAATTTCATTATCATTTCTGTATATCCAAGTTTCTATATATCTAATATTATTGAAGGAACCGGCAGATTCGATATACGGAGGTCAGACTATTTAATTTCCAAGGTAGACTCGTGCTGCGACGAGATGGACGACAAGTTATATAAAGTTGTGCGTAACGACGGGATAAGAGCACTAAGGGACTGTGAAAGAGCCTCTGTGGAATACATGAACGTCTGTAACTCATAAAAGTTTTGTGAACATCGTAGGAATATTTAAATTATAGTACAACCACAGAATTTTAATTTAAGCCAATTCTGTTTTTTGATTTTCTGTAGTTACGGCGCACACGGGAGATTAAAAAAAGTTTGTCGCAACTATTTGTTAATTCAATAATGCTGTCAAACTTCGAAAACTCTTTAACATGAAAAAATGGTCAGTTGTATTAACTTAACATTGATTACAAATCCCTTGCTACCCAATGTGTAAAGCTTGTCTTGTGGTCACTGGCCGCCATAAATGTGGGTTCTGACTCGTCCAAGCCATGTTTTTTTCCCCAAAGGACAGAAAAAAATGACACCAGGGGGAGGACAAGGAAGGTCCTTCTTCCCCATACGTTCTTAAATAGTTTCTGTGTTAAGCAATTACTTAGTTTTCGAAGGAAGCTAAGGCTTCCTTCATATTGGCAGTATCAAAAGTCAGTTCCGAAAGACTGCGAAGTATATCACCATGCATCACCATATTAACGTTAATTGTAAAACAATGAAACAAGAATAAAACTTCTGCTTTAGAAAACTGCGCCTGCTCCTCCCCCCTTGAGCGACGCTCCTGGTGGAAGAGAAGACATAAAATAAATGTAATGGTGAGAAATTGAAGATGAATATTCATCCTCGGAGCATGGAGGAAGGAAATAATCGTTCAGCACTACAATCGTAGAATGGTTTAGAGGTGGTTAATGAACCATTAGTGTAGATCAAGGCCGTTGCACCCCTCTCCAATCCACAAGTACCGAATGAGAACCCTGGCACGCCCAGAGATGGCGTTCACTGACATTTTGAGGGCGAGATTCAAATACTGATGCGACATTGATGATAAAACATCGATGCCTAAGTTAAACCATCGGTGTTAATAATGCTTCGAACAAAATCCATCGATGCTTTTAAATACTGATTTAAGTGGTTTCTAAACTCTACCATTAAATTAGGGCGCAATAAAGTTTAATTAATAATAATAATAATATTTATTGAGTCACATATACAATTACAATCGTGTATGACGAGTCAATATGATGCCTTGGGTGGAGAGAGTGAAGTTATATTACTGTTCAGGAGCAAACAAGGGGCCATCTCAGCATTTGCTCAAAGGACCAGGGAAACTGAACAAAAACCTGATCGAGATGGGGTCATTGGCCTAGAAATACAATACTTGTTACAGTTAGATTAAGATATTACACAGTAGATAAATTATCTGCTAATAATTAACATTAATAATAATAATTGCATTAACAATAATAATTACATTAGCAATAATAATTACATTAACAATAATAATAATTACATTAATAATACATATCAATTATGTTTGCAACTACATCAAATTTTACAATAGTAGTACATTCTATATTTATAACTTGAAATGGTGAGGAGGCAAGTTTTGACCAGTTTTTTTCTTCTTCTATTCTCCTTCTATTTCACAGGATCAGGATCATTTTCAGCTTGAAACAGTTCATATGAAACAGAAAGTCTAATGGAATAAGAAATTCTTATTTATTTATATTTTTTAAGGGAAATGTTGTAATTTGAAAATTCCTTTACACTGTAGAACATGTTGTTAAGCAGGAAAGCTTTCAATTTACTTTTAAATGTATGAATTGTGTTTATGTCTTTGATATCATTGCCTAGTTTGTTGTAAAGTGTAATGCCCTCTATTAGGGTACTTTTTTGATAAAATGTAGTTTCAGAGTGGGGAACGTGTAGGTTATCCTTTTGACGGGTGTTGTAGTTATGTACATCAGAATTTAAAGTAAAAGTGTCTTTGTTTTCCATGAGAATTTTCTTTGTGAAGACCACTATTTCAAATATGTACATGCATGGTAGAGGAAGAATCCTTAGTTTATTAAACAAGGGTTTGCAAGACTCCAGCTTATGAGTGCTGGTCATTGTTCGCAGTATTCTTTTTTGGATAATAAATGTGCGAGTGCTTTCAGGGGCATTTCCCCAGAATATTATTCCATATTTTAGGTGTGAGTGCACATTTGCAAAATACATTGTTCGAAGAGTCTCAATGTTGGAGCTTGACCTGAGGGTGTATAGGGCATAGCAAGATTTGCTAAGCTTCTTGTTAAGATTTGATATGTGAGTGTTCCATTTTAGGTTTTCTTGAATTGTTAGTCCGAGGAAGGTAGTTTCATGAGATATTGTTACAGGGTTATTGTTTATGAGCAAATGCTGTGAGAGTTTGTCTTTACATCGAGGATTCATGAAATTTAGAGAGACTGTCTTGCTGGTGTTTATGATGAGTTTGTTGTCTTGAAACCATTTTACTAGTGCTTGCAAAGTTTTGTGAGTTTCTTTTTCTAATGATTGCTGTGTTTTTGCTTTGATGATGATGATGATGATGGTGTTTTTGCTTTGATGGTGATTTCACAGTGGCCGTGATTAATAATTTAAAATTAAGGTTTAACTGAAAACGAAGTTGAAAAATATTAAGAGCAATGGAAGCTCGTTGAAGATGGTACTAGAACATACGTACGTCTATGAAAAAACTGTTCAAAACATTTGCTTCGATGTCGCAGCCTTAATTCAAAGAATGACTGCGTTGTATGCGTGATTACGCAATTGATGGTCAGCTGAGCGACGTGTCGGACACCTACAGTCTACGTTCACGAATTAAAATTTGACATATTCGTTTTCCGATTTGGTATCAAAGGTTGTAAACTTCATTGGTAAAAGTGCTGGAGCATGATTTCTCCCCTGGTTAAATTAAATTTCTTATATAATCCGCAGCTTATTAAATTATATTTAAAACTCCTGATTTCACGTCTGACAATCGCATTTGAGTAGATTTGGACCTGCCCGGAGCCTTCGAGATGTTATCTACGCCACTGGCTTATAGAAACCTACTATATTCATTCTCGTTGCATGTTATTTTACTTATCTGATTATCTAGATAGTCAAGAGTCAAGACTATGACATATCTTATTTGACACGACCCCATTTGATCAGTGGTTCAGAAGAATACTCTTGCTTAAAATGTGTGGATTTCTATGTTCGTGTTTTCCTTTCGTGCGGACTTCGCCCTGAGGACTAGAAGCCGGTCTCTCGCGACTGGACTTCTGCAGTCCCTGGTGGTAGCTCGCTGACAACACGTATCTATGCTTGTCATGTTTGCTTTTCGATGAAAATGATTATTATCTTGGTCTACTACCACTCTCGAAAATTTTCCTCTACTTGATATAATGCTATAGGTTAAGTATTCAACGAAAATATGCGAATATCATAGTACATTGAACTGGAGTTTTTTTGCTTTTATTCACTTAACCGAGATGGTTGATCTAAAACGTGTCTACTCGAGGCGGTCGCATCGCCAAATTTGCGATGTGGGCCAGGTGTAGAGACGTGTGATGATTCGTGGAGTAGGGCCCTTTAGGCATAGTATGGTCTATGCTAGCAATATGAAATTCAAGTCCCGCTGGTCGTATCCGTTTCCTGTTCAGTTCGTTGCACTAGTGTCTTAAATAGTTGAGAGGCAAAATTGGCCGGTTCCTGGAAAATGACCTGTATTGTTAGTTTCGTAAAATTTAATACCCAGGAACTTGGAAATGGGGTTCCTAATTTAATCTTAAATTGAGTTGCATCGGCCAAGTTCTTAATTGGCGTCCAAGGAGCTATGAGCTACAAGGGAAAACGTTCACTCCCATAGTCGCGGTCAGGGACTTGAAGAGAATGATCATCATTGCTTCTGAACATTCTTTAATTTTCAGAAAAATCGATAATTCTTTTCCCCGATTTATATGACCGTTGATTTAAAAAAGAATTAGAATTGAAGTAACATGGTACGGATGTGAATGCGGCCCTTACAGATTTTACTTTCCAGACAAATGCCCCCGTCGAGGAGGAGTTGGATTTGGTGCCCTCTTCTGGGCAAGCAGCGCAGTCTCGCCAATTTTGCTTGTTCATAACACTGACAGGGGCAGATGACGTGCTCGTACCAGCATTACCCGAGGGCCGTCTCGGCGGAAAAAATCTGCTTACAGTTCCTCGTACTATTACACCACTCTCTGACGTCAAAACCTTAATTAAATATCGTGTTAAATAAACAAAAAAGTTTATTATTATTAATCAGTATTTATTATTATTATTAATTAGTATTTATTATTAGTATTTATTATTAATTAGTATTTATTATTATTAATTAGTATTTATTATTTATAATAATTATTATTATTATAATTATATATTTCATCACCTGATTACAGTTGCACGTTTTGACAGTTACTTAGGAATAGGTTTCCCATTTCGCAAATTACAAACTGTAATTGCGACCCCGTAGCTACTTAGCAGAAGTAATTGATAGAAATGATTTGACAGTTCGAAGAATTGATGCATCAGCTGCGAACGCCAAGTCAATTCTTTGAAGAGTCAAACATCATTTTATATTTGAGCCATGGTGTAAGAATACTTACGCCATTATTTGAGCAAGAACATTAAAGCTCATATGAAACTAGTGGTGCTAAAATAGCCCGTACTTTTTCGCTCTTGGTAAGTTTCTTAATACTAATATGCCGCGATTCCACTCCATATGATCACATCTCAGTCGTCATTTTTAAAACTCCTTACAAATCGTAGAACATCAGGTGCAAAAACTCATTCTTTTCAACTATGCAAATTCGAAAATTTGCAAAATTACGCTAAACTTCTCGAATTAAAAAATATATAAATGTCCTTTTTTAAAGAATGATTTTTATAACATTTTATTTTACAAAAACCTCCATAAACAATATTGTACTTTTGCAATGTTAATTATTTATTTCCCGTATTACTTTTCTACTTCCATTGGTCTCGGGTAGCTACTTACACTTGCCACATACTCTTGCCAGCTGCCATCTATCGCCGCTCAAAGTACCTTTTTTGACATTTTCTTAATTTTTCTGTCCTTGTAGATCAAAAATATTATTTTAAGATTATTAAAGAACAGTAAAACTTCCTCCTAAATGGCAATTTTTTTTGAAAAATTTGAAGCCGTTAAAAAAAATTAAGCGCTACTGCAAATTCGAAATTTGTAGCTCTTTCATAGAAATTGTTTTTCGAAAAACTTCATTTGAAGTAATTGTAAGTACTCTAAATTACAAATAAAATAGTGTTTACAAGTTGCAGAAAATGTGAATATCAACAGCATGAGAGATCTTTAAAAAAATTAAATTTGTGTAATTTTGAAAAAAAAAATCACCGAAATGAACTTTAAGTCATATTAAAGGGTGGAATTAGCGCTATCCGTTGAAAATGTTTCAAGAAAATATTTAGAACAGTTTTTGAGAAAAAAATGGCGTTTGGGAGTTACTGAAAATGCGGAATTTTGTGCTGGTTGTCACGGAAAACAGTTGAGTTATCGAGAACCTTTATGACATTATTTAAAGCAGATGTAAACATAAATATAATGGGAACAAATTTCCGCTAATATAAATATTAACGACGTCAAAAATTACATTTTTATAATTTTTGTAAAACAAAAGAATAAGGCAATATGTCGTCTTATAGGGTTCATTTAGCACTATTCCAACCAAAAGTTTACAGAAAAACATTGGAGCCGTTTTTGAGAAAATCTTCTTCCTGTAATTTTTCAAAATTGCATTTCTTGCACAAAATTGCGCAAAAACGACTAAAATTTAAAAAAAATACTTTGCCTAAATGAAAGAACTCGCTATACAGAACAAATTTTATTTGAAGGGTAAATCTCTATCTTTAATTTTGTAGTTGTAGGAAAACTCCAAAAAAAATTTGCTTTTAAAATTTTCGAAAATTGAATTAACCGTGAAAATTGAACCTATGCCCCCTTTATAAGTGTATGTTACTCTATTCTTTCAAGATATTTAATGAAACAATTTGGGGCCATTTTTGAGAAAAGTTTGAAAATTTCCGGAGGACTTCATGTAAAATATCCCGAAAATTGAAGAATCTTTTCAAAATCTTTTTGGACTCGAGGCAGATGGACAGGGGTTTCTTCAATTTGGAAAAAATCCAACTCGTGGTTGAGGCGCCGGCAGCGTTCGCAGGCGGACGGGCAGACACGTGATGGATGTTTTGTTTCTGAAGATCACAAACTGTAAAAGTTAAAATATGAATCATTAACGATAGTACCACTATTCATGTGTTGAAACCAAAGGCACGCTGTCTGCACTACATTCATCGACCAAACTCTCTCGCCCCAGATGACTTCCTATCCTTGTATTTCCTCTTCTTCGTATTCATTTCGCAACAAATGCGCGCTGGGCGGAAGGTCTGCCTCGTCTCGCGTCCTTATTTGGCTCGCGAATGGAATGTTAGAGGTCACTCTTCCAGCCTAAAAACATCGATGTTAAAAAGCCGATGGTTTCTACTCGATGTATTTTTAACATCGATGTTTTAATTCTGAACATCGCTAGTATCAGTGCGCGAAAAGCACTACTTTCTCGGTGCCATTGCGCCAAAGTGCTAGGCGGCAGCGCAATTTCATAGAAAGAAAAGGTTTTGTGAGAATTTTAATGTAGCTCAATAGATAAGCTTTTACTGCTTGGAGCTACTAATAAATAATTTGATATAAACTTGCATGTTTTTTACTCTTATTTACGGTCGCTTTTCAACTACTTAGGCCATATAGCGAGCACTGTAAGTAACATATGGGTAACGGTAATGATAACGGTAAACGGACACTCCATGCCCTGGGCGGGATTCCAACCCGCGATCCTTCAGGCACGAGGCACAAATGTATGTTGATGAATATGAAATAGTTGAATACGAGTATGAATAACAGGAAGTTCTACATGCAAGCCAACGCTGATCAATCTCTTTACAATCGCAAGTGAATTATCTTGGAGAAATGTGTGGGGGCGATTTGTTTTTCACCCTTTCCCTTTTGTCGTAAAATCTGTGGTCGTGAAAATGTGTGGCACAGCTGATTGTCAACTTAACAGTATTGCTCGGATTATGTTAATAGCACTTTAATGATCGCTAGTGGCGCGCATCGCTGCACTTAAGTCCGCTCCAGTGCAGGCCGGCGGCACCGTTCCGCCACAGCTCTGCCCCATACGCGTGAAGGTCCCCCACGAATGCAACGGCTTCCGGAACGGAGTGGGGGTGTAGTGAGATTAGACAGTCGCTCTTGGTCTGTTATGCTGACAAAACCCGAAAAATAATAATTTTGATTTATAATAGTTGTTATAAATTTTATGATGATTATGATGATAATAACAGAACTTCTATCAAGTCATTTTGTAATTCTTTTTAATACTCAAATTATTAATGTGAATTTCTGCATTTAAAAACTAGCGAAAAATTAAGACGAGTACCTGTCAAAATTTAATTTTTGAGGTTTTCCAGTAATAAATATAGTCCATTAGGTTTTGACGTGAAAGACTTGTGCACAATTGTTTGGTTATGAAAAAAAAATTATGTATTTCCGCTGGCATGTGTGCACGGGCGAGGAATATTTCTTGGCTGAATTGGCTTGGCTTGTATTTGAATGATTTCGTACGAGAATTGGTTAGTTTTCTTTTGCTTTATTAGCGTTTCGAAAACTAGACTTTTTTAAATCTACATGAAGTTATTCAAAGTTGAATTGTAGGTTTTGTTTCAATGAGATATTAGCTAACCTTTTTTACAACTAATCAGGAAGTAACACCATCAAGACTTTAAAACTGGTATATACATTGTTCATGAAGTTGAAGATGCAGATGTTGTAACTGATGTAGACAAGTTGTGTAATACTACTCGGTCAGCAATTTATATTCGGTGTAGAACAAGTAGAAGCTTTTTTTCGTAACCAGCTTTTTCCGATTGACACAAAAAAGTTAGGGGTTCATAGGGGTAAACACATTAATAAATAGGCAAGAACAATAAATCTTTGGTTCAGAAGACTCTTGCCTATTAAGAAAACGTTTTTTTGCTTCTTTTTCTACCATTAATATTAATTTTTTATTCACTTCTACTGTTTTATGTGCTGCATTGAATTCAAAGCATATCATCAAGAAAACAGAGTGACATAAGTGAAATAATTTTTAAAGGAACATAATTTTCAAATATTAATACGATGAAATTAACATTTTTCACTTTAAAATCATTTATTTCTGACAGATTCTTTAAAATATACTTTAATAATAAGGTAAAACTACTAAAAATACGGCATTTGCTCTCCCACATTATACAAAATAGTTTTTTTGAATTTTCTACAACTGGCGGGCATGGTAATGACTTTGTTTAAAAGAGAGCATTTATTTACATTCAAGTAGTTGAAGTATTTAAAAAAATGGGCCTCGTTAATTGAAAACGCAGGCGAAACTGGAAATGCAAGTTGAATTTTAATATACATAGTGTTAGTTATTTGATTTATAACTATCGTATAGTAATGAAACACGAACTCGTATTCCGAACTCCTCACAAGTCACAAGAATTATTTTAAGACGTGTAATATGTAAAACATGCCCTACACCTTCATTCGAAGTACCCCTGCGCGATAGAAGAGGTGCAGTCGCCTTTACAATTTCACCATCGATTTTGACGACCTCTTCAGTGCAGGCGAGTGCGCCCTGGTTCCGTGTCGCTGTGTGAATGGAACATGCGCATTTCGCACTGGTGCGCGCCAGCGGGAAAATGGAACTCGAGAACTGCCCCGAGTGCGTACCAGAGCGGCGAATCCAAAACGCCACAAGAACTTCGTATCATCAGTAGATCTGAAATGTTTTTGTGTGTCTGAAGTCGGCGTGTGCGCGGGCGTCGGGCGTCGCTTGTTCAGGGCCGCCAGGTACAAGGACGCCAGTGATGACGCAATGACGTCAATCTTTTTTCTTCAATATAAAGAAGTAGGAGACATTCTCCACATTGTTTCGCACAACACCTCTGCGGTTTAACAGCAAACTGAATATATTTCTGCGTGAATTTTCGTATAAAATTTGCGCAATTTCACTACTCTTTCTGGCTAAAAATTTGTGTTCATAGAAAGGGTTGTAGATTAGGTTTAGAACGATTTTGGAGGGATTATGTAGTGGAACCTTTTTAAGGAGATAATATTTAGACAATTTAAATATTGTTTTGAATTTTCTTTAGTGGTTTCTAATATCGAATTTAGGAAATATGTTCATAATGTGTGAATGCATTGTATTTGTGTTGAAGAAGGGAAAGGAAGAGAAGGGAGGGTGAGGGAGGATGGGTTCGATGGAGCAGTCATTGCAGGATGTGGAAGGGTGTTGTAAGTTTAAATTGTTACTGACGAGAGGGGTGATCATTTGAGGCATAGAGATGGCTGCGAGTAGAGGTTTAAAATACTTAATATGAGGAGCGTATTTTTCCAACATATTATTCGTATTGTTTTGCAATGATGAAAAATTAATGTTTGAAATTCGGTTCGAGTAGACTGAGAGGTGTGTTGGAGCTCTACTCAATGTTAATGGGTGACAGTTTAAAAAATAGGTAGAATGATAATGATATGAGGTAATGTTTATGATAAAAATTATTATTAATAACAACAACAACAATAATAATAATAATAATAATAATAATAATAATAATAATAATAATAAAAATAATAGAAATATTACCATTACAAGGAAGCAAAATATAGGCTGTTTATTCCAGAAGAGTGACTGGCGAAAACGTGGAAAATGAGGAAAAAGGAAATAAAAATTCAGTAGTTCCTAGTCTCTTTTCCTCTAGCCTTATGGCCTCTGTTCGGGAAGAAGTTTGGCCAGTCAGTTCACTTTCTCTGTCACTACTCACTTCAAGGTCTCTTCGAAAGCAGTGTTTCAACTCGCCAGAACACGATGCAAGCAGATCCCTTGGGAGCGTAAAACAGTAATTTCTAAAAGAAAAAAATTGATGTGATCACATCCTTCACGCAGAGAACTATTTTTAGAAAAATATGTGGGCCTGATGTTTTTCTATTCTTGGGAAATGGAAGAATCATTCTATCATTTTCACCCTACTAGACTGTTGTTACACTTTTGAAACGTTTCACCTGTTTCTGTGTGACTGGCAGGTCAAAGTTTTAGCATTCTTGTTGGTAGATATGACTGTCGTTGCATTTTCTTCTCTTTTGGAAGTACGTATTATTTTGCCTTTTATTTACGCTGTACTCATTTTGGTGCCTTATTGTTTTGGAATCCTACTGGATGAGCTGCAGAGCGCTGCCGAACAACGGAACAATCTCTCCCACTGTATCTATCAACGAGCACATACGACACCACAGATGGGAACTTGATGTTACTTTTTAAATGAAAGGTGCTAAAAATATCAAGTTCTTACGTTTTACGTAAACTCGGAGTATGATCAAACGGAACATATTGTACCGCAACTTGAGAAAATTCCAAGCGAGGGGAAAATAGAGAATTTTCTTTTTTTCTTAGCGTTATAAATATCACAGTTTGGGCGAAGCTACTATGTTACTGTTCGTTGCTACTATACGTCACCTTTCAGATACCTAGAAACTTTATTCGCCATTTTGGTACATGTAATAAAGTACAGAATTATACACTTTATACATTTGATACTAATAATATTGCTGATATTTGTGATGTCTTTGAAATAATTCGTACCCAAACTTAATTTTTTTCCAAATCGTTACATACAAATTTTGAATTTTATAAAAATACAAGGAGGAAAAGTTAAGGTACGCCATCATCCTCTCCTTTTCACTAGTGTTACATTGCTCTGATGGCTGTTGGTGCATGTGCACAAAATCTTCGGATACTGTACGAAAGATCGCAGTAGCGAAACTGTTTTTGTTTGTCCATTGTGAGGAGAGTCGCAAAGTCGTAACGAGTAATTCAACACGATGGAAATGTGTTGGCTAATGGTCTAGCCTTTTCCTTGTTAAGCAGCCGTTTCACCTTGTACTCTGAAATTCATGCGACCCTGACCCCTTATTTGTGAAACATGTACCCTCTAACCTTTATCTGGTAGTAGCATGTAATATTTTGGGAAAGGAGGAAACATTTTTGGTGTCAATCAAGACAATGAATCGTCATAAGCCAATTTATTGAGATGTTGGTATTGAGAAAATGACGCTGCTAGGTAACTTTTTTCCTTCTTAGAATTAAGGGATTCAATTTCTCTTCAGATTGCAGTAAGACATCTTACTGATTTTTCTCTTCATTGAATGAATTAATTGAATGTTTAAGGCCTTCGTCTGCTGTGGTCGTTAGCAGGGAATAGAGAAGTAAAATCGGTTTTTTTTTGCTCGTACGGTACTACTGCGGTCGACAACGCCAGGAAGCGATCAGGGAAACAACTTGGCAGTGCACTCGGCCTATGAATTCGACAACTTTTGGGAACCTCTGCAACTAAATGATCCATTAAGTTGAGGTGGGAAGCCAGAGTAGCTGTTTCCCGAGATTTCCCGAGACTCGCGCAGTCGCCTTACACGACCTGACCGGGCTGTCCGAAGGGTTCGAGTCGCGACGCGAGCTAGACAGTAGTTGTAATACTTGGATCGCTTGTGATCCTTGGGGATCCCCCAAGAGGATATTCAAAGCAGTTGGATGACAGCCAGGGAATTATGAGGTGATGGAGACATTTTGGAACTATCCCAGCATTCGCCTGTGTGACCGAGGGAAAACCACGAAAACCCCCCGTCAGGATGGCCGGCCCGGGGATCGAACTCGGGCCTCGCAACTGCTCCACTTCGCTCGCTGCTAGCTAGATAGTAAACTCTACAGCAGCTGCTGTCGGGAGAATTCAGCTGCCGTCTAGTCTGTTTTTTTCGATGAAAACCAGGCGAATGCCGGAGCAGTTCCGTAAAAACGGGTCACAGACCGCGTGCGATCTTTCCTTCTCCTTCCTTGTCCTATCATCACCCCTTACTTACACCTACACACCCTTACCCTTACTTGATGTACTCCACCACACATGTCCGGAGCTTAGATTGTCCCGATGTGGGTGGCTAGGGAGACCTGCAAACTTCCGTGTAGGTTGGTGCCGATCTCGCCATCCAGCGGGGGAAGATAACCGCACTGCGCTTACAGGACTAATGAGCCAAACAGTTGACGCGTCCGGAAACCGCAGAGCAGCTTGCAGCGCGCGCTCGGGTGGTTGGCGCGAAGAGGCCACTCAATTCATCAGAGGTAGTGCTATTCGTTTCAATATATTAGAATGTAGGTTTTGAATATTATTTTTATTAGGGAGGTCCTTAATCATGCGAAGTTGAAATCTTCTCTTCCATTCGCTGTAAACAGTGTCAAGGTTCAGAAAAAAAAGTTGTGCCGTGTTATTCCGTTTTATACGTGGAATCCAAAACACCCCCCCCCCATTACCAACAATTTTTACGGGGATGCTAAAAATAGTATTTGTAGTCTTATTTTGAGTGAGATGGGTGTGAAAGGCCATTGGGAATGCTCCAACTTGGGAACATTATGCGAGTCATCGTTGTTGAACTCATTATTCACCTTTCGATATTTGTCGAACTTTCAGTAACTTACAAATGCAAGAAACGGAAAGATACTGCAGCCAATAAAGTATGTGTCATCTTCAATGGATCTGAAAATCATCAGTGGGACGCCACTCCTTGTAATGCCGAGCGCTTGTCAGTAGTTTTCACTGAAGATTTCGGTGACCACCTCCTTGATTTGTGCGTTGGTGTGAACATGGCACCAAACACAGGAACTCTCTCGGTCAGTGCGAGAGTGCGGTGTGTTGTAAAGTGCTTCCAAGAAACTGGCTCCGCGGAAATAAGCCTCGATCTGGAAGGCCTAGGGTTCCGATCTGCAAAGAGCGACGCGACGGGCTATCGTTAGGGAAATGGAAAAGAGCAGACTTGGCAATTCGGTTAGGCAAACCGTTTATTGCGAAAACTACAAGAAGGCATTGCGTGAAGAGGGACTGCAGCAGAAGCGCCAGGAAAAAGTCCTTAATTACAGAAAACTGCCGCACGAAGCGCTCACTTTGCCTAGGCATGCCTTGAAAAACCTACTGAATTCTGGCAAATTATATTATTTTCTCGAGAGTCGTTTAAGGCATTCGATTCACATTGTAAGAAATGTGTGGCAGACGTAACGCAGAATTGCATGCAAGGAAGGTGATCCCAATAGTGCAACACGGAGGAGGTCCACGTCATGATAGGGAGAGGGATCTCTCTCCGGTCTACGAAATTTCGCCTTCATTTGTGGTATTATAGTTGCCAGGAAGTACATTGATGTGTTACGTCATTTTTACACGAGGTTGTTGGTAAATTGGGAATCGATTTCCAGCAGGACCATGGCCCCCAAGCATGAGGCTCGTATAACAAGGAGCGGTTGTTGTTGTTGTTGTTGTTGTTGTTGTTGTTGTTGTAGTACAACACTCCACCATCAAGACTCGCCACGCCGCCGCCATTGCCAGATCTCAATCCGGTTGAGAAAATATATATATATATATATATATATATATATATATATTGTAGCGATACCGATTTCATCATAATTTTATAAACGAAATTCACCGGATCAAAAATTAAACAAACAGACTCGGCCACCCAGGTTCCTGCCGAGAGGTTACGCAGACGGTCACACGTGCGCGACTCCGCTTATCGCGACAGTCCCTTCCGCCTCCGGCGCATTAAGAAAGCCGTTTAGAGGGCTGGCATTGACAGATTCACTGGGCACACGTGTTCACTGTGCCGGCTGCGAAGTTTCGCGATCGCCCGCTCGTTTCGGGGAAACCCAAATTCATAAATTTCTTTCACGCGAACGCGCCCCCTTATGCAAGCATCGGCCGACGTTCTAGAAGGAATTAGAACAACACTGCATGCTCGCAGCTGGCACAAAGAGTGGAAGTTTCTTTCACTACTCCCATCACGATTGGTCGAAATAGCGTGATGCGCATCACCCTATGGCCAATAGTGACTTGACTTTTATAAGGAGTTAGGGCACATAAGAGAAATTGGGTGGGGGGAAAAGTTAACCTTATACAATTTCGACTGATAGAACTTCAGAAGGGATTTGAATTCTAGGCAGAGCAGTCGGGGCAGAAGCTTCTTTCGGGGAGCTAGTCGTCGGTCAGAGGCAAATTCGCCTCCGCCGGACTTATAAATTTTTCATCAATCAGACGGGGCCAGAGTATTAGGCATCGGGGAAAGATCAGTGTGTCTCTGGAAAACTTATTATTTTTTGAGCTTGAATATTAGGCTGAGGGCAGTTGAGAGAGGAACTTATGTGGGGGTGGGAATTATTCGGGCGAATATGCCTATGTGGGGACTTATGTTAATTTACTGCGAGTTTTGAGCTGTGAGCCGACTGCAGTGGAGAGAGAGATTTCTCTGGGGTGGGTTTTCGTCGTGAAGAGAGGCGAATGTTTCTCCGATCGAATTCTGAACTGTCCGAAGTTGTGTTCGACAATTATCATAAAAGTCAGAGAGAGACGCATAGTTGATCACTCCGTTCCTGAGATCGTCCGGCCAGTCCAGCTAGTACTGCCAGTTTCTACCAGAACTTCCAGAACCGCTAGCTCAACCAGAACTTCCAGAACCGCTAGCTCAACCAGACTTCTAGACACCGCCTACGGAGCCACGCATCGCAGCCTTTTCGTGACGTTACGAGGCGGCTGCCCAGCTGGCGACGAGAGAGGTCATTGCCTTTTCCCGGAGGCAATTTTTTTTTGAAGGCCGCCAGACGACCCTCTCGACCGCGCCGCCGCCGTTCCCGGCTGCACAAAGACCCTTCTCCAGGCAGTATCGTTCAGGGCTACCGCCCTATTGTGTAAATTTTTCGTAATGCGGTGTCACGCTCTGACACATTGATCAGTAATAATTTCACCCATTGTAATTGTTAGTTATAATTCTTCTTAGTTTTTTAAGCTTAACTCCTAAAACTAACTTTTCATTTTTTTTCTCTTCTTCATCTAATTTTCCCACTATTCTTTTTATTCAATTTACGAGTGTAACTTCCCTGGGGCATGTTAATCATATTGCCCAGGAATAAATGTGAATTTTTACCAGTGAACAAGTGTTTATTTTGTTTCCATCGTACTGTGTAACAATTCCTTCCATCACCGACTTGAGCTAGCGTCAGGGCCGCTATTCGGTTCCTCAGGTAACCGGGAGTGTTACAATATATATATATATATATAAATATATATATATATATATATATATATATATATATATATATATATATATATATATATGTCTGTGCGAAAAAGGAAGGTATACAACAGATGTCTGTGTGTGTGTGTTTGTTTGTGTGTGTGTTTGTTTGTGTGTGTGTGTTTGTTTGTGTGTGTGTGTTTGTTTGTGTGTGTGTTTGTTTGTGTGTGTTTGTTTGTGTTTGTGTGTGTTTGTTTGTGTGTGTGTGTTTGTTTGTGTGTGTGTGTGTTTGTTTGTGTGTGTGTTTGTTTGTGTGTGTGTTTGTTTGTGTGTGTGTGTTTGTTTGTGTGTGTGTGTTTGTTTGTGTGTGTGTGTTTGTTTGTGTGTGTTTGTTTGTGTGTGTGTTTGTGTGTGTGTTTGTTTGTGTGTGTGTTTGTTTGTGTGTTTGTTTGTGTGTGTGTTTGTTTGTGTGTGTGTGTTTGTTTGTGTGTGTGTTTGTTTGTGTGTGTGTTTGTGTGTGTTTGTGTGTGTGTTTGTGTGTGTGTTTGTGTGTGTGTGTTTGTGTGTGTGTGTTTGTGTGTGTGTTTGTGTGTGTGTGTTTGTGTGTGTGTTTGTGTGTGTGTGTTTGTGTGTGTTTGTTTGTGTGTGTGTTTGTGTGTGTGTGTGTTTGTTTGTGTGTGTGTGTTTGTTTGTGTGTGTGTGTTTGTTTGTGTGTGTGTGTTTGTTTGTGTGTGTGTTTGTTTGTGTGTGTGTTTGTTTGTGTGTGTGTTTGTTTGTGTGTGTGTTTGTTTGTGTGTGTTTGTTTGTATGTGTGTGTTTGTTTGTGTGTGTGTTTGTGTGTTTGTGTGTGTGTTTGTGTGTGTGTTTGTGTGTGTGTTTGTGTGTTTGTGTGTGTTTGTGTGTGTGTGTTTGTGTGTGTGTGTTTGTGTGTGTGTGTTTGTGTGTGTGTTTGTGTGTGTTTGTGTGTGTGTTTGTGTGTGTGTGTTTGTGTGTGTGTGTTTGTGTGTGTGTGTTTGTGTTTGTGTGTTTGTGTTTGTGTGTGTGTTTGTGTGTGTGTGTTTGTGTGTGTGTGTTTGTGTGTGTGTTTGTGTGTGTGTTTGTGTGTTTTTGTGTGTGTGTGTGTGTGTGTGCGCGCGCGCCGATATCGTCTTATCACTCTAGCGCGATAGGATTCAGATTCTATTTAGTAAATATCACAAAAACCTCTACTGACGTATTTTACAAAGCGCATTTACAATTTAGGAATACATGTGTGTCGTTAAGTTACGAGTTGAATTAAAATTATAAAAGCATGCCCGAATGAATAGTTAATATTTTCCCCAAAACCTTCTAACCATTTACCTATTCCTGAGCAGGGGCATGGCTTAACTGTGGGAACATCATTCTTTTTTCCGTAATTGAACCAAGATTTGCAGCATTTACCAGGCTCTCGGTAAAACACAATACTTTTAATAGAAAGAAAGACTTTTTTACGAGGGGATGTTATTTCCATCCTCCCCATGGAACCACCTATAGACACTGCATTGCGGGGAGTGGAAGGGTAACTGTCACATGTGGAATCTATTCTGTCCCGGCTATAGGGTGGGCTCAGACTTCCCTTCTTTCTTTCTCCGGTCGTAATTCCAGTAGTACTACTTCTGAAAAATCATACTTCGCCTTCCAACTGCTTTCAGAAGCAAGCATATATGCAAGTACGCTTTCTGAAGTCATCTATTTTATCCCAAGCACCTCGATGATTAGTTGCCGTTGGGGGTGGAAACGTGGGCTCTGAACAATCGCGCGTTCGACGTCTTCTGCAGCTGGATCGCGCACACAACAATGCAGATTGTTAGCATCTGACCAGTCAGGCGCTGCGGAAGATAACAATTCACCCTACAGTTCTCTCGGCTGATTTATGATTCAACCGTACAAATCAGCCGAAAGGTCTACCTTCTTTTGGAGGAAGTGTCCAATTTCTAGAAAGAAATTCTTAGCCGTAGTGTCTTGTGTCATAGATATTTTTGGAATCGCTGTGCTCTTGATGAAGTGCATGTGCTGGAATTGACTAAGATTAGGGAAATTGAAAATATTAAAATAATAAAATCTCATAGTATTTATGATTTCGAGGAAGAAAATATTTTTAAACTCTTTTGGAGTGAATATCCCATCAAAAGCTGCACTTTCCTGTATTGCAGATTTCCTTTCGTTGATTCTTTTAACTTCTATTTTTCGTTAATTACATCTCGGTTTAAAAATTTTAATAATGTCAATTTTCGTAAAATTGAACGATACACTTCGGAGATATTGTTTGAAATATTTTTAGTTTTTGACAAATTTAATCATCTTTGATTTTTAAACAGAACCATGTATTTTTCTCACTAGCAATAGATAGATCTTAAAAAGAGGAATGCAATGCCGTAACATTGCTAATATTTTGATTGTGTTTTGTGCATAAAATTATAGTTTATGAACTGAGATTTTAAATTAAACGTGCAATTTGTTCTGTAGCTGCCGTCGCAACTGTCGCTTTTGGCGAACGTGACCTTCGCGGCCTCTCCCCTCTCCCCGTAAAAGTGCTCGCACCACGAAGGCAACCTTCCCAAAAGGAGACAGTTGAAAGGGTTGTATATTTACAGTTGAAATCTTATATATTTAATTTAAAATCACATGGCGGAAAGTATAATTTTCTTCTCAAAATACTATCAAAGCATTAACATGTGTTACATCATTGCATTCGTCTATTTATGATCTATCTATTGCTAGTGAGATAAATACTTGATTCCATTTAAAAAATTAAAGATGATTAAATTTCTTGGAAACTAACAATATTTTGAACAATATTCCTAAGGCACATTACTTGCCTCATAATTTCACATTGTTGGGTGAAAACTACATTTCGATATCGTGAACCGTTTGAAGTTATGGGGATGGCCCGTAGTTGGTGAGACTCCCTGTTGAACACACAACTGTTGAACAGATAACAAATAAAAAAGAATAATGTAGTTTGTGCATCCCCCGGCAAAAAAATTAGGTTTGTTTTAGTTTAAATTTTGAATACACTTTTGCCCCACAGCAATTGAACTTATCCTAATGAACAAATTGGAAATGAATTCTAGTTGTTAGAATTCTTTCTTGTTGCGTGATTGCCTTCCTGATGTATCTTTTCTTGTCTTCCTGTTGATGGTGATTTTTTTATTTCACGAGCGCATTTTCATGGTCAGTTTTGGTGCTCAACGAGATAAATTATATTTTTGTAAAAGTAAAAATAATAGAGCAATACATTAAAGTTCATTTTCTTTTTGATTTACCTATGCATCGCGCACGCGGGCGGTATTTGGATCGCTTTCTGAACACTTTTGCCTGAAAAATCTGTCAACTGAGTTTAGCCAGTGACAGTGCCCAGGTATTATTAGGGACATATATACTTATCACATAGTGCCTTTTTTTCAAATTTCGTGTGTAGAGTGTGATTGCATTCAATAGTTCAGGAGCGACTTGCAGGAACAGTCTTAAAACTTGTCGCGCGCCTTCTTAACACTGGCCAGCGCAAAAAAATTTAGGCATTTTTGTTCAATCCTATATTTCACCAATATTTATACTCTCATTTCCTCAAATGTATGTTGTTATTATTATTGTTATTGTTGTTATTGTTATTATGTGTTCATTTATCTAAGAAGTTGGCTTTGCACTATTACAGGATTCAAAGCATTTAGAAGAATACTGAAGATATCTCATGTTGCTTGACGATGTTATTTATAATACTTGCCTCCGTATTGGGTGCGGAAAACATATTCAGATTGTTTCCTTTCACGGAACTAATACGAATGATGAACGGATGCAGGCAATGCCCGAGCGTTATCTCCGAATGCATCAAATGTCAATTCTACTGAAATAAATGCAAAATTGTTCTAATATTGCGAGATTCGGCGAATTGAGAGGTCTAGTTTCAAAACGCAACATTTTCACCAATGGTGAAAAATTAGATACTGCTTTCAATACGGGTCCGTTGCAATTACGCATCGTTTTATAAAATGATTTGCAGCAAAACGCGTTTTTTGTTCACTCCAGAGGGCTCCTGAAGATCATGGAAAGATAGCGTTATGAATAATAATGTGTTAATATCAGAACGCGATCTTCCCATAATCTTCATTTCGTTGCACAGTACGATCTTTCCAATTCAGAACATGTATCATTCTGTAGAAAGCAAACTGGCCTAAGCTGGCCTGGGAACTATTTTTGAAAAAAGTTTGAAAATGTTGAGGCTTCATGGAAAGGAAAAATCAATACCACAATAGGCTGTTTCTAACGCAGAGGGCCTAGACTTCATTTAGATCGATCAGGAAATCATTACAGAGTTAGCGTTGTCCACAGAGGACAGAGGACAGAAGACATTTCGCCATCAATCGATTTTTCGGTATCAAGGCACCTAAAACATGGATTTGACTACACACTGTGTGAGAGAAAGTAACTTATTATATACAAGATAAAAATTTGTGTACTTTTTCGATACTAGGGCCCGGAAATAAATTTTTCTGTCGAAATTTCACCGTTTTCCGATTACAATAATTTGTCTTCTTAAGAAGAGCGAGAAAGTGAAAAATATTCAGTCGCATACCAATGTTACTCCGTAGCTTTGAGAACGTCATTGGACGGGAGGAGGCAACAGTGGAAACTGCAAAGAATTTGAAGGACAATTTTAGATATGAAAGTAATTCTCCACATATTTAGAAGTATATTACAATTATTTTCTGCAAGTGTGTAAGGAGAAGCTTTCACTTTTTGAGCTACGAGAAGGGCATGAAAGAATTACAAGATGCAGAAAGGGTACGTCTAACAAAATGTAAATTTTCATTGGTTGTTTCCTTTAATTTGTTTTCTTTTCATAAATTGACAGTGTAGGCATACAAAATGAAAACGTGATGTACTTTTGCCATTGGAACGTAGAATTTCTCTGAAGTTTAAGCCAACAGAAATTCGTGAAAGGTTAAAAAAGATACGAAGAAATATTCTTGTAACCTTATTGCAAATTTTGAAATACAGTGTGCATATTCACGACATCTTTCAGTGTTCTCCTTCTGTGTACACGTTAATATAAAATACAAAAAAATTAACAATTATCTCTAAAATAACAAGCCTCTCTTGTGAATGGTGAGCTCTTTTAACAGGCAAAAATCATCGTCTCTTAAACCTCCAAATCTGAATGTAGAAAGTTAATGAAATTATTGTAATTTTAAGTAAACTCAAAATTAAATAATTTCATTTTCTATTAAAAATGTTAATTTTACACTCGCTTGACAACTTCAAATATTACTTATATACTTCCTTTTAATGGATCATTTCTTAGCTTTAGTGAAGGAAATAGGAATACTAAGTGGAGGCGGTATTGTCTTCACATACCTGGTGTATATAATTTATTCAGTTGGGTCCATTTTTACGTTTTTTAAAACGGATAGACAACACTATACCATTATGCCAAAAGTCTTATTGTAGATCGTAAGTACTTGTGTTGTTATTGTAGCTAAGAACGGTTAAGTAAGCCATGAGTTCGTAATTTACTTTTAAAACAATTTTCGAACATTTCAGATATCTTCTTTAACCTCCTTTGGTTTTACTCTGGATAACACTGATTCGTTTTATCCAGGAACAAGATTTTAATATGTTCTCTAGATATGATTTCGTTATATTAGGGTCAGTCAAATGAAAACGAGACAGAATATACAACAAGCGTGGCACGAAGTTGGTAACGCTGTAAGTTGTGTATAGAAGTGCCCTCTATCGGGAATCGGGAATCGGGAATCAGGAAGGAACATCGCGAACGTTTACCGTTCTGCCATTTATCTGACGTGCTCGAAACGAGATCAGCGAGTCTGTGCGCATCCCATCTCTATGGAGGCCGGGGACAGGAACAGCTAGGTCTGAAGTGCGTTTTCTGACATTGCAAGGAGTGTCAGGACGTGAAATTCATGTCGAAATGTCTGCTGTGTGGGGTGAACACAGAATGTCACGTGCGCGTGTTGTTTAGCGGAATAAACTATTTTGAGAAGGTCGGATGTCACTGGAAGACAACAGTCGACCGGGATAGGCTCATCGTGAGCATTACGCCATCTTGACGCGAGTGGTATCGCGCACCTGAGCTTCTGAAGTTCGGAAAATCTGCGCGTAATAATAATAATAATAATAATAATAATAATAATAATAATAATAATAATAATAATAATAATAATAATAATAATAAATAATAAATAATAATAATAATAATAATGTCTTTATTAATGGCGAGGCTCAAGTCATAGGGCCTGCTCTTCCGCCTAACTACTGAATTTACATACATTTAGAGTAGAAACATTTTAAGAGGGGAGGACAAGCTGTACATTTACGTCTGGGAGAACAAATCTAGGGACCATCCCGGCATACGCCTTAAGCGATTGAGTAAACCCAGAAAAACCTCAATCAGGATGGCGGCTTAGGGCCGAACATTAATAGAACTGAGTATGTTATACTGAGTAGTGAAAGGGAAGTTTCGTGAAAGAGAAAAGAAAAGACGTACAGGGGAAGGGATCAAAAAGTATAAATGATAAAGTTTGTGAGGGAGAGGGAAGAGAAAAAAAGCGAAGGAAAGGACGAATAAGAAGTAGGCGAAAAAAGTGAAGTTATTTAAGGAACGTTACAGAAAGCTACGTTTAGTTTACAGTAGCACCTAACATAAATATACAATAATTTTTACATCAGAGAAGCACAATACACTATAAGCTAATAACAACACTAATTTTAAACACAATACTGGCAGTATTAAGGAACAATACAAAGAGTGCGGGTATCTTAACATCAATTTTGTTTATGCCAATATATTGTAGTGAATATCCTGATGATGGTACAAAGATAGCTACAAGTATATTTTATCTGGAACGTCACTAATATTTTTGTATATTTTATTAACAATTTCATTAGGGTACACAGAAAAATAATAATGCTCATAATTTAGGTGTGAGAGGGAATGGAAGATGAGGATAGAGCAATGAGGTATGGGGTAGAATATTGAGAATAAAGAAGGGGAAATAGAGGGTGTTTAATGGGGGCGGTGACCGGGCGCTTGGAAGTGGGAGAAATCTGGAGATTGAAGAAGACGTTAACGCCGTTCTATATGTCGTTATTCCTTACCCATGTGGTTAATTCAGCTTTGAATTTGCCGAAAGTATTTAAATGTTTTAGTCTCGCTGGTAATTTATTCCAGGCTCGAATAGCTGTAATGGTGAATGATTTACTGAATGAAGTTGTGTTGTGACGTGGTACACAAAGCAGGGCTGATTCACGAGCTCGATTTAGTTTCAGAGGATTGAAGTTACTTATAAGGCGTGTTGCATGAGAACCGGTTAAAACTTTATAAAGAAGAAGTAAACCGTCTTTTGTCTAGAGTAAGCATACGAATTCTGTCAAAAAATTCGGATACATGGTCGTATTTTCTTAGATCAAAAATAAAACGTACGCATGCGTTCTGGGCTACTTGAAGTTCACGTTGTAATTTGAATGTCATGTTGGTCAGAAGAAAGTCGCAATAGTCGAAATGTGGCATGATAAGTGATTTGATGAGAGTCTCACGTGTGCTACCTGGTAAAAGTGCTCGCAGGCGTTTCAGTGAGTGCATTGAAGCAAAAACTTTACGGCAGGTTGAATCTACGTGCGAGTTCCAGCTGAGAGTGTTGTCGATAACTACACCTAGGTTCTTGACTTCAGAACACCAAGGTAAAATGGTGTCGGTTTATATAAATATTGGGCAAAGGAGAAGAAGAGATTTTATTCATAGTGCATTTCGAGCTGATAACCATGCACTGTGATTTGTTTGGGTTTAATTGTAAGCCTAAAGACGCTGCCCAGTTGTTTACCGCTATTAACTCTTCATTAATTTTTTGTACGAGTGAAACGAGGTGAGACGGGTGACCACTTAGATATATCTGGAGATCATCCGCATACATTTGATGACTGCAATATTTAAGGGCATTTCCCACGTCATTTACATAGATTAAGAAGGCCAGTGGCCCTAACACAGTGCCTTGAGCAACTCCGCGGTTAAGCTTCAAGTCCCTTGAGCTACGGCTACCGGACACCACTCTTTGGGTTCTGGAAGTTAAATAATTAAGAAACCATTTACACGTGGGCTGTGCAAATCCCATGATCTTCAGTTTGGCGAGCAGGATGTCGTGATCTACTGAATCGAATGCTTTGCTGAAATCCAGAAGAACTAAAATAGTTATATTACTGTAATCTATTGCTGTTCTCGCGTCTTCAATGACGTTTAGTAGTGCGGTTCCAGTATTTCTGCCGGAACGGAAACCTGATTGCTGATCGTTTAAAAGTGATTTTGTTCGAAGATACTGTTCAGTTTGCTTCCGGACGACTTTTTCGAGTACTTTCGAGATAGTTGGGAGGATGCTAATTGGGCGGTATTCAATAGGGTTTTTGGTTGATGTTGTCTTGGGAATAGGATGCTCGAGCGCAGTCTTCCAGGATAAGGGATATTGCCCGCTCATTAGTGAGAAATTTACGATTTCGGTGATAATTGGGTACGTCACATCTAAGCTATTTTTTAGCAGCTTGGCATTTATACCATCGGAACCTGAAGCATTTGATTTGAGACTTTGAACAATTTTGATTATGTCCTGATGTTCAACGGACGAAAAGAAAAATTTATCGTTGGATTTTATTTCTGCGTTTTGGAGAAACAAGAGAGATTGCTTTTTCAAGTTACCGTCAAATGAAGGAACGCTGTTTATGAAACTGTGATTTAGTGATTCTAAGGGTATATTCGCTTCAATTTGGGGAGGACCTTTGCCTATTCCTAGATTTTTCAAATTTTTCCAGATCGTTCTCGAGTCGCTGTTTCTGCCGAAGGTGGTGTGGTAATATTTTATTTTAGCGTTGCGGCATTTCTGCGTAACTAAATTTCTGAGCATTTTGTACTGTTTTTTAAGTCGTTCGCATTTAGTTTTCCGGAAAATTGCATACGCTGCATCACGGTCTTTCATTGAATTTCGAATTTCAGCAGTTAACCATAGTGCAGGAGGACGAGTTACACGCGAAATTTTTAAAGGCGCATGCCGGTCGTAGAGCTGTGTTATTAAGTTAGTGAAAATATTTACTTTATCATCCAGTAATTCTTCTTCTTGTACAAGGCGCCATGGAAGTGCCAATCCATCTATAATAAATGCTTGCTTATCAAATTTTGAAAAATCGCGGTATTTGATTATGTGAGGTGAGTATTTAGGGCACTTCAGGTTGTAAACAAGGTAAATTAGGTCGTGTTTTGAAATCCCAGGAACTGGAAATTGTCCGTGTTTTCGAACTTTGTTTACATTAGACACTATAATATGATCGATCCAAGTTTCTGTGTTCTTTGAGTGGTGTGTTGGTGCAAGAGGTAAAATTTCGAGGCGCATGCTGTGGAAAAACCGCGTAAAAAGCTCTGCAGAGGGAGAAGGTTTTAATAAGTTATGATTAAAGTCACCCATTACAATAACGTGTTCATAGGAATTTATCGCAGATGCAATGGTTTCGTCCAGCATATCTATGCTGGCTGTCTTAGGAGGTAAATATATTACAGCCAAGAGACATTTTTCCCTAAAAGTCCAACTTCGATAAAAAGATATTCGCTACGCAGGCAATCCGTATTTGTTGAAGATAGTAAAAGTTTATGCCTAAGATCTTCGCGAATGTATATACCGACGCCTCCACCGTGTGCGGCGACGCTGGCCTTCCGATCGGCTCTTATTAGGCGGTACCCTGATATTGCGCGTACTGGTTTGCCTGCAGCCAGATGGAGGAAGAGGTGTTAAACAGACTGCAGCACCTGGAATGGTATTACATTTAAGAATATCGTTTCCTGTCCTGTCGATTTGCTTCCGACGAAGAGGTGCACGCCTGGGTACAATCATTATTTCAAAGGCAACTGTAAACATTGTTTCTTTTCATTAACTATCTTGTCTCACAGTGGGATACATTTATAAATAGCAATGGCGATTACTTTACTTTTATGGCAAAATAATAAACAGCTTAGTTATTTTTCCCCATCTGCTTTCATTTGACTGACCCCACATACTTATGGATAGAGATGTGTCTAAAGGGAAATTTATCTAATGCACCGTTTGAACTGTTTAGTTCGTGACTACTATGGAAGCTATTTCTGCAAAACTAATTTGCATAACCACTCTACATAGACGGCATTCCAAGAAAAAAATATGAATGAACAGTGTAGTTGACAATGTGAAATGACGTCTCCGAAAGAGAATGTATGTCGTGAGTCAGTTACTCAATTCAAGTGAAGCTACCACACAAGAATTCTAATAAATTTCCTTGGTGGAACAGGTTTTTCAATGAGCCGCACAAGACTTACATTGAATGAAATGCTCTGCAGTTATCGCTAACATTATACAAACTTAATTGTTGCGGCATGCACTTCAATTTTCAGAGCCTAGTTTGTCTTTCGACGTACTTCGAGTTAAAATACAGTGACAGTTTAATGTACATAGTATAATATAGTACATAATAATGTAAATAGTTCATAGTGTAATATAACAATTGATGTGCTATTAAACTGGATTGACAGTTTAAACATTCAAAAGCCTCAGTAAGCTTTAATTAAAACTTCGAAAAAAGCAGATTATTGTACTTGAAAAAAGTTCTCTTGCAGCTAAATACTTAACTCTGATTTTAGTAATCGAGCTAACTAAAAATCATTGGGCGTTACACATAGCGCAGACTATTTCGTACTATTTTAATACACTGCATGCAAATTTCTGAGACTCCATCTCAAAAGTTTCACATTGTCGGAAACAATCAGAACCAACACACACCGTCATCCACCAGTTTGTTTATTAGTCCCCTGCTCAAGCCTATATATTTAAATCCAGTTATGAAAATGTTAATATGTATTTAAATGAATTCAGTAATCGATTAGTAAAGATTGGCCGGAATTGAAGACATTTTACTTTCTCTCCTACAACTTACCTAGTATAGACCGCATATAATACTGCAGAAAAAACAGCATTTTTCTACAGAAAATGTATTGGGGCACCTCGATATCGCAAAAAGTAAATATATTTATAATTTATTTTAATATAATATAACTATATTTATAAATATAGTTATATTAAATACTATTGTTGGCAATGACAACGTTTATAATTATTTCATGAAAAATGCCAACGATAACGCACCACAACACCTATATCGCAAAAAGTAGATAAATCTTGTTCCTGTATGCAGTAAATAAGGTCTCTTAACACGACGTGTAGTCTAAATCTACGTTTAGTGGGTCCTTGTTCCGAAAAATTTGTTTATAGCAAAACGTGTCGGATAAACAGATTCATACTGGCTCCTAAGCCGTTCCAACTATTTGTTTCAAATAGCCCAGACCAATCGAGTTGAAAACTCCCGGAGTTTTGAAATTCGGCGTCATTGTACGTTAGTACAGTCGCACAGGGTACTAAACATCCTTAAGTGGAGGTGATGGGTCGGGAATGGGGAGCCGTTTAAGGATGCGTTTTTACTTTCTCGCCCTTACGAAGGTACTACGTAAGAAGAGTAAGTTATGTAATCGTGCGCCGGAAAACTCTGAGCCGAGCTCCGGAAACGCCGAGCATGGTAATGAAAAAATGGATAAATCCAGTAGGTAAATAAAAGGGGAAATTCCTTTAACACGTGGTGTAGCCAGAATCCGTGATTTGTAGGTTCTTTATAGCCAAAAATCGATTGATGGCAAAATGTCTGTCAGTATATGGTCAACGCTAGCGCCTGATCCGTTCAGCCGATTTTCTCCCAAATTGATATTCCCCGATCGATCTGAATGAACTCGAGGTTGTGGGAGTTATAAAGAGATATTTTCATTTTTTAAGGTACTTTACATGAATCTAGGATCACGCTTTTAAGCATCGACCCGAGGTGGAGCCAAACGGCACGTCAGTGGCGTAGTGGTACGAGTGACGGCGAATTAACACTGAATTTGGGACCGATATATATATATATATATATATATATATATATATATATATATATATATATATATATTATATCGGTCAACTGATATTATTATATGAATATCAGTGATATTATTATCAAAATTAGATCACCGAATTGATGTTAATTATTGTAGCGCCACAAGGTCCTAACAAGGTCCTACGATGACACTGAAACAAGGGAACTGGATTTGTACTTTTCAGACTCCAACATCGAACATGCTGTATTTGGTGATACCGGCCATGGTCTTGCTGCTGTTATTCCTGGTTCCTCACTACTGGCTACATTTGTCGCGGGCTGCTCGTCTAGTTTCTAGTATTCCAGGACCAAAACCATTGCCTCTTATTGGCAATACTTTGGAGTTTGGATATGGCACTGTTGGTGAGTCGACAAATTTCTTAAGCATTCTTATAATTTATATTGGAAATCGTTTATGAATGGGAATGCCAGTCCAAAAATGAATCAATAACCCAAAATATTCAAGTTGGTTTCTGATTAATATGTGTATGACGCGTGTACACTTTTAATTAATATTTATTTTTAAAGATTTGAAAGTAAATCAGTGGATGAGGCTTAGGCGTCAGAGGTTAGGTATGTATTTATTGACCCAAAAGTAAATTAACACTTAGGTGGAAATTTAATAATGAGTGAACCGAGGTTTTATAGCGTTTAACGATAGCAATATTCGATCATAAAATTCAGGAATTTATGAAACATTATTCCCATGGGAGTATCCTTTTTTAGTCGGGGGCATAACAAAAGTTATAAACAGATAAGTAATCTCAATGAAAGATGTAAATCTGCCAACAAATAATCAGTAGTGGATTTATTTCCAGGATGATTACAACTCGAAAAACACACCTTATAATTTATTGTATTTGTATCCCCCATGTTTTCAAAACTATCCAACTCTGCTACTTTTATGATACAAGAACTTTTCTGATTTAAAATCGCACAGTTGCCGACGTAAACGAATCTGTATTGGGCTAAACTAACATGGTTTTGTTAGAAGTTAAGGACACATTGAAACCTGCTCTGAAATTTTTCATGAAACAAGGTTACAAAATATAGCATTTTACAAAATTGTAGCTTATTACACACCGGAAATCTGTTTAAATAGATAAAATTTGATAGTTTTCGCACACTTACAAAATGTTTTTCAAAGAAACAGTAAAAGCGAACAAAATCAGGGAATCGTTATTCGTTCTTATAAATTTTCATCGTGAAATAAAAAAAAATAAAATAACATTAATAACAATAATAATAATAATAATAAAATTCTTCTGGGATGCTTGAAAGTTTCTTTAATTCTTATTTAAATGTTCTAGAGTGTCTGCACAGTGCCCTTTTTTTTTAACACTGCATAGACGTATTTCTATTTTTCATCGTTTTGAACGCATGTTGGATTGTTAATGAGTTACTGAAATATGCTCTTGTTCTTACGTTGGTTGCATTGGTTTTTCCGCTGAAGAAAATAATCCAGAATGAAGAGCAGGAATGTTCTAGTAGAGCAGCGTCAAGTACGGACGTTTTTGGAGTTTCCCAAAAATTGCACTTTGCATTTAGTGTAATTTTTCTCAGAAACTATTATTCATAATTTATTGAAACTTTCAGAATACATTCTTTATAGAATTGGCAATAAATTGACATTTTTGTTTAAACATTCTTCAGTAAAAAATATTTTAAAAAATTGTCCAAAAATACTAAAAAATTATGACAAGTTATAATTGAAGAAACAATACTAAATATTTTTTAATCAACTCAAAAATGTGTTAACATAAAAAAAAGATTTTGTCTTTGTATGTAAAAATATAAAAATTTTGTAGTTAACCATTCTCTAGCAAAGTTACATTAATAGTAGCAAATTTAATATGGGGATGTATACTTGGTACTTTCTCCCCTTAAAAAGAGGAAATTGGCTGACAACTAATGAATGCCGTACACTTCTTGTAAACTCCTGTTTGAATGAACTAAACATTTCATATACAATTATATTCGAATCATAATTAATCGGTTAATGACTACGCGAAATGCAAACACCATTGAGCAAGTATTCTTTTCAGCCGAAGTGATACCAAACATACATTATAATAATAGATTGCTATCAGATTTTTGACTTTACAGTAAGCTACTAATGGATGTGAGGTGAATAGCGATGATCAAATCTTGAAATATCAAGATATTAACCAGTATAGTTGTTTCATGATGTATCCTCATTAGCAGATAAACTTTTATTTTCTGATATCCCCCAATGCATGTCAAATTATTAATATTTTTCAGATATTATTGCCAACATGACAAGATTGTGGAAAGAATATGGTCATGTATTTAAAATTTGGTTGGGCCCTCATTTATTTATTGTTGTAGCTGATGCAAAATATATGGAAGTAAGTATAAAATATCTATAGTTATTACTGAAAACTTATTCTGATTATGTAGTTAATAACACACATTTCTTAGCACTGAAAAATCTTTTGGTGTACTAATATATGAATTGCTTGTTGATTGAAAGATTGAAGCTCTCAAATCAGTATGATGCCAAGAAAATATTTTTTTCTTTTTTTATGCTTCTTCTCTCTGTTAACTGTAGTAAGTACCTTTTTTCTTTACCCTCTTTTTCCTTTTAAGTATCTTGGTTCCTTCTAGTACGAAGGTTGCCTTTTATGTTTCGGGATTTGGCAACCCTGGTGTTGCAATCTGGCAACTGACATCTTTATCGTAAAGTTGGATGTTTTCAGGTTATACGTACTCGGAACGTTTAGACATACGAGCGCTATTTGTGTTGTTTACAGTAACTTAAAATATTCATCTTGGCCCAAAAAAATGGAATTAAATCGTGAACATTTCGTGCGAATATTTTTAACAACTTTCGACGTGGATTAACTCAGCAACAGTGCATGGATAAACTTAATTCAATTTTTGGCGATAAAGCTCCATCACGGACCAGTGTTTATCGATGGTATGGTGAATTCAATTGTGGTCGTAGTCACTTCAAGACGAATTTCGCGAAGGTCGTCCAAAATCAGTTGTTGTTCCGGAAACCATTGATGCTGTGCGTGAACTGATATTGCAAGATCGTCATGTGACCTATCGTGAGATTGAGATAACCTTAGGTATTAGTGGGACCAGCATACATTCAATATTGCATGAACATTTGACTGTCCAAAAATTTGTTCGCGTTGGATCCCACACAATTTGTCAATCGCTCAAAAAAAAAAAAAAAAAAAAAAAAAAAAAAAAAAAAAAAAAAAAAAAAAAAAAAAAAAAAAAGGTGCTCGTTTCGATTGGACGAAAGAACTTTTCCTCCTCCTCCTTCATAAACAGAAATCATTTCTCCATGCATCAGAAATGACTTAGTGTCAAATTTGGATTAGAGATAATACATTATTTATTACTTTTGAATGAAAAAAAAAAAAAAAAAAAAATTGGGGTACCAATTAAGTCGGGGTCTGGGACAGGTTGCTCTAGCTGCCCACCCTTCTGGTTATTCCTGGTTATGAATTATGGAGCCCAAGAAAACAATTATAGACAGGTTATATGCCTCCCCCATTTGTTATGTATATTTATTGATTTTTATTGATTTTTGACTAAACATGAATCGGATCAAACCTCGGTATGATTTTATTAATTTAATCAATTGAAGGAAACAACAAAATAATTTTGAATTGATCATTGGAAATAATGGCAGAAATTATCAAGGAAATTTTAAATTAAAGTCAATTATTTCTGTAAATAAAATTGTAATACAAACCAAATTTATGTGAATTACTTAAAACATTTTTGTAACATTGTATTTTCTTTTCACTAATTTATTTTTAATTACCTTTTAATTAACACATTGGAATCAATTAATTTAAAAAAAATGGTGGTTTCCTTCTTTCCATGAATCCTTGACCCAATCTTAACACAGAAAAATGTTCTGTTCTGATATATTTTTTTTCTCAATGACCCCAAGCTGTCCGTCACTTTCTTTTTAAAAGATTTTTACTCCCATATTGTAATGTTTTGGTGCAAACTTTTGAAAACTTATTAGAAAAATATTGAAAATTGATTATTGTACAATTTGTTTACAATTATATTTGAAAACTAATAATGAACTGCATGGCAATACAGCAAATTTTGTCCTTGGGCGCCTTTAAGTTCAATTTGAACTCACAAATTTTGAAATTGTTGGACTGGATGAGTTTAGAAAGTTTTATGGAAATATTTTCACATTTTTCATAATTTGCTGTCATAAGTTGAAGTTAAGCACATTGTGTTGGAAACTGAAATTAGTGCTTCCGACATTTTTAAAAATGTGATAATTCTTATTAAAATAATTTTATTTTATTACTTTTATACGGCACTTCTTGAAATACATAATGATACTTTAACAAACATTACCTTGTTAAATTATTATTTTGATGTTGCAGCATTTTTTGAGTTCAAATACAAATATTACTAAAAACATGACCTATGGATTTTTAGAACCATGGTTAGGAACAGGTCTATTGACTTCTACAGGTAAGGATATTGTAATTTTATACTTAAATGTTGAATGTCCTTTCAATTTTTGATATTGAACTTACATCCACAGGGAGCAAGTGGAAACATCATAGAAAAATCATAACCCCAACATTCCATTTCAAAATTTTGGAACAATTTGTGGAGGTTTTCAACAATAGTGGGAATGTTATGATCCAGAAATTAAAGAAAGAAGTGAATGGAGGAGAGTTTGATATTTATAACTACATTACTCTTTGTGCTCTTGATAGTATCTGTGGTAAGTGTAAAAATTAATTATAATCTATAACCAGCCTTTGTGCTTTGTTTATTATTGTCGTCTTTTGTGTAGAAACTGCAATGGGAGTATCAATGAATGTGCAAAATGATGGGAATTCAGAATACGTGTCTGCTTTGCAAGGGTATGTTGAATAGACTATTAAAAGAAATATGTTTTACATATCCATACAAATTTCTATAGAATATTATGTAAACTTTTATAATATTAGTGATGATTGTTATTTTGTAGGTTAGCTGACCTTATAATGAAGAGAACTTTTATTCCCTGGCTTTTCCCAAAGTTTATTTTTGATAGGAGTGAACTTGGAAAGCTTCAGAAAGGATATTTAAAAATTCTTCACGATACTACAAATAAAGTAATGAAAATCCTATATGAATACTTTTGTTTATTTTAACAAACTTTAACAATTATTATTCATCTATTTGCAGGTAATAGCAGATAGGAAAAGAGAGTTGGCTGAAAAACATAATGATGAAACAAGTGATGAAACATTTGAAAATGAAATTGGTAAATCTTGTCATTTGAAGGATTGTGCTAACAATAATGGATTATTTTCCTTGTAGAAAGGAACATGATGGATTTTGACATGATTTCTATTTCACTCATTCTGTTCCTTTCTACAAAATTTGCAAAAAGAATTCGTTACTATATTATATTTTTAACAACTTGTATCTGGAAACTATATACTACAGTATGCTGATAGTATTGCTGATTTTTACAAAGGTTTGTCAAAAGTTGACAAAAGTCATGAAATAAGTTGAGATCCCAACCAACATTTCTTTCGTCCTAAATGAATTTTTTTATCTTGAACAAAAAGAAATAAAATTCATGTTCTTTTAGTAGAAACAATGTGTGGACAGTCCCTGTATAATATTTGTTCCTAAGGAGTACTTCCATTTGATTAAAAGGAATGAAGTTTTCATTGGATTAAAACAATCAGAAATTTAAATAATTATAAACTTTTTTCCTTTTGACCAACATCGGACAAACCTTAATAAATTTTCTCAAGTTTCTCAAGTTTTCTCGTTTTTTTCGATTTTCTCGTTTTTTTCGATTTTCTCGTTTTTTTTCGATTTTCTCGTTTTTTTTCGATTTTCTCGTTTTTTTCGATTTTCTCGTTTTTTTCGATTTTCTCGTTTTTTTCGATTTTCTCGTTTTTTTCGATTTTCTCGTTTTTTTCGATTTTCTCGGCTTTTTCGATTTTCTCGGCTTTTTCGATTTTCTCGGCTTTTTCGATTTTCTCGGCTTTTTCGATTTTCTCGGCTTTTTCGATTTTCTCGGCTTTTTCGATTTTCTCGGCTTTTTCGATTTTCTCGGCTTTTTCGATTTTCTCGGCTTTTTCGATTTTCTCGGCTTTTTCGATTTTCTCGGCTTTTTCGATTTTCTCGGCTTTTTCGATTTTCTCGGCTTTTTCGATTTTCTCGGCTTTTTCGATTTTCTCGGCTTTTTCGATTTTCTCGGCTTTTTCGATTTTCTCGGCTTTTTCGATTTTCTCGGCTTTTTCGATTTTCTCGGCTTTTTCGATTTTCTCGGCTTTTTCGATTTTCTCGGCTTTTTCGATTTTCTCGGCTTTTTCGATTTTCTCGGCTTTTTCGATTTTCTCGGCTTTTTCGATTTTCTCGGCTTTTTCGATTTTCTCGGCTTTTTCGATTTTCTCGGCTTTTTCGATTTTCTCGGCTTTTTCGATTTTCTCGGCTTTTTCGATTTTCTCGGCTTTTTCGATTTTCTCGGCTTTTTCGATTTTCTCGGCTTTTTCGATTTTCTCGGCTTTTTCGATTTTCTCGGCTTTTTCGATTTTCTCGGTGTATTCGACTTTCTCTCGGTGTATTCGACTTTCTCTCGGTGTATTCGACTTTCTCTCGGTGTATTCGACTTTTTCCTTTCCCTTTCCCCCCCTTTCCCCCCTTTCCCCCCTTTTTTCCCATTTCCCCCCTTTTTCCCCTTTCTTTCATTTTTTTCATGTCAGATTTTTTTTATTTGTCAGATTTTTTCGTTTGTCAGATTTTTTCGTTTGTCAGATTTTTTCGTTTGTCAGATTTTTTCGTTTGTCAGATTTTTTTCGTTTGTCAGATTTTTTTCGTTTGTCAGATTTTTTTCGTTTGTCAGATTTTTTTCATTTGTCAGATTTTTTTTATTTGTCAGATTTTTTCATTTGTCAGATTTTTTTCATTTGTCAGATTTTTTCATTTGTCAGATTTTTTCATTTGTCAGATTTTTTCATTTGTCAGATTTTTTTCATTTGTCAGATTTTTTTCATTTGTCAGATTTTTTTCATTTGTCAAATTTTTTCATTTGTCAGATTTTTTTCATTTGCCAGATTTTTTTCATTTGTCAGATTTTTTCATTTGTCAGATTTCTTTCATTTGTCAGATTTCTTTCATTTGTCAGATTTCTTTCATTTGTCAGATTTTTTCATTTGTCAGATTTCTTTCATTTGTCAGATTTTTTTCATTTGTCAGATTTTTTTCATTTGTCAGATTTTTTTCATTTGTCAGATTTTTTCATTTGTCAGATTTTTTTCATTTGTCAGATTTTTTTCATTTGTCAGATTTTTTTCATTTGTCAGATTTTTTTCATTTGTCAGATTTTTTTCATTTGTCAGATTTTTTTCATTTGTCAGATTTTTTTCATTTGTCAGATTTTTTTCATTTGTCAGATTTTTTTCATTTGTCAGATTTTTTTCATTTGTCAGATTTTTTTCATTTGTCAGATTTTTTCATTTGTCAGATTTTTTTCATTTGTCAGATTTTTTTAATTTGTCAGATTTTTTTCATTTGTCAGATTTTTTTCATTTGTCAGATTTTTTTCATTTGTCAGATTTTTTCATTTGTCAGATTTTTTTCATTTGCCAGATTTTTTTCATTTGTCAGATTTTTTTCATTTGTCAGATTTCTTTCATTTGTCAGATTTCTTTCATTTGTCAGATTTTTTTCATTTGTCAGATTTTTTTCATTTGTCAGATTTCTTTCATTTGTCAGATTTTTTTCATTTGTCAGATTTTTTTCATTTGTCAGATTTTTTTCATTTGTCAGATTTTTTTCATTTGTCAGATTTTTTTCATTTGTCAGATTTTTTTCATTTGGAGATTTTTTTCATTTGTCAGATTTTTTTCATTTGTCAGAATTTTTTCATTTGTCAGATTTTTTTCATTTGTCAGATTTTTTTCATTTGTCAGATTTTTTTCATTTGTCAGATTTTTTTCATTTGTCAGATTTTTTTCATTTGTCAGTTTTTTTCATTTGTCAGTTTTTTTCATTTGTCAGATTTTTTTCATTTGTCAGATTTTTTTCATTTGTCAGATTTTTTTATTTGTCAGATTTTTTTCATTTGTCAGATTTTTTTCATTTGTCAGATTTTTTTCATTTGTCAGATTTTTTTCATTTGTCAGATTTTTTTCATTTGTCAGATTTTTTTCATTTGTCAGATTTTTTTCATTTGTCAGATTTTTTTCATTTGTCAGATTTTTTTCATTTGTCAGATTTTTTTCATTTGTCAGATTTTTTTCATTTGTCAGATTTTTTTCATTTGTCAGATTTTTTTCATTTGTCAGATTTTTTTCATTTGTCAGATTTTTTTCATTTGTCAGATTTTTTTCATTTGTCAGATTTTTTTCATTTGTCAGATTTTTTTCATTTGTCAGTTTTGTTAGATTTGTCTGAGGATCTATTACTCCTGAAGCCATATTGTGGATTTGTAAGGACATTATTTGCATTGAGAAACTGTTTGAGCCTATCATTGAAAAGCCTTTCCAGAATTTTTGAAAACATGATAACAGGGAGATAGGTCTGTAGTTCATTGGACTATTGCCCTTTTTAAGCAATGGTTTAATTTTTGCTGATTTGATTATATCTGGGAATATGCCTGATTGTAGATAGTAATTGCAGATGTGAATACAAAGAAATGCTTCAAATAAAATGAATCAACTTTCAAAAATTGGAGGCTGGTGAGAGACATCTTTAGATACTTCCCCTGGGCTTTTTTTCTGGAATCTCCTGCTCTGAAGCTTGCACTCTGTGGTCAGAAACATACAGCATTATCAAAACTGTGTGAAATTTAGTTGATTACACTAAAACATAATTTATGTTTTTTCTTGAGAATGAAGAGAAAAATGCATAAATGTAATAAATGCAATACTGAAAACAACAAAAACTAAACTAAGGTGATAAATAAAACCTCAATATTTTGACAATACTATTGTATAATACAAAACTTCATCCTTTTCAGGTCAGAAGAAAAAATTAGCATTCTTAGACTTATTATTGCAGTACACAAAAGGAGAAGGTAATTTAACTGATGAAGAAATCCGTGAAGAAGTTGATACTTTTATGTTTGAGGTGAGGTTATTTCTGCAAAAGATTGAAATACTGATAATTTACAGTTAATGTTACTAAATTCACTTTTGTTATTAGGGTCATGACACTACTGCTTCAGCAATGAGTTTTTGTTTATTATTACTATCAAAGAACCTTGAATGTCAGGTATGAATATATTTTATTTCTCTTGAGATAAGTCAATAGTAAAATAAAGTAAACATTAAAATATTGCAAATCTAATAATTGTGTACTAAGATGTGCTACAATAATCCTCTGAAACAGGAAATAGCATATGCAGAATTAAAAGAAATTTTTGGAAACAGTGATCGTGAAGCTACAATGAAAGATCTGCAAGATATGAAGTATTTAGAATGTGTGATTAAAGAATCTCTGAGAATTTATCCTAGTGTACCATTTTTTGCAAGATTATTAGATGAGGATGTCCATATTGGTAAGTGAATGGTAGACTAGTAAGTTTTCTCTAATAAAAATTGATATTATAGTCGAGTAATTTTGAGTGTGAATATTGGAATGGTGTTAATTTTTTTAATTTCATGCTCAAAATTTCAATTTCATGACATTCAAAACATAAATGTCTTTTAATGACTTAATTCACATTTTATTTTTCCAATACAAATGCAGATTAAATAGATAAATATATATTTTATAATGCTTCAGATAAAAAGTTTTTAGATTGAATTTTTTTTTCCAGATGGTGTTCATATTGTAAAAGGAACAAATATATTATTATCACCAGTTTTTCTGCATCGTAATCAGAGTTATTTTCCTGACCCTGAGAAATTTGACCCTGATCGGTTTTCTGCAGAAAACATACAGGGTAGAAATCCTTATGTTTATCTTCCTTTCAGTGCAGGCCCTAGGAACTGCATAGGTAAGTTTCAGGAATTTGCATATTTCACAGGTTCCGTACTAATATTTCTAAATATTCGGAGTGTGCATCTCTCATGATATAAAAATTAAATTTGTAAATCCATTTATTTATAGATGTAAATCATAGAAAACAATTCATAGGAGGTCTAAGGGTGAGGCTTCTTGGAGTATCACAACAATGATCAGATACCAAGCAATTGGTGTACTTAGCATACGCTGTAATTGTTTGAATAGCATAATTTGTCACTGAATGGTTTAGACATCACACTGAATGATTGTGGAGGATGTAGGAGACACAGCTGCTATTCAACACTCTTAACGTATGAACAGTGAAAGAAGGAACAAAAAAAGCATTGGATACATTTTCATATTAAGATAGTAATTCGTATCTTCATATACACGTACTCAACACACACACACAAACACAAAAAACACACACACAAACAAAAAAAACACACACACAAACACAAAAACACACACACACAAACACAAAAAAAACACACAAACACAAAAAAAACACACAAACAAAAAAAACGCACACAAACACAAAAAACACACACAAACACAAAAAACACACAAACACAAAAACACACACACAAACACAAAAAACACACACAAACACAAAAAAACACGCACAAACACAAAAACACACACACACAAACACAAAAAAACACACACAAACACAAAAAAACACACACAAACACAAAAACACACACAAACACAAAAACACACACACACAAACACAAAAAAACACACACAAACACAAAAAAACACACAAACACAAAAACACACACACACAAATACAAAAAAACACACAAACACAAAAACACACACAAACACAAAAACACACACAAACACAAATACAAAAAAACACACACAAACACAAAAACACACACAAACACAAAAACACACACAAACACAAAAACACACACACACACAAACACAAAAACACACACACACAAATACAAAAAAACACACACAAACACAAAAACACACACAAACACAAAAACACACACACACACAAATACAAAAAAACACACAAACACAAAAACACACACAAACACAAAAACACACACACACAAACACAAAAAAACACACACAAACACAAAAAACACACAAACAAAAAACACACACAAAAAACACGCACAAACACAAAAAACACACACAAACACAAAAAACACACACAAACACAAAAACACACACAAACACAAAAAACACACACAAACACAAAAAAACACACACAAACACAAAAAAACACACACAAACACAAAAAAAAACACACAAACACAAAAAAACACACACAAACACAAAAAACACACACAAACACAAAAAAACACACAAACACAAAAAAACACACACACAAACACAAAAAAACACACACAAACACAAAAAACACACACAAACACAAAAAAACACACAAACACAAAAAAACACACACACAAACACAAAAAAACACACACAAACACAAAAAAACACACACAAACACAAAAAAAACACAAACACAAAAAAACACACACAAACACAAAAAAACACACACACAAACAAAAAACACACACACAAACAAAAAACACACACACAAACAAAAAAACACACACAAACAAAAAAACACACACAAACAAAAAAACACACACAAACAAAAAAACACACAAACAAAAAAACACACACAAACAAAAAAACACACACAAACAAAAAACACACACGAACAAAAAACACACACACGAACAAAAAACACACACACGAACAAAAAAACACACACGAACAAACAAAAACACACACACAAACAAAAAACACACACAAAAACAAAAAAACACACACTAACACAAAAAAACACACACACTAACACAAAAAAACACATACACTAACACAAAAAAACGCATACACTAACACAAAAAAACGCATACACTAACACAAAAAAACGCATACACTAACACAAAAAAACGCATACACTAACACAAAAAAACGCATACACTAACACAAAAAAACGCATACACTAACACAAAAAAACGCATACACTAACACAAAAAACGCATACACTAACACAAAAAAACGCATACACTAACACAAAAAAACGCATACACTAACACAAAAAAACGCATACACTAACACAAAAAAACGCATACACTAACACAAAAAAACGCATACACTAACACAAAAAAACGCATACACTAACACAAAAAAACGCATACACTAACACAAAAAAACGCATACACTAACACAAAAAAACGCATACACTAACACAAAAAAACGCATACACTAACACAAAAAAAACGCATACACTAACACAAAAACACACACACACACACACACACACAATAATCAGGGTATATGTGTAGAATCATTAAAAGTTAGGAAAAAATTAGAGATGTTTATAAAACTAGATATTATTCCCAAAACAATAGAGCAGCATTGTTTTTACTTGATTTCTATTTGTTGTTTTTTTATTTTCTTAAAATAGTGTGAAATTTTCAACGAAACGTATCAGTTAAAAAATAAAAAAAAAAACTGTTCTGGAAAACCAGGAAAAATTGAGAAAAGATTCATTTCAGTAAATGAGTAGCCACCCTGTTGAGTAACTAATATTAAATCTACTAATTTCAATTTCCCGAAAAACAGTCCCACTCCCACACAACTTTTTCTGGATCTTTCTCTGGAGGGATGAAGATTTCCTTCATTCCCTCTCCCTCCTGTGGATCCATTCCTTAATGTACATTTAAATATCATTTCAACAAAGGAAACTTTATATAACTGGTAATGATGAATCACAACACACTTTGCTGTTTGTTTTTTTTACATTTTATTTGTTACTGGTTAGTATTGTAATAATCATAATATTTTTTAATCAACCAGAATTTACCACTTGCATCTTCAACATTGTAGACTCTATCCATTGGAATCTCAGCACCTATTCTGTCATATCAAAGTAAAGTTAATGCTTAATTAACATTTTTATCAGGGGTGTTTTGCTGCTGACATGCCTTTCTGTTATTGCTTTTTGGTTTCTGTTGTTCTGATTTTTGAAGTTTGCTGTAATATAAAATTTAATTTTTCCAATTTTGAAAAATGTAAGTGTAATTTTAAAAATATTTTAGAACATTATTTTGAACTTATCTATAAATTGTCAATAAGATTATGATGGGGATTAAAAATTCTTCACTTAGTCAATGAGATTAGATACAAGCTTACTCTGCATAAAAAATGATCATCCGTGTCGTATATAGAAGACTTCCCCTTCTATTTCCAGTGCCCTTTTCCGGAGGAGGCACACTTAGCAGATTAATAATACTCTGCATCATATCTTCATTATTACTGCCAAGAAATGGATCCATTTTGTGCTTAGGATATAAAGTGCAGCAGTATGTTAAGATTAAAATGAAATGATATTGAAGATTCGCATATTATTTCCACAGCTTCTTCACTGTGCACTTAATTTGGTTTTTCCTTAGAGTATTATATAATCAAATGCCCAATGGTTCAGGTTAGGTTTCAATTGTTTCAGGTCAAAAATTTGCAATGATGGAAATGAAATCAACAATAAGTAAAGTATTAAGAAACTTTAAATTGAGCCCTGGTTCGAAGGAAGTTGTTTTGAGTGCTGAGCTGGTACTGAGAAACTGGGGAGGTATATTCCTGAAACTACAGAATCGAGAATAATTCATGGTTTTAAGATCCAAGAACAAGAATAAGAGTAAGTTTAAAGTCTAAATGTGTAGATGAGAGCATAATTTTCAATAAGTACTTAAATTGTAAATATTCTGTGAATGCGACTAGAACAACTTTTAGATTGAAATAATCTAATTCATGTCATGCATGATAATAAGTGGATGAATAACAAGGGAGTGAAACTTTTGTACATATGTGAAAAAATTATCAAGTAGTAGTACTGAAGGACATAATAATTTTTAAAAAACCTTCAATTTTGTAAGTTTTCAAACTTACTATAATTTATTGTAAATTTGTATTTTCATTTAAATCATTGTAATAAAATATTAGTCTGTCTCATTATTTCTAACTGATTGACATATGTCCTCTAAGCTGTAATACTTCCATGTTCACTAGGTTACAATCTAAGTAACATATCAGTCCTTGTAGGGGCCTTTAAAAAATAATTTAAAAGGGCTGTGAGCGATTTTCTCCCTGATAGTTACATAGTAACTAAGTTTTTAGTCAAGAGTCTTAAATTGAACAAAACTGTCAACTTTCCTTATCATGTAATACGTATATATCCACAGACACAGCCATCTTCTCCTTTTTAAATGACATACTTGTTGCACTAAATCAGAAGGAAATTCCCATTGGTCTTTTCTTAGATTTGTCAAAAGCCTTTGACATCATTGACCATCATATACTTTTAAGAAAACTAAAAATGCTAGGAATTCGAGGCATTGCAGGCCAATGGATCAAATCATATTTATCAAACCGTAAACAAATAGTTGCCCTCCAACACACTAAAGAAAACAAAATCTCCTCATTCTACTCCTGACCTCAAATAATAAATTGTGGAGTTCCGCAAGGATCCATCCTTGGGCCAATACTATTCCTTATGTACATAAATGACATGCCTTTGGCTTTAAGGAACAACAAAATAATTTTGTTTGCAGATGACACAAACATCATTATCAAAGCAAAAACACAACAATCATTAGAAAAAGAAACTCACAAAACTTTGCAAGCACTAGTAAAATGGTTTCAAGACAACAAACTCATCATAAACACCAGCAAGACAGTCTCTAAATTTCATGAATTCTCGATCTAAAGAAAAACTCTCTCAGCATTTGCTCATAAACAATAACCCTGTAACAATATCTCATGAAACTACCTTCCTCGGACTAACAATTCAAGAAAACCTAAAATGGAACACTCGCATCTCAAATCTTAACAAGAAGCTCAGCAAATCTTGCTATGCCCTATACACCCTCAGGTCAAGCTCCAACATTGAGACACTTCGAACAATGTATTTTGCAAATGTGCACTCACACCTAAAATATGGAATAATATTCTGGGGAAATGCCCCTGAAAGCACTCGCACATTTATTATCCAAAAAAAAAAAAAAAATAAAAATACTGTGAACAATGACCAGCACTCATAAGCTGGAGTCTTGCAAACCCTTGTTTAATAAACTAAGGATTCTTCCTCTACCATGCATGTACATATTTGAAATGTGGTCTTCACAAAGAAAATTCTCATGGAAAACAAAGACACTTTTACTTTAAATTCTGATGTACATAACTACAACACCTGTCAAAAGGATAACCTACACGTACCCCACTCTGAAACTACACTTTATCAAAAAAGTACCCTAATAGAGGGCAGTACATTTTACAACAAACTAGGCAATGATATCAAAGACATAAACACAATTCATACATTTAAAAGTAAATTGAAAGCTTTCCTGCTTAACAACATGTTCTACAGTGTAAAGGAATTTTCAAATTACATTTCCCTTAAAAAATATAAATAAATAAGAATTTCTTATTCCATTAGACTTTCTGTTTCGCGTGAACTGTTTCAAACTGAAGCAAAGAAAAAATAACTGCATATCACATCCTGTGAAATAGAAGGAGAATAGAAGAAGAAGAAAACTGGTCAAAACTTGCTTCCTCACCATTTCAAGTTATAAATATAGAATGTACTACTATTGTTAAATTTGATGTAGTTGCAAACATAATTGATATGTATTATTAATGTAATTATTATTATTGTAATTATTATTATTATTATTAATGTTAATTATTAGCAGATAATTTATCTGCTGTATAATATCTTAATCTAACTGTAACAAGTATTATATTTCTAGGCCAATGACCCCATCTCGATCAGGTTTTGTTCAGTTTCCCTGGTCCTTTGAGCAAATGCTGAGATGGCCCCTTGTTTGCTCCTGAACAGTAATATAACTTCACTCTCTCCACCCAAGGCATCATATTGACTCGTCATACACGATTGTAATTGTATATGTGACTCAATAATTATTATTATTATTATTATTATTATTATTATTATTATTATTATTATTTTGTTAGTTTGAAGGCTTGGCATCTAAGGCCTTTAGCCTTTTTACTGATTGATGTTATGATTAATCATATATTAAATCTAAATTTTGAAGAAAAGATTGGCTTCTTTCAAGAACTGTATTGTTTTGTCAGTTGCTGTCTTGTCGGTGCCGAGATCTATCTTCATGTTGCCTCTCATGCCGCATCTGTGTCTAAGTCTTGAGAGATCTACGCAGTCTGTCAGAATATGTTTCACTGTCAGTAGTCTTCCGCAGCTGCAGATGGGTTGTTCTTCATTTCTTAACATGCATGAAGAAGTCATTCTTGCATGGCCTATTCTTAGTCGGGTTATGCACACTTGTTCTCGTCGAGGGTAGCTGACATTTGGTGACCATTTACTGATATTTTGTTTAATGGGGTGTAGTTTCGTGTGAAGACTGTTCCACGTGGTCTGCCATTCTGTGAGGATGTACTTCGAGACAACATTTCTTGCATCCTGAGGTCGTATTTCAATATCCATTTCTGATTGGATGTTCCCGGCATTTCGTGCTGCAGAATCGGCTTCTTCATTGCCTAGGATACCCACGTGTCCAGGGCACCAGATAAACGTAACTGATGCTCCTCGCTGTTCTAATTTATGGCATGCTATGAGAATCATTTGTAGCAGTGGGTCTACAGTTTGGCGCCTGTCTATTGCAGTGAGAAGAATCTGTGCAGATGACGAACCTTCCTGAATCGAGAGTTTCACAGTGAAGCAAAGACTGCAATACTGCATATAATTCGGCAGGGTACACACTTGCTTCAGGTGGAAGCGCCCAAGCCTTCGACAAGTTCTCAGTTACAAATGCGCTTCCAACCTGATGTTTTGTTTTTGAACCATCTGTGTAGATTATGATGTGATTTGCCATGTATTCTTCGAGAACTGATTGAAATCTAACTTTTAAATCTATGGGAAGGCATTCTGTTTTCTTTACACTGGTAGTATCGAGTCCTACTTCTGGCATTTTCAACATCCAAACTGGAATTTCATATGGTTTGTATTTCAAAACTGGTGGTAGGACGATGTTGTAGCATTTGGCTATCTCGATTGCGCGGATGTTGGCTGGACGAGTAGCTGAAGGTCTTCGATCGTAAATATTTACTAGCTTAGGTCGAGTCATCAATGAGTGGTTTAAATGTTTCGGTAGAGACAGCAATTTTGATCTATAGTTGAGTAGCATTGTTTGTCGTCTGTGATGTAGCGACATGGTCCTGGTTTCACAGTAGAGGCTTGAGGAAGGACTAGTGCGGAACGCGCCAGATGAATATCGGAGGCCTGCATTGTGAACGGGGTCTAGTTTGCTTAAACTTGATTTTCTGGCAGAGGAGTACACTGCACATCCATAATCTATTTTGGACATTACCATGGATTTGTACAGGCGGAGTAAGATGTCTCTATCTGCTCCCCAATTTATATGGGAAATGCGTCTTATTACATTCAGAGCTGTTTTGCATCTACGCAAGGTGTATTCTATATGCTGTTTCCATGTTAAATGCCTATCAAAAATCAAACCAAGGAATTTTGCCGTTTCATTGTATGTCAGTTGAACACCATTCAGCGTCAGCTCTGGATCTCTGTAACTTTCTCTTTTCCTACTGAAGTGAACGCATTTCGTTTTGGCTGCTGTAAATGAGAAACCAATGTTTTTTGCGTTCTGTACTAATTTATTGATGGCATTTTGCATTTTGAATTTGACCATTCCCAGTGATTTGCCTGAGTAAAATGTAGCAATGTCATCTACATACATGCATTTTCCTATTGACGCTTCTATGCCGTCAAACATCCTGTTAATCGCTATGATAAAGAGCGTGCCACTCAATGGAGAGCCTTGCGGTACACCGTTCTCTAGTACGTAGCTTTCTGAGATAGACTGCCCAACGCGAACTTTGAAAGATCTGGTACTAAGGAAGCTGGATATGAATTTTGGTAGATATCCTCTTATTTGCCAGTTATATAGTTGTCTCAGAATGTTATGTCGCCAGGTCTTATCGAAAGCTTTTTCCAGGTCAAAGAATACGGTAACCATATGTTTTCTTTTAATGAAGGTATTCTGAATTGCATTTTCTAGATATATTAGCTGATCGATTGTAGAGTGATGTTGTCTGTATCCGCACTGGTGTATGTTTAGGAGGTTGTTTCTTTCGAGACACCATGTTAGCCGGGTGTTGACCATTTTTTCCAAGATTTTTCCTAGACAGCATGTCAGCGATACCGGGCGATAGTTTTCAGGATTTAATGGATCCTTGCCTGCCTTTAAGATTGGAATTACTATCGCTTCTTTCCAGACTTTGGGGTAATTACTTTGTGTCCAAATGTTATTGTATATATTTAGCAGAGTGGACAGTATTTTCTTCGGTAATCGACGAAGTATGCTGTAAGGGATATTGTCTGATCCTGCTGCGGTGTCTCTAGTTGCATTTATGGCGTCTTGCAATTCTCTCCATGTGAAAAGAGCGTTATATGGCTTATCTATCTTGGTTGTAAAGTCAAGTACTTGTTCTTCTTCTTTCTTTTTGTCGAGAAAGTCTTTAGGATAGCTATTTGTCAGAGCAAGCTATTTTTTATTCTTATAATTATATTTTTTATACATTTATAAAGACGTACATCTTTTGAAGCTCTTACACAATGATGCAACTCTTTGAAGTTCTAAAACAATGGTGCTACTTCTCGCAATCATGCTTCGTGTAAGCCTGCAGATTAGCACGTGTGGCAGAGCCTCATTCTTGGAATTTTCCTCACGCCACATCGATGCAACCGACTCGCTTTGCTGGAAACCCCCACCACCGCACGGCAGCAACCGTGCAGCTGGCATTCCTAGAAGATTCCTACTTACGCCATGTGGCGCAACATTTCTTGTAAGACGCTAGCGCCCAACGACTGCGAGCGGACCCGGCCTCCCGCCGCCCCGCCCGTTATGCTTTGTATTAATTTCTCCTCCCGCCACCGGAGTGCGCCGGCTCTCGGCTCTCGCCTGACTTCGCTTGCGGCTGGAGATGCCCGCGACCGCCGCGGCGAGCGCCGCGCGCGGGCCGCCGCCGCCAGCGCCGCCCCCCCCTTCTCCCTGGCGGTTGCCGGAGGGTGGGGGCTGGCCCCCTGCTGCTGCCTGCAAGTGGCTGCGCCCGCGCCGGCGACCCGTTTCCTTTGTATGAGTTTCCAGAACTTTCGCCATGCGGCCAAGGCTCCCCACCACCGCGCTTCAGCAAGCGCCTCGCACAGCTGCACGCGCTTGGGATTCCTGGAAAAACTTCGTTGCACACGACACGCCGGCGGCGCTACCGCTCTCGCCGTGCGGCGTTGCAACGGGGAAAAACTTCAGTTCTCGTCTGGCATTCATGTCGAACAGACGTGCTCCGCGCCGCTCCGCGGCGTGTCTATCTGTCCTCGTCCGATCGCCTAGCTGCACGGATGGGTCTCCGCGCTGCTCTGCTAGTGGCGTGAACAATTAGCATTGCTCTGTCGCTACTCATGGGCAGACATACTCCACGCTGCTCTCCTCGCAGCAATCTCTCCATGCTCGTCCGAGTTTGCAATTGTGCGAACGGGCGGCGCTGCTCCTCTGGCGTCATCACCTGGGCCCCATGCTACGGATGGCGCTGCCTCAACTTGGCGGCCATTCTTGCCGTCTACACTCAACTCACGTACTGGTGACTATTGCGCCTCTACTACTTGCTACGTGCTCAATTGCACCCTTATGCTCACGATTCATGTGTTGCATATAATTAACTATTTCACAAACTATTACTGCCACGTGTTCAGCTAACTTTGTATTTACATCTGTGGCGCCTGTGATTTAACTATTCAACAAACTATTATTGCCACATGCTCAGTTAACTTTGTATTCAACCACGTGGCGCCTGTGCATCTATTTTACAAACTATTGCTCGCCACGTGCTTAGCCAATTTATATTCACATGCATGTGGTGCCTGTGATTGACTGCTCTGCAAGTCGTGTTGCCGACATTACGTGTCTAACCGGTGTTTCGTGCTCTCTCTGATGCTACTTACGGCACTACAATTCCACGAACTGCATCTGCCCCTGTCGGGCCTGGCCTAGCTAAGCCGCCCGCAGACACACCAACTTCGGCAAGAACAAGAGGAGCAAGTTTTGTGCTACCGCGCTAATATTGTATTTAGATTGTGATTTGTGTGCTCCACCTCTTTGTTCCCTCTCCCCGTATAGCTTAAGATGTATTTTTATGTATTTTGTTTTTAGAATATATGTTTACATGCCTTAGACTACAACTCTTTTATGGTAACAAGCACTCTCCTTCCTTCTCCATCCTTGCAGTCCCAGATCTGCAAGAGTGGTTACAACCTGTTCTCTCTTTACAGGAATCTGGGTGGTCCTTCGAAATTAATCTAATTAATCCAATTAATGGGCTATGGTTGGAATGTTTGGGAGGAGTTAAAGTTTCATTATTTTCACAACCGGTCCACTTTGCTTGACTCCCCCATCCATTTTGGTCCTTCGAGCCGGATTTTTGAACCAGAAAACCTATGTATATTTTCATATGTTATTTTATGTATACTGTTTATGCTCTTCGGACCATTTTGGACCTTCGAGCTTCGGATTCTACCAGCAAATTTATGCATACTTATATATATATATATATGCCTAATTTCTATTTTTAATGCCTTCCAGGTACCAAGCTGATATTCACATCAGCACTTATTCTTTTTTGTACTTCCATTGTCAATGTCTACCAGGCATTAAAGCTGATACTTACATCAGCACTCCCTTGTATGTGCTTTCCGAGCCATCATTTTGTCGTTGAGCGTGCTTGTTACTATATATACAAACTTGTGCCAATTGCATATCAATGTACTTGTTTTTTGTGTAACATACTTGTGCTAATTGCATATCAATGTACTTGTTTTTTGTGTAACATACTTGTGTTAATTGTATTTGCTTTGTCAATGTGCTTGTTTTTTATGCAACACACTGATGCCTGATTTAAAATGTTACATGTACTTACTGTCCTGTATCGTGTAACGAGGCTGTGTTCCTGTATCGTGTAACTTGGCTGTTTGCTCCTGTATCGTGTAACGAGGCTCTAGGCTGTACTACTGACTAATGCTGCCTGCTGCACCACTCAGCTTTCTTCAACAAATTTGTAAGTGTAATAACTTCATAGATGTGCGTCTACTCAGGGTAACTTGCTTGCTTGCTTGTAAAGATTACAATCACTGATTGCTACTTTAACTTCATGTGTATACATTCTCACTTCCATTCCAAGTGTTACATGTACATTTGTGGACTCACATTGTATGTGGTCCCTTAATTTCATATGTACACTTGTATTTACACTTCACGTGTGTATCTCTTTAATTTGTACACACTACTTGTATACATTTGTGTTTTACATTTTTATGTGCTTTCTTAATTTCATGTGTTTATTGTGTCACATACACACACATTTGTGCCTTTATTGCAATTTTTTAAATGTCTCATGTATACACATCAGTGTTATTACTTGCTTCTCTCATGTGTCATGTACATACAGTGTGCTTTGTTTAGTGTTTATGTATTTTGGGGGAAAGTTTAGTGTCAATTGTTATTAGGTTAGGGCTCCCTTCTGATCCCTCAGCATTTCTTTCTATTCTGTGTCCATCAATTGCCGATTGAGCATCCAAGATGGCATCACAAACGCTTCCTAAGAAGGTTCTTAATTTAATGGCCAAGCTAAAGGATGGTTGTACCTCCATTTCAAATTTTCTCACAGAAAATGAGCCACTCACCGTGCTCACGTGTGAACAATTAACTTTAAGAAAGGAACCGCTCATTAAAATTTTTGATAAACTTAACGATCTCACTGACAATGTTGATCGATCTGATGAGACTTCTTCTCAAATAGATGACATTCTCAATGGATATTATGATGTTCTCGCTGCAGTTAATGTGGCACTATCCAATTACAATTCAACTCTCGCTGACAACGATTCTGTTTCTAACAGATCAAGCCATTCTAACTGTACCTCTAGAAGTTCTAAGTGCAATATTAAATTACCTGAAATTAAATTGCCCACCTTTGATGGTAATCAAGCTAATTGGCTCACATTTAAAAACATTTTCGAAGGCCTTATATGTCAAGATGACATGCCCAATTCTAATAAATTTTATTACTTATCAGGCTCACTTGTGGGACAAGCCAAAGATTTATTGCATAACTTGCCCATTACCGATGACAACTTTACAGTTGCATGGGAATTACTGAAGCAACGGTATGACTCTCCCAGGGCTATCGTTAGCATTCACTTAAATTCGATTTTGAATCCTCCTGCATTAGCAAAGGGCTCCGCTTCTTCTTTGCAAAATTTAATTGACTACTTCAGATTACATGTGAATGCAATTAAGGGCATCAAGGTTGATACTGATTTGTCAGATTTGTTGCTCGTTGCACTAATTTCCAAAAGTCTCCCCACTGACATTCTCAAGCAATGGGAACTGTCCTTGAATAGCAGTGAGCTCCCCACTTTCGATTCTTTGTTACAATATCTAGAACTTCATCAACGAAGCTTAAGAGTTTTTGACAATCCTAACATATGCGCTTCCAATTCTCACGTTAATGACAAGCCTTACACCGCCAGGGCAGGCAACGTCAACAACACGGGAAAAGGCAAGTCACTAATTTGTCCTAAATGCAATTCTGAACATTTGATTAAGGACTGTCCTTCATTTTTACAATTATTACCCAAGGCTCGCCACGAGTTCATTGTTAAGCAGGGTAGATGTTCTAGATGTTTTCACCCGAAGACCCATAGTCACTCTTGTGCTATAAAATGTGCCATTTGCAATAAAAATCACCACAAACTTTTGCATTTTGGTGATAAACCTCCTGCTAATCAACAAGCTCCATCAGCTGTTGCGACCAGTGCTCCCAAAGCAACCACTTCAACTCTCATTCCAACAGCTTTAGTAAGCTGTACTTCTAATAATGGCAGGTCTAAGCCTTTTGTTGCTCTTCTCGACACTGGAAGTGGTATTAACTTAATTACTTGGAGCACGGTAAAATCTCTCAAGTTACCTACAACGAAAATGCCTGTGACTATTTCTGGTATTGGTCCGGAAGCTTTAACAAGCACTCACAGCGCTACTTTAACAATTAGACCTTGTAATGTTCCTAATAATTGGTCTTGTAAGATAAATTGTTCAATTGTGCATAGCATTCCTAACACTCTTTCCCATGGTTTTAATTGCGACAGTTGGAATTTGCCCACAGATCTAGTCTATGCAGATCCTCACTTTGACAATATTAAACCCATCGATCTCTTGCTTGGTGCGGATGTTTTCTTTGACATTTTACTGCCAGATAAGCTAACCAGATCCGATGGTGCCTATCCTGTGCTACAGCACACAAAATTAGGTTGGATTGTTGCGGGTCGTACCCCACGTTCCACTGCGCCCTCGCAAGCCCTTTGTAATCTGATTCAGACGCCTTTTGAGTTACCTGATCAGATCAAACACTTTTGGGAGGTAGAGGAAGTCTCGCCTCTGCACCCAATTTTACATGAGGAGGAAATAGCAGAATCTCACTTCGTAGCTACTCACTCGAGGGACGCCTCTGGCAGATACTCGGTCAAGCTCCCTGTTAATTCTAAATTAAGTTCATTAGGCGACTCCAAACCTCAGGCAATTAAACGCTTTCTGGCAATTGAAAAAAGGCTTGAGAAGGATCCCGAATTGAAACGGGACTACCATGAGTTTATTAACGAATATATTCAATTAGGACATATGAAACCTGCACCTAGCTGTGGCAGCCTTGTTAGTTATTACATTCCTCATCATCCAGTGTTCAAACCTTCCAGCTCTACTACTAAAACTAGGGTTGTGTTTGACGCCTCGGCTAAAACCACTACTGGTATTTCCCTCAATGATGCGCTATTAAATGGTAGCAAAATTCAAGACGATCTCTTTGATCTTTTACTTAAATTTAGAACTCACAAAATTGGCATTGCCGCCGACCTCAAAATGATGTTTCGCCAAGTAAATGTAGACCCATCTGACTGGAACCTACAACGTGTTTTATGGAGGGACTCTCCCTCTCAACCTATCCAGGATTTTGTCTTAACTACGGTGACGTATGGTTTAAAACCAGCCACCTTTCTTGCTGTTCGCACTTTGCATCAGCTGGCCACTGACGAAGGCGCTGACTTCCCCATGGGCTCACGTCTGCTAACGTCCAATTTTTATGTTGATGATTTCTTACATTCATCTCCCAACCTGCATAGTGCCAAACGAACTATCTCTGAATTAAACAGTTTGTTGGCAAAGGGTGGTTTTCTTTTACGTAAATGGGCTTCGAATGACAAGTCTGTTTTGTCAGATCTTCCGGATCACTTGCTGGCCAAGTCAGGCCACAAAATTTTCGAGTCCAAAGCCCCCGAAGCAGTATCCACTTTAGGCATTTCTTGGAACACTGTGACTGACATGTTCACTCTAGTGCTGTCAGACAAAATTAATTTTAATGTTACAAAGTTTACTAAAAGAACCATGCTGTCTGTGATATGTTCTTTATTCGATCCACTAGGCCTATTGGCCCCCTGTATAATTGTTTGCAAACTGTTGTTTCAAAGACTCTGGGAATATTCCCTCAATTGGGACCAATCACTCCCACCTGATATCGCCCTTAAATGGCAAGAGGTCTTTACGTCACTAATTGACATACCTACGATTAATGTTCCACGATGCATTCTGCCATCTGATTACTCTTCCGTCGAATTGCATGGCTTTTCCGACAGCAGCCTAATAGCCTACGGAGCAGCCATTTATGTACGCTCTGTAAATGAACACGGTACATATACTGTAAATTTACTCTGTGCCAAATCTAAAGTAGTGCCCTCTAATATGAAGTGCAAGGATGACACCGCATTAACTATTCCTCGCTTAGAGCTCTGTGCTGCCGTCCTTCTGACCAAGCTTATGATTAAAGTCATTAAAATTCTTTCTCATGAGCTTTCTCCCAATGCTGTCCTATTGTGGACTGACTCCAGGATAGTGTTGGACTGGATTCACTCACCACCTCTCAAGGGTAACGTGTTTGCGCGTAATCGTGCACAATTTATTAGGGAAAATGCAAACGGCTTCACTTGGCGTTACATTCAATCTTCTCTTAATCCTGCGGATTTACTCTCGCGTGGCGTCAAGCCCAAGGATTTGTTAAATTCGGACATTTGGTGGCACGGTCCACAATTCTTAACTCTCGAATCAACCTCATGGCCAAATGGCATTACTGTAACTGTCAACAACGCACCTGTGCTAGTCTGCAAGCCTTGCGACTCGTACCTGAACGAAAGAGTATGCTCCTACTACAGCTCTTTTCAAAAATCACTTCGCGTTATGGCATATGTTCTTCACTTTATCACATGTCTTAAATCCGCCAAGTCAAAATTAGCTTCGGATTCCACTAAATCCACTAAATCTCTTTCTGCTCACCAGCTTAATCATGCAAAATTAACATGCATCAAAATCGTACAACATCATGCCTTTCTCCCTGTGTTCAAGGCGCTCAACGACGGAGCCACATGTCCCTCTAGCAGTGGCCTCGTTTCGCTCAATCCTTTTATTGATAACAATGGCTGCCTGCGTGTAGGTGGCAGAATCTCAGAGGCCGAGCTGTCTTTTGACACTCTCCACCCTCTAATTTTACCTTCCAAGCATCACTTTACTAGGGCACTTATTAATGACGCCCACTTGAAACTGGCCCATGCCAATGTTCAGTTTTTAACCGTCCATTTGCGACAATCTTATTGGATACTTTCCATTAGGAAGACAATCAAATCTGTGATACGTAAGTGTATCACATGTTTTCGCCATGCTCCTACATCAGCACAACAGCTTATGGGAAACCTCCCAGCTATACGTGTGACCCCATCTCCCACCTTTGGCATTGTGGGGGTGGATTATACAGGGCATTTTTGGCTTAGGCATGGAATTCGCGGCAAATCCCGCACCAAGGTGTATCTTGCACTTTTCGTGTGCATGGTCACCAAGGCCGTACACATCGAAATAGTCTCCTCTTTAACTACAGAAGCCTTTTTAATGGCCCTTAAGCGATTTGTATCACGTCGCGGCATTCCAACTAAGATTTTTTCGGATAACGCTACCACCTTCGTGGGAGCCAATTCACGGCTGCATGCCCTTTACAACCTTTTCAAGTCTTTAGCTTTTCAAAAACAAATTATTGATTTTTGCTCTAATTCCTCCATTGATTGGACATTCATTCCACCCAGGTCCCCTCACGTTGGCGGCATCTGGGAAGCCGGCATCAAAATCCTAAAACGTCACTTGCTACGTGAAATAGGCGAAGCCGTACTCTCTTATGAAGAATTGTTAACAACTGTCACGCATGTTGAGGCGATCTTAAATTCCAGACCTCTCATACGTCCATCGGATGACGCAGCTGAGTTTAATTATCTCACGCCTGCTCATTTCTTAATTGGCAGACCTCTTACAGCCTTGCCCGATCCCAATGCACTACAGCAGCAATCTGTACGCTGTCATTGGAATCAAACACAAAATGCACTTGCCAACATTTGGACGCGCTGGACGAAGGAGTATCTGTTATCCCTTCAACAACGCTCCAAATGGACAGCTGTCTCTCCCAACATCAAATCGGGCACTCCCGTTTTGTTGATTGATGACAATCTCCCTCCTCTTGAGTGGAGGTTAGGGGTAATCACCCAAACTTTTCCCGGTCGTGATGGTCGCACTCGAACTGTACAAGTTCAAACCAAGGCAGGCTCCTTTGTGAGGCACATCCATCGCTTGTGTCCTCTACCCATTCATGATTAGTACACGTCTTTCACAGTCATTTTCTATTGGTTATTTGTAGTTAATTGTTTATTGTTTTGTTAGCTGTAAGATTCGCTGTGTCGTATTGTAAATTTGTTAGTAGTTAGGATTCTGTGTCACATTAAGATTTTGCATTGTCACACTTACGCCTCTCCGAGGTCTTACTATGTCGCTTACATGCCTCACTATGTCGACATTTCGCATTATTGCATTTGCAACCTCTCCGAGGTGCACTCCCTCACATCTCATCCGAGATATGCCTCACTAGCCTTTGCTATGGCAACATTTTGCTTTTTCCAATTTGCAACCTCCTCGAGGTGCATTCTGTCACATCTCATCTGAGATATGCCTCACTAGCCTTTGCTATGGCAACATTCCTGTTTAGTGCTAGTTATTTAGAGCTATTTGTTTGCAAGATTCATTGTACTATATTGTAAATATGTTAGTAATTAAGATTATGTTAAGGTTAGTAGTTAGGATTCTGCATTAGGATTTGTGCATTGTTGCACCCACCACCTCTCCGAGGTACACATCTCACTTGAGATATCTCATGAGTCTTGTTATGTCAAGATTTTTGTTGCATCACTTGCTACCTCTTCGAGGTGCAACCACTAACGTCTCATCCGAGATATTGCCTTATTAGCTCTGCTATGGCAACATTTTGCATTTTCGCATTGACACCTCTCCGAGGTGCACTCTCTCAAATCTCATCCGAGATATTGCCTTATTAGCTCTGCTATGGCAACATTGCTGTTTAGTGTTAGCTATTCCGCGCTAATTCTGAGCTGAACCTTGGTAGGCATTCATTGTCATTTCTGTCACCCTTTGGGGTGCCCGATCTCATTCGAGATCACTTAATTGTTCTAAGATTTGCTATTTTCCACCACCCGCGTTTGCTTGTAATTGTTTCTTTAGACAACATCTTGCCACCTCTCCGAGGTGCTCAATCTCATTCGAGTTCGCTTAACTGTGTTCAGATTTGCTACTTACTGCACTTCCGCGTTTGCCACCTCGCAAGGCACCCGTTGCCATTTTAGTTGTCAACATCCCTTTTACCACCTTTACGAGGTGTCCAAGCTCATTCAAGATTACTTATTATTATGTAATATGTCAGATTACTTACTACATCGTGTGCCATCGCACTTGCCACCTCTTCGAGGTGCTCACTTGTTTAAGGTTTATTATACCTTACTTACCAACGGCTACATTCACTATCCTGCCACATATCTCCATACACCCTACCACTCCCATCTTATACCCAACTACCTAGCTTGCCCTAACATCTTTTTTGTCGAACGACCTAATCGTTCTGTGGGGGTGTATGTCAGAGCAAGCTATTTTTTATTCTTATAATTATATTTTTTATACATTTATAAAGACGTACATCTTTTGAAGCTCTTACACAATGATGCAACTCTTTGAAGTTCTAAAACAATGGTGCTACTTCTCGCAATCATGCTTCGTGTAAGCCTGCAGATTAGCACGTGTGGCAGAGCCTCATTCTTGGAATTTTCCTCACGCCACATCGATGCAACCGACTCGCTTCGCTGGAAACCCCCACCACCGCACGGCAGCAACCGTGCAGCTGGCATTCCTAGAAGATTCCTACTTACGCCATGTGGCGCAACATTTCTTGTAAGACGCTAGCGCCCAACGACTGCGAGCGGACCCGGCCTCCCGCCGCCCCGCCCGTTATGCTTTGTATTAATTTCTCCTCCCGCCACCGGAGTGCGCCGGCTCTCGGCTCTCGCCTGACTTCGCTTGCGGCTGGAGATGCCCGCGACCGCCGCGGCGAGCGCCGCGCGCGGGCCGCCGCCGCCAGCGCCGCCCCCCCCCCCTTCTCCCTGGCGGTTGCCGGAGGGTGGGGGCTGGCCCCCTGCTGCTGCCTGCAAGTGGCTGCGCCCGCGCCGGCGACCCGTTTCCTTTGTATGAGTTTCCAGAACTTTCGCCATGCGGCCAAGGCTCCCCACCACCGCGCTTCAGCAAGCGCCTCGCACAGCTGCACGCGCTTGGGATTCCTGGAAAAACTTCGTTGCACACGACACGCCGGCGGCGCTACCGCTCTCGCCGTGCGGCGTTGCAACGGGGAAAAACTTCAGTTCTCGTCTGGCATTCATGTCGAACAGACGTGCTCCGCGCCGCTCCGCGGCGTGTCTATCTGTCCTCGTCCGATCGCCTAGCTGCACGGATGGGTCTCCGCGCTGCTCTGCTAGTGGCGTGAACAATTAGCATTGCTCTGTCGCTACTCATGGGCAGACATACTCCACGCTGCTCTCCTCGCAGCAATCTCTCCATGCTCGTCCGAGTTTGCAATTGTGCGAACGGGCGGCGCTGCTCCTCTGGCGTCATCACCTGGGCCCCATGCTACGGATGGCGCTGCCTCAACTTGGCGGCCATTCTTGCCGTCTACACTCAACTCACGTACTGGTGACTATTGCGCCTCTACTACTTGCTACGTGCTCAATTGCACCCTTATGCTCACGATTCATGTGTTGCATATAATTAACTATTTCACAAACTATTACTGCCACGTGTTCAGCTAACTTTGTATTTACATCTGTGGCGCCTGTGATTTAACTATTCAACAAACTATTATTGCCACATGCTCAGTTAACTTTGTATTCAACCACGTGGCGCCTGTGCATCTATTTTACAAACTATTGCTCGCCACGTGCTTAGCCAATTTATATTCACATGCATGTGGTGCCTGTGATTGACTGCTCTGCAAGTCGTGTTGCCGACATTACGTGTCTAACCGGTGTTTCGTGCTCTCTCTGATGCTACTTACGGCACTACAATTCCACGAACTGCATCTGTCCCTGTCGGGCCTGGCCTAGCTAAGCCGCCCGCAGACACACCAACTTCGGCAAGAACAAGAGGAGCAAGTTTTGTGCTACCGCGCTAATATTGTATTTAGATTGTGATTTGTGTGCTCCACCTCTTTGTTCCCTCTCCCCGTATAGCTTAAGATGTATTTTTATGTATTTTGTTTTTAGAATATATGTTTACATGCCTTAGACTACAACTCTTTTATGGTAACAAGCACTCTCCTTCCTTCTCCATCCTTGCAGTCCCAGATCTGCAAGAGTGGTTACAACCTGTTCTCTCTTTACAGGAATCTGGGTGGTCCTTCGAAATTAATCTAATTAATCCAATTAATGGGCTATGGTTGGAATGTTTGGGAGGAGTTAAAGTTTCATTATTTTCACAACCGGTCCACTTTGCTTGACTCCCCCATCCACTATTTGTGCCACTGGCTTTGGAGTATTGGGTCGCTAATGCATTGGCTATTTCGTCAGGGTTGCATATTAGTTGTCTTTCGTGTTCAATGCATGTTATTGGACTGAAAACATTTTTCCCAGCTATTGACCTGATTTTCTGCCATATTTCCGTGAATTTGGTCGTCCGAGTTATGGTGGTTACGTACTTTTCCCAGCTTGATCGTTTTGCTGTTAGTATTTTTCTGCACGCAGACGCTTGAAAGCAATAAGATTGTCTTGGGTTGGTGCACGTCTATATCTATTGAGGGCTTTTCTTTTCTCCCTTATTGCTTCTTTGGTCTCCGTATTCCACCATGGTACTGGAATCCTAGATGAGCGGCCACTGGTCTGTGGAATGTATTTTACAGCGGAAGATATGACAGTGTTGGTAAACTTGGTAACGTCTTCCTCGGAGTTTCCACTGACATTTATTGGTGGTATATGTCTGGTGAAGCTGGACCAGTCTGCGCGGTTGGTACACCAACGTTTTGGTAAGTGTACTGTGTTCTTTGGCATGTTTGATGATATCAACAGAGGAAAGTGATCGCTCTGATGAAGATCTGGCAGTGGTTTCCACGTCAGCCGAGTTGCAAGATTTGGACTACATATTGAGAGATCTATGGCTGAGAATGAGCCATTTCTAGCATTAAAATGAGTGCTTGCTCCTGTGTTTAAAAGTACGTATTCGTTGTTAAGTAGCAGGTCATCGATTCTGCGACCGGAGTCATTTGTCCTAGAACAGCCCCATGTGGTACTGTGAGCATTGAAGTCGCTTAGAATTAGAAATGGAGTCTGTAGTTGATCGATCAGGTCTTGTAGATCTTCATTTCGCCATGAGGCATCGGGTAAGTATATGCAACATACCGTCATCTTCAATGGCTTGTATAGGGTTACAGCTACTGCTTGTAGAGGTGTTGAGATCGAGACGACTAGCAGGATGAGTATTGCTGATCAATATGGCAACACCACCTCTAGCTCGTCTATCAGGTTCTACGTCACTGCGAAAGGTTTTATATCCTCTAAAATTGAAACGGTCTTCTGGTTTAAAATGCGTTTCTTGCAAGCACACACACATTGGTGTGTGATTGGCCAGTAGCAATTTCAGCTCACAGTAATGCGAGATACAGCCGTTGATATTCCATTGAATTATATTTTCCATGGTTGGAATGGGGTTTTTCTGCTGTAGGATGCGTAGATCTTGCTTATTTTCTTGGTTTTCCTTTTGGCCATCCTTTCTTCTTTCTCTTACTCGGGGTTTTGCATAGATCGATGGATTGGTAATCATTATTTTCAGCACTTACCATCGAACTTGTCTCAGAGCCAGTGGTCGTGTCTTGATCATTGGTCATTGATTTCATTTTTTGTTTGAGGAAGTTGTCCTCGGTGTGCTTAGGAGAACGAGGCGATCGACTTCGATAGCCTGTTGTTGATACTTCTTTGCTGGGTGTGGCTGCAGGCGCAGCTACTGGATTTCTGTCTGCCTCATTTGGTGGGGGTCTTGAAGATTCTTTTTCATTTACCTTTTCACTTTGAGTGTTTGTGGTTAAGTCTTCTGTGTTGATTTTGTTATTGTGAATTTCGTTGAAGTACTTTTCTATACATCGGGTTATTGCAGGCATTAGTTCTTTCACTACTAAAGAAGGTAAATTTGTGTTTTTAGTAACTGCTTCCACGTATGTAATATTTCCTTTATTTTCGGGACACACAAGTTTTTTTGCTTCAGGATAGCTGATCTTCTGTCTGGCTTTAACTTGTTGTATTGCTGCCTCCTGCTTATATACAGGGCAGTCTCTCGACCTCGATGAATGTTGCCCACTGCAATTAATGCATTTGATAGGATCTAGGCATGGATCATCACTATGAAATGGCTTACCACAATGGCATACTTTGATTCTCGCACATCTAGATGCTGGGTGTCCAAATCGTAAACATTGGAAACACTGCATTGGTTGAGGAATGAACATTCGTACGGTTAGACGATGAATGCCTGCTTTAATCTTCTCTGGTAACGTATAACGCTTGAACGTCAGGACATGGGACGCTGAAGGAATTATCTGCCCATTCCGCCTCATTGTTAGCCTACGACAAGCAATGACTCCTTGAGAAGCTAGTTCTTGAACTATTTCCTCTTCACTGCAGTTTAGTAAGTCACTACAAACTACAACTTGGCAGGTATTCAGCTTGCCGTGAGCACTTACTTCAACATCTATAGTGCCTATTTTCTTCAATTCTAGTAACTTTTTACCTTGATTGTCATTAACTGTTTCTACGAAGAGTCCAGATGAAGTTTTCTGTATGTCTTTTACGGCAGATCCAGCGCAGGTGCTAATACTCCTCTCTATTATAAACGGGCTCACTTTATCAAAATTTCCTTCAGTTCTTTTTACTGTAAGGTACTTTAGTACCGCTGCGGTGTTCTTGAACAGGTCATCATAGTTTGTTGATTTTCCAACTTTCATTCTTTTAGCATTAAACTCCGGGCTTTTTTCTGGACGAGGGTTTTTAAGGGTTCCCTCAACCCTAGGTTCGCAGACTTCCATACGAGTCCCGCGAAGCTTGTAGCACTATCACTCGTAGCACTATCTGCCAGCGGTGCCGAGTGATCCGCACCCCTGGCATTGCAGTCGCTGGGTGACGACGCCCGGTGGCCTGCTTGCGCACCACCGACCGCCGGTACTGGGGCTCCGATCCCCTACACCGTAACTGTCGATCCTGACAGATCCTCCATCTTGGGTTTTTTCTTCAGGGTCACCTTCCCCTAGCGTTTTTGAGCTACCGCCAGCTTAAGGAAACGGAAGGAACAAGGGGGACAGAGAAGACAGAGTTAGAATAGAAGGGTAGAATGGAAACGACTCCCTAGCCCTCGCAACCTAATAGCGTCGGGGCGGAAACACAAGAGTTGGCCGATACAAGATTGGCCTACAGGACAGAAAACAGATGTGTGCCACAAGTAAGTGGAAGCAATGACACACAGAGTTAGTGGGAATGACGGGATGTTTAAGGGAGTGACAGCGGACAGCTGCTCCGATTAGTCGCCTTCTACGACAGGGAGAGGTCCCGTGGTGCTATTCTACTAAAATCCCCGACACCACACGGGGTATTATTATTATTATTATTATTATTATTATTATTATTATTATTATTATTATTATTATTATTATTATTATTGGCGTATAGGCCATTACTGACCACGCTACACACGATTAACGTGCGTGTAATTCTTCCAGGATCAGCTTTTTCAGCTGTATCCTTGGATTACGACAAGGTTGTTACGCCTTGAAGTGTGAATTATAAGATGATAGGAATGGATTTGGAGGTGATAGGTGATCGTGGACTTTTGGAACCATCCCAGCATTCGCCTTTATGACCGAGGGAAACCACGAAAACCCCGGTCAGGATGGCCGGCCCGGGAATCGAACCCGGACCTCCCGATTACGAAGTCAGTGCGCTACGCACTGAGCCACTTCGCTCGGTATTATTATTATTATTATTATTATTATTATTATTATTATTATTATTATTATTATTATTATTATTATTATTATTATTATTATTATTATTATTATTATTATAAGAAATTACATTTATTACTAATTCTACAATTAAGTTTGAGAACTTGGTGGCAGAATACACTAACAACTTTACAAAATTTACAAACTTTACAAATTAATGTGCAATCTTTCACACCACTCCACCTCACCTGTAATATAATATAAATGCTGTAATATAAAATTTACTGCACCACAGATCACTGAGCTGTAATGTCTTTCTTATATACTCGTTTCCCTCAATTTCACAATACCACTGCATTGCACATAATGATAATTGTAATACTAGTATAATTAATATATAATAACTATAATAATAATATTAGTAATACTAATAATATTAGTAATACTAATAATAATAGTAATAATAATAAATAATAATAATATAATATAATATAATTTTCTTTACGTAGTAGACTTGTGTATTACAAATATTTGTAATCTTTAATATTACTATTCACAGTATGTCAAATAATAAATATATTTTTAAGACTAGCATAAAATAAACCATAAAATATGAATTTTGTTTTTAAAAAAGCTTAATAATTTGAACTTTTTTGTACTATCACATATTTCAAATAATAATGTATTTGTGTTTTCAAGAATGAAGTTAAATAGATGGGATTGAATATTTACTTGTTTGAAATAAACTATTTACATTCAGAAAAAATGTTTTAATAAACATTCCAATTTGTGTTATTTTATCAATAAAACAATCAATACACTACAAATTAATCTATTTTGTGTAGGATTAATACAAACTACCACTCCAGTAAAATTGTACCACCCCCAATTTGAACTAATTCAAATTATTAGGAGAAAACAATTCCTTTATTTTTAATAAATTTATTGATAATTGATAAATAATAAATGAAATGATTTTTTTTGCTGAAATACATTTCAATACTTTTTATTAAAAAAATGATGTATGGGCTCTTTTCTAAAAGTATTTCACCAAAACATGTTTTTGGCATTTAGCTGGTTTCTGAAAGAAACAATGGCTCTGAGGAATCTATAAATAGGCATTATTCTTTCAGATTGTGAATCATCCCAAATTTTGTAAGCAGTCCATTTATGTCATGACATTAAACCAAACTGTCATTGAAGAAAAGAGGAAAGATGAAGCAGTCCTTTTCGGAATGCAATACTAGTGTTTGTTGTAACAGATTCTTTTCTTTAACACAAGATTCAAGTAATTCTGATTGTCTCTCTGAAAAATTTAGATATCTTATAAGATCGTTCAGTTCTGCCTGCGACAATTGCTGCGGTTGTAGCCGCGCTGCAGATGGTGTGAAATCAAGAACTGTATGATCTTCGTAATTTGTTGGTTTGCCACTTGCATTGTGTGTTTCATCTTTCATTGTCCATTTACTGGGAGAAAACCAGAATGCGGAAGTGAGCGCATTGCTGATTCGAAATTTGGATACGAAACTGTGTTTTGATTTAAACTCTCCTCGCACATAACAGAAAATATTTGATGAATTAAGACATTCTAGACATTGTTGAGTATAAAAAACACGCGAACATGCACGAACATATTATTCACGTGTGCGAATTTACACACTCGAGAGTAGATACTGTGTGAACTCGCTATCAATTGACTAACGTAGGTGCCACTATCCTTTACCTACACTAAGTGCCTGTCTCTCCCTTCCGCCTCTATTCACAACACTAGGCAATACTATTCCTAAAATAACAGAATGTGATAAGCTCCGCGACAACATAAATAAAGCAACCGAGAGCAGATGAAAATACGTTTTTAGAATAAAGTTTAGGTGATAGAGAAAAATGGTTTTCACCATTGTCATTAGGACACTGAACTATAGAACGATTTTTGTAAGAATGGACTGTTTTGACAGCTAGTTTTGGCAACATAACTGAAAGTTGTGTGGTCGTTGTGTACTTCAACCCATTTAGATTTAGATTTATTCAGTCAAGTAAAAACTGTATGTGACGTAATAGGGAAAATTATCTGCGCACATTTCCTGAGTTCCAGAATCCCTTCCCGTTATTTTAACTATAAATAGTTGAAAGATGAGTAACATTTTAGCATAAATAAATAATTAAAAATAAATTTTAAAAATAGCAAGATTAGCAATATTTGAAAAATAGACATTTCCGTTTCTGAGTTATAGAAAACTTATTTGCATCGGTACACAAATTGCAAGTATGATTTTTCTGTATTGCTAACAAAATAGTAACTCCCCTCTACCTCTACTCCTACCAGTACAAGCAGAAGGAGAGTTCAATAAAACGGGCGCGTAGTGAAGCTACATTTACGCCCAGAAACTAAAAAACAAGGGCCGTCTCACCATTGGCTCAATGGATCAGGCGAAACTGGACAAAAACCTGATCGAGATGGAGGTTATTGACCCGGAAGTTGAAGTACATTATTTGTTACAAACACATTAAGTCTTTTCAAAAAAATATACAATACAAATGTAAACTAATTCATTATATCAGTGTTTTGTTAAAATAAATATGATTTTTCTTTTCGATAATCAGTGTAGTCTCTAATTGTCTAGAAACAGTTATGCAGCAGAAAAGATTTTACTTTTAACTTAAATTTGTGAACCGACTTCAATTGTTTAATGTCATCTGGCAACGCGTTGTAAAGTAACATGTATTGCATGTGGATTTCTGATAGTGAGCTGTTGATACTGACACTTGATCAACGTGGCTTTTACGACGTGTGCTGTAATTATAAATATCAGTACTGTATGGAAATATTTCCCACCATTAGTAAGTCACTTTTGACAAATATTACAGATTGGAAAATATATAGGCAAGGCAATGATAAGATTCCAAGCTCAATGAAGGGAAGCTTTCGAGGGTAACGCGGATGGCATTTTTTCATTCGAATAATTTTCTTTTGCAATCTGAAGGTCTGAGTGCTACATGATGTTTCCCCAAAATTTTTTATCAATCTCAGGCGGGAATGTACATGTGCAAAATACCCGCAACGAGCTGCATAAAGGCTGACAGAATTTGATAGAATGCTAATTGCGTAACTTAACGAACTTAATTTAGTGTTTAATTTTGTTATATGTACATTCCATTTGAGGTTTGACTGAATTGACTGACCTAGAAATTTTGTTACCTGAACCCCATCTAATTGCATATTAATTTTCAATGGAGCATGCTTTTGCTGATTTGAAAGGCAAACTGCATTGAAACTGTTTTCCCTTCATTAACTATTAATTTGTTATTACAAAACCAATTTGAAACTTCTAAAATCGTACTATTTGTTACTTTTTTTGTGAAGAAAATTCATGTCATCGGCAAACAACAGTTTTTCCGTTTTTAATAGACGACGGCATATCGTTTACGTATAACAGAAAGAGGATAGGACATAAGATCGAGCCTTGCGGAACTCCATATTCAATTGGTAAAGAATTGGAAAGATAAGTAAATAATGTCATTTCGTGCCAGTTCGGTATTTCTACTCTTTGAGATCGATGTTTAAGGTACGAAGTTATCAAATCTAGGGCAATACCACGAATTCCATTACAATATATTTTGATAGTAAGATGTAATATGTTTGAATAAAAAAATAAGCCCGGGAGAAACATTAAGTTAAAAGTATCGTATTTTCGCATTCACAACGAATTCAAAATAATAGTTATATTCAATGCACCATATGTTCTAAACTATTCAAGCTACAGCGCTGAAATTCACAAATAAGACAGTACGTACTTTACTATTTAATTTGAGTCTTAAATAAAGTTTCGCGGATAATAAGAACCTGCATGAAATTTGAATTCCCTACACAGTTATTTGGGCTAAATTGACGTTTGTGGCGGGTATTTGGCGATTTTCGGAAAAACTAAGCTTTTAATCGAAAAATGAGTTTCACTACTGTATTCGCTATAAAATTTCGTGCTAAGACCTTGCTTTCAGAAATATCCGTGTCAGGTCGAAAATCGCAAAATTTCGTCGATTCGACGAAACTTTACATTTTTTAACACAAGAAAGAAATTTGCATATTTTAAACATTATCCAACATAAATATATTCTAGAAACTCAGATGTGTTCCAAAATTCATGTAGTAATAGTAAATGTCGTCTTTTTTATGTCTGAATAAAAAATGAGCCCTGGAGAAACATTAAGTTAAAAGTATCGTATATTCGAATTCTCAACAAATTCAAAATAATAGTTATATTCAATAGGCCATATCTTCTAAACTATACAAGCTACAGCGCTGAAACTCGCACATAAGAGGAGCTATGACATTGAATTACTCCCACATTTTTCACTGAGGATCTGAAATTAGGTTCAATGTTGTTTCACGTGTGTTTCCGAAACTAATTTTCGGATTGAAGTCTGGTTTCCTCCATTGAGTTTCTCGTCGAGAGTTGTACTCACATACGTGATTTCAGAGAGAAGCTGCGAAATTAAGTTATTTCCAAATTTTCCACTAAATATTCGTCATTCCACTCGTCGAGAGCTGTACTCACATACGTGATTTATGAGAAGAGCTAAGAAATTACGTTTGTTGCTACGTTCGACGCAGCAAGTCGATCAAGTGGGGGATCGACGCAGCAAGCCGATCGAGTGGGGGATCGACGCAGCAAGTCGATCGAGTGGGGGATCGACGCAGCAAGCCGATCGAGTGGGGGATCGACGCAGCAAGCCGATCGAGTGGGGGATCGACGCAGCAAGCCGATCGAGTGGGGGATCGACGCAGCAAGCCGATCGAGTAGGGGATCGACGCAGCAAGCCGATCGAGTGGGGGATCGACGCAGCAAGCCGATCGAGTGGGGGATCGACGCAGCAAGCCGATCGAGTGGGGGATCGACGCAGCAAGCCGATCGAGTGGGGGATCGACGCAGCAAGCCGATCGAGTGGGGGATCGACGCAGCAAGCCGATCGAGTGGGGGATCGACGCAGCAAGCCGATCGAGTGGGGGATCGACGCAGCAAGCCGATCGAGTGGGGGATCGACGCAGCAAGTCGATCGAGTGGGGGATCGACGCAGCAAGCCGATCGAGTGGGGGATCGACGCAGCAAGTCGATCGAGTGGGGGATCGACGCAGCAAGCCGATCGAGTGGGGGATCGACGCAGCAAGCCGATCGAGTGGGGGATCGACGCAGCAAGCCGATCGAGTGGGGGATCGACGCAGCAAGCCGATCGAGTGGGGGATCGACGCAGCAAGCCGATCGAGTGGGGGATCGACGCAGCAAGTCGATCGAGTGGGGGATCGACGCAGCAAGCCGATCGAGCAAGTGATACGTTAAATAAGTCGATCTGACTATCCTGAGCATTATAACTATTTTAACTTTTTTTCCCATTTTGACCATTTTTCCCATTTTGACCATTTTTCCCATTTTGACCATTTTTCCCATTTTGACCATTTTCCCCATTTTGACCATTTTCCCCATTTTGACCATTTTTCTCATTTTGACCATTTTTCCCATTTTGACCATTTTTCCCATTTTGACCATTTTTCCCATTTTGACCATTTTCCCATTTTGACCATTTTTCCCATTTTGACCATTTTTCCCATTTTGACCATTTTTCCCATTTTGACCATTTTCCCCATTTTGACCATTTTCCCCATTTTGACCATTTTTCCCATTTTGACCATTTTTCCCATTTTGACCATTTTGACTTTTTTATTTACTAAATTTCATACAATCTCGCGTGAGATTTTCAGCCCTGTACCTACAATATTTTTTTGACATTGAGGCGTTTAAATTGACTCTAATTTTCGAGCTTGCAAGCTGCAATAATACAAGCCTTTCAATATAAGTTTCCTAGAGGCCACATAACTCATCCGTATATAACAAACGACGACATTTTCTATAACTACAAGACTTTAGAAACACATCCGTGTCTTTAGAATACATTTATGTGAAATATGCTGCTTTAATGTTTGTGTTAAAAGATGTAAAGTTTCGTCGATCGACAACATTTTCCAGTTTAGATATCTCGCGGATTTTTCTGAAAACCATGGACCTAGCACCAATTTTTATGGCTAATACACTGGTGTTACGCATTTTTCGATTACAAGCTTAGTTCTTTAGAAAATCGAAAAGTATCGCCATAAACGTACATTTCTTCGGAAGAGCAGTGTAGAAATTTTCCATTTCAAGCAAATTTTGATTAAAGGAGAAACTTCATTTAAAACTCAAATTAAACATAAAGTACATACAAACTCGTGTGCGAATAATAGCGCTGTAGCTTGAATAGTTCAGGAGATAGAGCCATTTGAATTTGACTATTATTTAGACATTATTTGGCAAGACATTGTTTTCTTCTAGATCGTTTTCTGTTCACACTAAAACTTTTAAAAAACTTCCTTTCTGTCCAGGTCGATTCCGTTTAAGACAGGTTTAATTGTGTTTAAAGACATTGTTATCTGCTGTATCGTTTTCTGTTTAGACTGATTTTATATTTAAAAAACTGCCTTTTTGACCAGATCGATTCCGTCTTAGTTTATGGCGATATGTTTGCGATTTTATAAAAGCTAAGCCTCTAACCGAAAAAATGGGTATCACCAGTGAATTTCCCATAAAATTTTGTGCTAGGTCCGTGTTTTCAGAAAAATCTGTGATATGTCGAAAATCGGAAAATTTCGTCGATCCTTGGATCGACGAATTTTTTTATTTTTTTTATACATAAATTAAACCAGGATATTTTACAAACTATGTAACATAACTCAATTCTAGAGACACGAATGTGTTTCTAATTTCTTATAGTTTTAGAAAATGTTTCATTTGACATAAACGGATGAGAACTGTTGCCTCTAGTAACCCTAAATAGAAAGCCTTGTATTTTCGCCTGTTGCAAACTCTGAAAATAATAGTCAATTTCAAATGGCTCTATCTCCTCAACTACTCAAGCTACAGGGCTGAAATTCGCACACGTACGTACGTACGTACGTACGTAGTTACGTAGTACGTACGTACTATACGTAGTAAGTACTATACGTAGTATCGTAGTACGTACGTACGAGAGAAATGAGAAAGAGAAATGAGAAGAGTAAATATAAACATGAAAATAAACGGCATAGAATATATGCTGAGTAGAAACTAGTTTCCTTACATGCATACATTTGTAGTTGGGGAGGGATAATTCTTCCTCGTGCAGTCATTGGCCCCGCTTAGATAATGTTAGATTTGTCCGCCTTTAGTTTAATTTATTGCTGGGTTACTGCAGTCTCGTTTACTAAAATGTACTTATTTTATCAAAAAATATGAGTAAATTTAAATGTACATTTGTTATTGAAGGTTATAGTTAAGGTAAAGTGTTTAAAGTTTAATTTCAATGTTCACTAATATTAATTTTTAATAATTTAAATAAAAGATCAAGAATATTTGAGGTAATTTTTGCTTGCATTTTATTTACATTTAAATATAAACGATTGTTCTACAAATGTTGCTTGGAATTTAATATGATTACCTAGTTCAATATTAGGATGGGCAAATGTAGGAAAGAAACTGCAGAGCCCGGATAGTCTGTAATGACGGTTTGCTTAGCCATATTGTGGGATCCACTCCTGTGCTGGATTACCGCTATTGTACATGGCATGCATTCAGTAATAGAGAAATTGGGGGACCTTGTCTGGATGCGAAACTTATTGAGCGGTGAGAGGTCATTACACCTCGCAATTTGCACTGATGTGAATGGCAGGTGACCTCCCACATGCCCAACTGTTGGTTTAGAAGGGACATGCGTACAAGGCTCACAAGGCAGGGTGGGTAGGTAAAGAGCTAGCGATGTGTTCCAATTCGATTTTGTACTCAACTTGCTTTCAGATGTTTACGTCGTTCCTGTACATAATTTTTGCAATGTCCAAAATCGGAAAATTTCCTCGATCCCTTAAGCGTGACACTTTATAACACAAATAAGAAAGTAGCATATCTCACAAACTAAGTAACATAAAACAATTCTAGAAACACTATAGTTTTCTTAAGTTTGTACATTAAGAAAAGGTCATTATGTCGTATACGGAAGAGAAATGTTCCCACTAGAAACATTGAATTAAAAGACTTGTATTTTCTAACTCTCAACCGTCTTAAAATATTAGTCAATTTCAGATGGCTCTATCTCCTAAACCATTCAAGCTACGGTGTTGAATTTTGCACAACAGATTGTATGTTTTTTACTCGTTACTTTGAGACTTAAAAGGAGTTTCTCCTTAATCAGAACCTGCATGAAATGGAAATTTTCTACATTTCTAATAGTAAAAAATTGACGTTTGGGGCGATACTTTTGCGATTTTCTAAAAAAAAACTAAGCTTCTAATCGAAAAAGGGTATTACTAGTAAATTTCCCACATTTTTTCGTGCTAGCTCCGTGGTTTTCAGAAAAATCCGTGACATATCGAAAATCGGAAAATTACGTCCATCCATGGATCGACGAAACTACATTTTTTAACACAAAAATTAAACCAGCATATTTCACAAACTATGTAACACAAATCTATTCTACTGACACCAATGTGTTTTTAAATTCTTATAATTTCAGAAAATGTCGGTATTTGTCATATACGGATGAGAAATGTGGCCTCTAGGAACCTTCAATTGAAAGCCTTGTATTTTCGTATCTTGCAAGTTCTGAAAGTAATAGTCAAATTCAAACGGCTCTATCTGCTAAGATATTCAAGCTACAGCGCCGATATTCGCACATGAGATTGTATGTACCATGTTATATAATTTGAGTCTGAAACGCAGTTTTTCCTTTAATCAGAACCTGCTTGAAATGGTATTTTCTACACTGCTGTTCAGAAGAAATTGACGTTTATGACGATACTATTGCTATTTTACTAGAGTTGTACTTACATACGTGATTCAGAAAGAAATTACGAAATTAAGTTTTTTCCCATTTTTTGCCCCAATTTCGGGATTTGGTCTTCATTTGATAAAAGCGTATAATTTCGAAATTAATAGTCGGATTTACGTCTGCTTTGCACCATTGAATTTCTTGTCGAGAGTTGTACTTCTATACGTTATTTCAGATAGATACTACGAAATTGGATTTTCCCCCCATTTTTTGCCCCATTTTCGGGATTTGGGCTTCATTTGTTTACCATCGTTTAATTTTATAATTAATAATCAGATTGACGTCTGCTTTGCAGCATTGAATTTGACGTCGAGAGTTGTACTAATATACGTGATTTCAGATAGTTACTACGAAATTTGTTTTTTTTTTCCCAATTTTTGCCCCAATTTCGGGATTTGGGCTTCATTTGATTTCAAGCGTATTATTTCGAAACTAATAGTCGGATTGACGTCTGCTTTGCGCCATTGAGTTTCTCGTCGAGAGTTGTACTTAAATGCGTGATTTCAGATAGATGCTACGAAATTAGTTTTTTCCCCATTTTTTGCCCCAATTCGGGATTTGGTCTTCAATTGTTTTCAAGCGTTTAGTTGTGAAGCTAATAGTTAGATTGACGTCTGCTTTGCACCGTTGAATTTCTTGTCGAGAGTTGTACTTATATACGTGATTTCAGATAGATACTACGAAATTAGTTTTTTCCCATTTTTTGCCCCACTTTCGGGATTTGGGCTTCAATTGTTTTCAAGCGTTAAATTTTGAAACTAATAGTTAGATTGACGTTTGCTTTGCACCATTGAATTTGTTGTTGAGTTGTTTTATACAGTTTTATTTACAAGTTTTAATACACTATATACACACTCCTCGGAAACTAGCGCTTCACTCCCAGCACTGCACATCTCTGAGGCATCCCCGCCCCAGTCTAACGCAGACCCCAGCGGCTTGGCGCCGCTCCTAGTCTTTTGTCCCGTGGCAACCGCCACACCTCGCTGCCGAAGCTCGCGATAACCCCTGGCGGGTGAAATGTGCCTTCCGCACCGCGATGCCGTTCGACAACGAATGAATGACCACGGCTGGTTACTCTCCAGCCGCCTCGCGAGGGGTCACGTGACACACCTCCCATGCTGGCGGCGTCCTCTCATCCCGAAACTTGGGCCTGTTTGCAATTTTGGAGTCCAGCTGCACCGCGTCTGGACTCGCCCATCATTTCCCTCTGCGCCAGTTGACACCCGCGTTCCGAGACACGCCCACCCGGGCCGTTGAGGAGGGGCCCTCCTGTGGTGGCCTTCCGCTTGCCGCCAAAGGACTGCCCCCGCCCCCTCGCTGGCCTTCCGACATGTGTTGTCTATCTGGCCTCTTGGCACGACGTTACAATCTCTCCCATACTTGGGGTGAAATTTTTTTTCGCAGACTTTTCGAATCACAGAGAAAAAATTTCCTAGATTGTACGCCGACTTATCCCTAATACATTACGGTATTACACTTATGCTCAATTGGTACCTATTATGTCCCAATTTCGTAATATACTTGTACCTTTACACAACACCTTTAATCTGAAACAACCATCATTAATGATTTTTCCCCAGGACAGCTCAACTAGAATCATTAACTCAGATTTTAACCAAGTTGCCCTCCAATATGTTCAAAAATACATTTCAATTTGTACTGTGATCGTAACCTTGGGCAACAAATATCACAACACTCACAGCCTTACACTGCCTATCACAAAACCTAAATCGTAAAATTAAGAAGACATTTTATATACAATCATTACACTCTTAACGGTAGTATTTACAATTTTATACAATTGCACCGTTGTTGTAACTTTTGGCTCCACTGTCGTGGTGCCCTCTTGCACTACTCTAGATCACTCCAGGCTAGTACATGCGACTCTGTGCATCCACATTTACATGCTCTGTACCTTTTTTATGAATGATGGTGACGTCGTATTGTTGCAATAACAGCGACCAGCGCATCAATCTGGGATTATTCCCTGCAGAATTTTTTAATCAGACCAACGGATTATGGTCTGTCTCAATTTTTATTGCTACCTGTCCATCCAAATAATATCTAAGCTTTTGACGACCCCATATTATCCCAAGACACTCTTTTTCCGATGTAGCAAATTTGGATTCCGCCGGTGTAAACTTCCTACTTATATAGAGTACCGGATGCTCGTCTCCTGCATCGTCTTTTTGAGCTAAAATTATTCCCAACTCTCTATCGGACGCATCTGATTGTAGTATAAAGCTTTTAGAAAAGTCCGGTGCTTTCACCACTGGGTCGCCGCAGAGCGCCTCTCTCAATCGGCAGAATGCTTCTTGGCATTCATCTGTCCACGTTACCTTTCCTTGCCGCTCTCGCCCGCGTAACAGGTCTGTCAAAGGTGCCGCCTTTTCCGCGAACACGTGAATGAATTTGCGGTAATACCCAGAAAGACCTAAAAATGCGCGCACCTGCTTTTTCGTTTTCGGGACGGGAAAGTCTCGGATTGCCTTCACCTTCGCGTCGACCGGTCTGAGCTCGCCATTTCCGACCACATATCCCAAATATTGCACATGTGTTTGTGCATACTTGCATTTCGCGGGTTGGACCGTGAGTTTTGCCTGCTGCAAAGTTCCAAATACTGTGTGGAGATGATGCACATGTTCCTGCCATGTATTGCTAAATACTGCAATATCATCAAGGTAAGGCAAAGTGAACTCTTGACATTCCCGTAAAAGCGATGCCATCATACGACTGCATTGATACGGCCCATTACGTATTCCAAATGGTAGTCGCAACGGCCTGTATGTGCCGAAACTCGTAACAAATGCAGCGTATCTCTGTGCCCTGGCGGTGAGACCTATCTGCCAGTAGCACTTGGCCAAATCGAGTGTTGTAATTATCTTTGCTGCCGCAACGGTCTCGATTCTGTCGTCCATATTTGGCAATGGGTAGTACTCTGCTATAATGATTTGGTTTAGGCGCCTGTGATCAATACATGGCCGCTGTTTCTTGCCCGGCGCCTCAACCAGAATCATTGGCGACATAAAATCAGATTCGCCTACTTCGATAATGCCTTCCTTGAGCATTTTCGTGATTTCGTCCCTTAAGATTTTTGTTTGTCTCGGTGACATCCTATACGGCGCGCTCCTAACTGTTTGCGTGTGATCAGTGAGTTCTACATCCATTGTTATGACGTCAGTTAATCCTGGTTTTTCCGAAAATATGTTTTTGTATTTGAAAATGACATCTTTCAAGGCTGCCCGAAATTCCGGCTCCACATGGGTGTCGTCAAGCAATGACTCGATGTCAAAATCACTTGAGTCTAATTTCAACGCGTACCGATCCAGCTCGTTTTCTTCCTCCGCCGTCCCTTCCGAAGTGATACCGAGGAAGTTAACGTATTCGGTCCGTTGGTGGTACCGCTTTAACATGTTTACGTGGTACACTTTTGCCTCTTTTTTCCCTCGCATTTGAACTACGTAATTAGTTTCCGAAATTTGTTCTTTAATTTCGCCCGGACCAACCCACTGAACTGCCAACTTCTGTGTTTTGTTCGGAGCCAAAACTAGCACTTTGTCTCCCGTTACAAACGTCCTGCAAATGGCCCTCCGGTCGTACCAAACCTTACGTTTCTCTTGTTCGGACGCCATTCGCTGATGTGCTAGCTCTCGGGTTTGTTTTAATCGGTTTATTAATTTAAAGACGTGCTCGACCACCGGACTCGACTGCTCTTCTTCACCCGCTAAGTGCTCATACATGAGCGTGATGGGAGTACGCAGGTTTCTGCCGTAGACTAGTTCGGCCGGTGAGAATCCCAGACTTTCATGTACCGTGGTTCGCAGCGCGAACATAATAGCTGGGAGCTGTTTCTCCCACTCTTTCCCGGCCTCTAAGCAAAGCACCTTCATCAGTCTATTCATGGTACGGTGTACCCTCCCGATTGCGTTACTCTGCGGGTGGTACGGTGAACTGTGGATTAAGCGGATGCCGAATCGCTCCGCAAATTCTGCCGTCAACGCGTTCGTGAAGCATGTCCCTTCATCGGTTTGTAGTTCCCGCGGAAATCCTATTCTACTAAATAGTTCTAATAAGGCTTCGATGACTGTTACTGACGACAAATCTTGTATGGCTTTAGCTTCCGGAAATCTGGACGCGAGACACATTGCGGTGAGGATATACTTGTTCCCGACTTCTGACTCTGGAAAGGGCCCGCACGCATCGATATTAATCTTTGCAAATAGTACTTCTGAGACGACGGGAACGAGTTTCAGCGGCGATTTCTTTTTGTCCCCTGCGCGACCTACCCTCCGGCAGCTGTCGCAGGTGCGCACGTAAGTCTCCATGTCTTTAAAGCAATTTGGCCAGTAAACATACTTGGCCATGGAGTCCTTACTCTTTGTGACCCCCAGATGTGCATTCGCCGTTTCGTGACAGACCTTTAGCACCGCACTACGATAGATCTCCGGCATTACAATCATTTCGTAGCAGTCGCCGCGTTTACTCTGCCTGGCCCGGAACAACAATCCGCCCTTTTCGAAGTAGTCATTTTTTTCTGAGCCGACTCCTCTGGCTAGCTCCGTTAATTTTTTTATCTCCTCGTCTTCCTGTTGCGCTGTAGCTAATGACTGTTTTTCGATTTTTAAAAGATTTATTGTGCCCGCATCTAACTCGCACGCGACCATTTCCTCATCTTCGCCCACCAACGATTCCTCCGTTCCGCCCGTGTCATTAGTGGACGCTGAGGGCGACGGCTCACGCCTTTGGCGGTCCGGCGAAGTTGTACGCGTCCTTCCGTGAATCTGTGACCTGGTCTGCACCGCACATGCTAGTTGTGGTTCAACAAACCCCCCTTTAACCTCATCCATCAAGGTGGCCTTACGGTTACTTAATAAATAGTAATCAAGCTGGCAATTACTATTCGCTACGGCTGCCTTCGTAACGAACCTGCCGAAGGGCCCTTCTAACGTGACGCGTGCCACCGGCAGATTCTTTGGTTCTGCATCGAGTGGTTGCATCACCCAAACGTATTCCCCGGTCAATTGGTCATCCGTCACATGTTTGACGCTTACAATATCATAAGTAGCACCTGAATCGCGAAATAATTTAACGGAAAAATTATTGACCTTTCCGACGCGTGTGAACGGTTTTAACAAGACCTTGCGTTTCGGCTACGTGATTTTTTTTTCCCACGCTCTTCCGATCCGGACATTCCCTACGAAAGTGCCCCGCTTCTCCACACTTAAAGCAAGTGGCCGCCTTAGGCCTTTCAAATTCGTCTGTGTGATTAACCTTCAATTCCGGCTGTTTAGTAACTCGCGGCATACCTTCAGTCGCCTGGTCCACCCTTCTTATCTGCGTTTCCTCGTTGCCCGTAAACCTAGAGAAACTACGTTTCCAGCCTGCCCGGTTGTTCTCATAGCTATCGAGTTTCTTTGCTAGCTCGAGTGACGCTGCAAGATCTCCCCACTCAACAATAAAATGGTCGCGCATTTCTGCCGGTACCCTCCGCTTTAATTGGTCCGTAACCATTAAATCTAGGAGCTCAGCTCTAGGAGCCCCGCGACCCATTCCTTGCAATAGTTACTTAATTCCCGGGCATATACGCTCCACGTGGTTCCCGCACGTCTTTGATGCGACGTGAATCTGTCGAAATCTTTCGGCGTTAAATTTAAACATTTCTAACAGCCGCTTTTTTGCTTCCTCGTATTCAACGCCACCCGCTCCCGAATCCAGCATCATCCATGAATTTACCTGGTAAGGCAACAGTGCCATGAGATTTGTCACCTATTCAGATTCTGATATTCCTAGTTGCCCTACCTGTGCTTCGAACACGCTAAGGAACATTGTAATATCATTTTCACCCTTAAACCGATGCATCACGTTTTGAACTGTTGCTTTCGTTGCGGTACCGGTACTACCTATCGATTCCCGTGTCGAGGTCGTCGTCGTGATACGCAACTTTCTATCTCGTGCTGTCTATCGCGTTCACGCTCCTGTCTCTCGCGTTCATCAATGAGAATTTCCTTGGCCGCATTAGCGAGTTCCCGCACAACATCCTCCTCATATTGCGCGCTATCGACAATTATTTGTTTTAGTGCAACAACCGTTTCATCACCAGAAAGCGTTTCCCTCATCTCTTTGGCCACTCGAACCACCTCCTTCCTGAATCCCGCAAGATACGCCATACTGCCTGAATTAATCCCGGCGAGTCCAAAAAGACACACGTACAGGAAGCCCACGGTGCCGCTTGCGCTCTGGTGACTTGGTTGAGTCGTGGACGCGTGTAGACGTCGGTCCTTCCTTCCTTCCTTCCAGGCCGGGGCCGGTCTTCGTTCTTGATGCTCCCGTTGCTGCCGCACAATTTAATGTTTCCTCGCGCGTCACTAGTGCCTCAAAAGCCCAGCTCAGTTCTGTTACTGCGGCACCTATCATTGCTTGGATACGTAACGGCACTATTCACAACTTCGACACTTGCTGCCGTATTCAATGTTAAATCTCACGACTGCGTGAATCACTACCAGTGAATTACTACACTCACTATCGCGTGGATGTCCAATGTCACTGCTACCATTTAATGTTTGAATGGTTGCCAATGCGAAAAAGTTCGTTTTAACCGTTGCCACAATTTAATGTTTGAATGGTTGCCACTGCGTGAAAGTTCGTTTTAACCGCTGCCACCATTTACTGTTTCCTCGTCTGTGGCGTCGTCGGGTGCGAGTAACACACAGACACGGAGTTGTTTTATACAGTTTTATTTACAAGTTTTAATACACTATATACACACTCCTCGGAAACTAGCGCTTCACTCCCAGCACTGCACATCTCTGAGGCATCCCCGCCCCAGTCTAACGCAGACCCCAGCGGCTTGGCGCCGCTCCTAGTCTTTTGTCCCGTGGCAACCGCCACACCTCGCTGCCGAAGCTCGCGATAACCCCTGGCGGGTGAAATGTGCCTTCCGCACCGCGATGCCGTTCGACAACGAATGAATGACCACGGCTGGTTACTCTCCAGCCGCCTCGCGAGGGGTCACGTGACACACCTCCCATGCCGGCGGCGTCCTCTCATCCCGAAACTTGGGCCTGTTTGCAATTTTGGAGTCCAGCTGCACCGCGTCTGGACTCGCCCATCATTTCCCTCTGCGCCAGTTGACACCCGCGTTCCGAGACACGCCCACCCGGGCCCTTGAGGAGGGGCCCGCCTCTGGTGGCCTTCCCCTTGCCGCCAAAGGACTGCCCCCGTCCCCTCGCTGGCCATCCGACATGTGTTGTCCATCTGACCCCTTGGCACGACGTTTCAATTGGCTCACAGGTAATTTAAATTCTAAATCTCTAAATTTTGGTTTCAGAAAGTTTGTTTCTGCCAATTTTTTATCTTCTCCTGCAAAAGAAGGAAAACTAGTGGGATTCTCTGGCATAGTAAACCTTTTCCTCCTTGTAGTATTAATTGAAGGATAAATTGCATTGAGAAAAAATCTCTGGCTTTAATATGTAATAATTTAATAGAAAGGTGTAGGGTTGGTTCAAAAATAAGTTTTTAAGTTTTGAAATTTTCAAAATTTCAAAAGTTTTAATTAAAATTGGAACTATATCATACTTATAAATAGATTTTCTTATATTAGAGAAAAAATTTAAAGCAAAAACTTTACAGACGGTTTTAAAAAAATTTGAAGGGACACAGAGATTTAAAGAAAAGTACCCCTAAAATTAAAGTGCATTAGAATCCCCATTTAACTTGACCTCAATTTAACATTTTCGGGCATTTAACGTTAATTTCTGAAAGTTCCGATGATGCCTCTATGAAATTAATACAATTACATTTTTGATTTAATGTCATTAGTTTCGATGCAAATTGGCATTTAACATTAAACATTTTTGGAGTTTTACTACGTTTTATTTTTCCTCCATGAATTGAGAACCAACAGCAAATATGCTATCCAACAGCAGTGCAGCCAATTACAGGGTACAAAAATTGTTAACTGCTGCAATGACATTTATATTGAGATGGTGTTTTACTAAGTTTGCTGCTCTGAATTAGATTGTCACAGGGAGTGTTCCTCATTTGTATAAATTTCGCTATCACAGAGCACACTTGTATGATAATGTTGTGATTTAATTATGTATGGGGCTGTCCATAAATTACGTGACACCAATTTACAATATTTTAAAAACCCACAGACGCATGTGTAGGCATGCTTGACCCCCTCCCCCAGTAATTAAGTAACGCTTGTGACATGACACCCCTCCCAATTTACAATCAGTAAAAATAAATTATAAAGTAGAAACAATGAGTTGTATTAATTTTATTTGTGTTATGTAGTAAAATTTCTATAATCAAATTCAGAATTAGTTGGTGATGCAGATTGCACCTACCAATAAGATTGAGAACAATTTTTGAAGGAAGAAAGGGAAAGTTTCAGAAAATACACTGTGCCCAGACCGCAATTGTGGATGATGCACAAGCCGCGAGTCTGTTGCGCCAATTTAATTGGAGTTTAAAAAACATTTTTTCCCCTAATCTAATAAATTAAATTAATTTTTTAAATCCTAATTACGCATTGTTACTTTTTACTTTATTCACATTTTTTAATTTAATATGGTAATATTTTAATGGTTTAGTACAAGACTGAATAAAAGGAGTTATTTCAGCAAAGTAAAATTTTAAAAATAAATATCAGCATTATGAAACACTAAACCATGACCACTTTATCCTTGTGTAATGCAGTGTAATGTTGTCCCACCCCCTCTTTTGTGTTAGGTAATTTATGGAAGACCCTTACCAAAGTCTTCGTTATGGTATTAAAGTCGAAAGTGTTGGTATTAATGAAGACTTTGCCCCTACAAAAAAAACTAAGCATTTAAAAAAAATGAAATCAACAATTCCTAGTTAATTTTCACTTGTTTCTTCAAATTTCAAACCCCAAACCTTCACTTAGTGTAAACCTTCTCCTTCAGCGAGGAGATTTAGCTGCTTTACCTGTTCAAGTATTTGAAATGGTTCATCTGGGTACCTATCAGCATGATGTAATATCCCGGTATTCTCGTCTTAGCTGCATTCTTGAACTAGATACTGTACTTGCTCAACATAATCATAGAGAGGTAAAGTAGTTTGTGGTTTAAGTTTATTTAAATATCTTTAAAATTAACATTAACATGCTTTTTAAGAATGAACCTAAATTATCATTCTTGTACAAAACATCATGAGTCACTACATATCATTTCTTAATCATACAGGCTTTCCCTCATCTGAAGTAGCAGCTGCCAAAGACCGCCTGAACCAGCTTCAAGAGTTCCAAGGGCAGTTGAACACAGCATGGAAAGGCGTGCGATGGCTCATGGAAGATCTAAAGAGCACTCCTTGCATCAAACGATCAGGAAGCAGTGAGGGCAATGGAGTAACCAGCAGTTGCAGCCTCAAGAGAAGTCTCCTCCAGTTACCTCCCAGAGACCCTAAGTTAGTGAAATCAAGTGCAAGTCGAGGGAGCTGGCCTGGACCAGGTGTTAGTCCTGGAAGTGTTGCCTGTCTCCACGGGGCCGAACTTGGTAAGAGTGAGCAACATCTTCCCAGTCAGGGAAACCATAAAAACAGTAGCAGTAGCTTCAGTAACTGTTCTGGAGCCAATAGTCAATGCCATGGTCATAGTGGAGGTGACATTAGCAATGCATCTACTCTGTTGCAGCAGGAGGCAGTGCAAACAGTCTTGGTGTTGCAGGTATGATATTATTTTCATAGCTATATATCATTATTTTTAACAAAATTATCAACATCTACAAAATTATGCATGTTGTAATATAAATTAACATATTCTTTTATGAAATTATAGAACAAGTGCATGCCTCGTCACTGTCAAATCAAGGTTTATTAATAGCAAACCTTAAAGCAGCCAGAGAGATAAGAAATATCTTATAGACATTTTTTGCTTCTAATTTTTTAAACAAATGCACTGACTAAGTGAATTATTTTTAGTATCTGCATGCACATTTTGATTTTCTTATTATTTATTCATGGCATATCTTGCAGGTATGAACAATCGCTTACCACCGTCACGCAGTGAGGACACTTTGCTTCTGCAGCAGCATTCTCATTCCAAGGCAAAAACACATTCACGATCACATTCCTCTACTATCACTACAAGTGTCTCAGCCTCAACATCACCCCTTCTTTCTGTCTGTCCACCTCATGGAGGAAGTCTTTTAGGTCTTGCTACTTCTGCAACTCCAGCAACTAGCATGCATTCTTTATCATCAGATGATTCAACATCATCTCCTGCAAGGTCCACAACTGAAGATGAAGATGACTTAGTCACCACAACGGTTGTACCTGCTCCATCTTCAGGAATTTTGCAGGTAAGAACAAAACTTGATTAAAGGTTACAGAAATTATGTTGGTTTCATTGGAACATACAGAAATTTAAATTTAAAATATTCTTTTAGAGTGTGTAAATAATAAGTGGTCAATAGATTAAATTATTGGTCTAGAAATTTAATTTCAGTGCAAGGGAAATCTGAACTTCCTTCAATTTTAACTCTCTCATGAATAAGTAGTCTCTGACAACATAACTTTTGCATTCCACCAATGAAACTTTGTCAAATAATTTTATTAGTATTTTACTGACAATAGTAAAGTACTATTAAATTTTAAATAAGTATGGATTTATTTCAACCATTTCAGTTTACAAGTAAAACATGCATCTGTAAAAAAAATTATGCGTTATCTTGAATGAAAACATTTCTTTGATCTCTAACTGATACAAAGTATCTATTGTGATTACTTTATGTTGAGAAACTGACATTATTCAAAACTTCAATATCCCAATATTTACTGTGGAAAATGGCTATTTATGCTCTTTGTGCTTCAAAAATGTTATTTCTTTCATGGACATTCTAAGAAAAAATATTTTGCTTTTCTTTTATAATGAAACAAATGAAATACTCTTGCTCTGAGATATTTGTATAATATTGGTATTTTTTTGTTAGCTCCAAATATTAACTTTTTATTTCTATATACCCCCGATATCCTTCAATAAATCAAAATCTGTGAAATAAAGCAGAAGGGAAAAATTGAGTTAATTCCATCCATGTACATTGTTTTCTTTTTTTTTGTTTTTTGTTTTGTTTTGTTTTTTTGTAAAAGTATTCTTTCCAAATCTTTTTGAATGATTAATGAAATAAAAATGTCCTTCTTGGTATTTCAGTTCAACCATTCCATGAACTAAAATTCCTTTTGACTTGGTGTAAGGATTTTCTCCAAAAATTGATCAGTGGTCATAAATATTAAAAAGTAAAGTATGACCTCTGCATGAATTAATATATTCATTACTATGTTGCAATCAAGCAGTTAATAAATGGGGCAGTCACATATTTTTGCATAAATTTTGTATAGATTTATGATGCATGATAACACATTATTTTGAATATGTGAATTAGTGTAGTTTTGTAATGGGGTAGTGGATATATTCATTCTAGGATATACTCTTCTATAAGGGACAAATCTGTTGAGAGACTTAATTATATATTTATTAGCATAATTGTACAAATTAAATTGTATCTTTACTTTCCTCATGAAGTGCTGGTATAGTGGCTCAAGAAGTGTCCCAACATATTTACCAAAATAATTTATACAGAAATCTTCAAATGAAGGAACACAGCTTTTGGAATATGTAGGAGGTAGAATTTTTAAACTGGCTACATGATGCAACTACCACTGGCTAAGCTAATTCTTCTTTGAAGTCTTTTTTCATAATTTCACACTTAAATATATTCAAATACAATATTTTTTCTCTTTTAAAGTTGCTGTTGCTTTAAAGTTGTATCTAAGTTAATTCATTGAGATTCAAAGAGAACATTGAGAAGAGAAATTAAAATAGTAAATAATTATTTCATGAAAATGCTTTTTTGATATTAACAATTAATTGCTAATAACCCCATAGAAAGACTTAACTTTCCGAAATTCTATTAAAAATATTTCATATCAATCCTCATATTTCTGATAAAATGGTGATGTATAGTTTCTATCAATTAAATTTTAATTGATAATTTTGCATTCATGTCCATCAAACATGTTTTATTATAGAAAAAATGCATGCCTCAGCAACTGATTGCTGATGTTCTCTAACTTTGTAGTCACCAAGTTCTTTGTTATTATTTTATTGTAGTATGTTACATTTAAATTGAGTTATTCCCATTCAATCATACAGTTTCATTTCTAGAGATCTCCTTGAGTTAAATGTTGGTGTCTAATCAATCTGTAATATTCTAAGTTGTTTTGTTTCATAACCTACAGTAGCTATTGAATATGAAATTTATGTGTGTTTAAAATTTTAGTTCATAAGACTAAACTAAAGTTACATAAAGCATTCAAAAATTTTAATAATATAGATAAAAATATTTCAGTTTATTTAAATGTTCTAGAGGAATCAACTAAGTTTCCTGTACTTTATTGTTTAGTGAAAAAATACCATTAATGTTTCTTTTTGGTATTGAAGACATTCATTTAGGAATCTAATCACATTTCAGTTGCCTGCTCTGTACAAGAATAATTAGAAAATGAAAAATATTGGTGTAGAATTAACAAGCCCAAATTGAGAAATTATACAATTACCAAAAATAATTAAGTTCCTAATTGATTTGGCAAGATTGTGTCAAGTCCACAAACTAATAAATAATTTAGGCAGTTCACACAAAGAGAAGATTAAATTCTTTAGGAACTTAATCGCATTTTAATTTGAATAAACATACACTATATTATTTTTATTATACTTTTTAAAGATGGCAATAAAAACTGTATTCTTTCTTGCACTGTAACTAGTTTTAAAAGGTTTAATGAGCTCTAAAAATTAGAATTATTAAAGAAAATTAATAAATTATAATAGGTTTGGTTCAAAGAATTATTGGACCAATTGAAGAAAATTTTCCATTCTTGCATTTCTTTTTAACAGAAGTGAATTATTCAAATGTAATGTGTGGTATTATGTAAATATTTCTTTGAAAACTCTTTCCTTTGGATCCATGTTAATGAAAGCTTTAGTAATTAACTTGAATGCTTGGTTTGTTTTTGTAATGTTCATGAAACATTGTGTTGCAGGTATATGCTGCTTATGAATCTGGCTTGGCAAGTGGAACTAGCCTTAAACTGCATGTCACTCCTTGGACAACAGCCAGAGAGGTTGTTGACTTGGTAGTGAAACAGCTCAATATGACAGTGGTACTGAAAGGCAAAGATGGACCTATTTATCCAAATGACAAATTGAGAAATTTTTGCCTTGTGGCTATCATTGGAGCAAGAGAACGTTGTTTGAGAGATGACTTCAAGCCTCTGCAACTCCAAAATCCATGGAAGAAAGGTCGTTTGTATGTTCGCCAAAAACATGATGTTTTGGCTGCTCTTGAACAGAGTGCTCGACATGCTGCATATATCTAGCTTTGTTTTTCAACAGAAAACGAAACAGTTTAATAATGCTAATAGTGCTTTAAATATAAATAAATTTGAAAATATTAGTGATTTAGATTAATATCTTTTAAAAAGTAGTGTCAAACTGGTAAGGCATCAGCTTTACAAAATTCTGAAAGAAGAATCTAGACATTGTTTATTTTAGTAAAAGAGATGAGTTTAAGGACAAATGTGAAAAATGTATAGTTGACATTTCATTGAGAAATAATAACAAATTTTTGATTATAACAAAATCAAGTTGTAATTCAGCAATTTACTGATGTGGATAAGCTTTATAATTACTTTAACCTCAGTATTATAAAATTTTATTGCTTTTGTTTATATTTACCTGTTATTCCTAGTTCTCAAGAGTTTGCTTCTGAATCTCAAAAAAATTATTGTTGTAGAAACTCATCCTCTCTCCTGCTATTTATAATTTAGCCTTGAGTAGAAAGGGTGAGACTATGTTCTTTATCAATTATTCAAAACTTGTGTCATTCTCGATTCTTCTCTGTGACACAACACTAAATCATTTTTGTCTGAAAAATGATATGTTATTATTTCTCCAAATTAGTTTGGAATAGTTCAGGAAGATTGAAGAAGATTTCTCTCGTGTTTGAATTGGATATACTGAACCAGAAACTACTGTATATCTTCAAACTACAGTTATGGAGTGTTAAGAAAAATAACTTAAACTTTAAGAAGAGTGCAAAAATAAATTAATAAATAAAATTTTTGCAGTGTATCAGATACAAACTTTGTTCTGAATCAAAAAGTGAAAAGTTAGCTTGAACATTTTTTTGACCTGATAGAGACAAGGATTGAGATCAAAACATTTGATTTGAAAAAGTATGACTGAGTGAATTTTGTTACTTATACAATCCCCAACTTCAGAGATTTGTGTGTTATACACAGAAATTTATAGAAAACTTGAGATTACAAATTAAAGAGGGATCTCAAGACTGTTTTATATGTACATATGTGAATTGGACCAGAAAGTCAGGATTTAAAATCAATTTAAAATATTGAAATAATCAACTTGCCATGTAATATAGATGTGTTGAGAAAATGCTATTTTTAATCAATATTAGTTTGGTTTATTTTATTGTAAAAAATATTGCATTGAGTTTTTTCATTGAGTGTTTGTGTTAAAGTATGTTGTACATAAACAAAATATATTTGTGTATAAGTGTATTACGAAAATTTGTTCATATGTGTAGATACATGTGTACTAAAGTGTGAATGCACCATAAATTTTTCAGTCTCAAATAGTAGTAACATTGGCTGTCATTTGGAATGTATTACCAGTGTTAACTCAACAGTGCTTTCATTATTATTTATGTTATGATTTGATGAACAGTATATACCTTTAGAAACAAAACTTTATTGAATGTAGACAACTCTGAATGATAGGGAAAATAATAATTTTAAAAAGTATTTATGCATAAGTTCCTGCTGTGAAACATATATAATACCTATATTTTGTAGGACAATTATTGAGGAAACTCAAGAACACCATTCAAGCTGCTACAATTTACGAAATAAATATCTGAATTGACGGTTAAAACATCAGGTTTATCATGATGTAAATGTGAACATGAGAGTCTTAAAAGTTGTGGAGACTGACTGGTTTAAATGGTGCTGATATTCCAGAATTGAGACTGAAATGTGTTTTTTTTTTATTGCTAACTAAATTGGCCAGTTAGATATTTTAATCACATAATGTAATGCCTCTACCATTTTTATAGTATGAAATTATACTATAAATCATAAGAAAAATAAAACAGTGACTGTAAGAAATGATTTGTAACATACAAATGCTGGAGACACAAAGAAATAAAAATCTCATGGCATAACATGTACATGTCTTGAAGATACATGTTTTTTGAAATGTTACCTTTTTATTAAAATTATATGCAAGAAATACTTAATCATGAAATGCCTTTTTATGAGGAAAACTATTAAAAATTGGATATTCACTTCTGTATTGAACAGTGTAATGTATATACATTTAATATATTGAGCAGATAATAATGATGATAATAATAATAATAATAATAATAATAATAATAATAATAATAATAATAATAATAATAATAATTATTATTATTATTATTATTGAGTAACATATACAATTACAATCGTGTATGACGAGTCAATATGATGCCTTGGGTGGAGAGAGCGAAGTTGTACTACTGTTCAGGAGCAAACAAGGGGCCATCTCAGTATTTGCTCAAAGGACCAGAGAAACTGAACAAAACCTGATCGAGATGGGGTCATTGGCGTAGAAATACAATACTTGTTACAGTTAGATTAAGATATTATATAGTAGATAAATTATCTGCTAATAATTAACATATCAATATGTTATTTTAATGCTACTACTTATAATAATTATATTAATAATAATTACATTAATAATACATATCATTTATGTTTGCAACTACATAAAATTTAACAATGGTAGTACATTCTGTATTTATAACTTGAAATGGTGAGGAGGCAAGTTTTGACCAGTTTTTTTCTTCTTCTATTCTCCTTCTATTTCACAGGATGCGATATGCAGTTATTTTTTCTTTGCTTCAGGTTGAAACAGTTCACATGAAACAGAAAGTCTAATGGAATAAGAAATTCTTATTTATTTATATTTTTTAAGGGAAATGTTGTAATTTGAAAATTCCTTTACACTGTAGAACATGTTGTTAAGCAAGAAAGCTTTCAATTTACTTTTAAATGTATGAATTGTGTTTATGTCTTGGATATCATTGCCTTGTTTGTTGTAAAGTGTAATGCCCTCTATTAGGGTACTTTTTTGATAAAGTGTAGTTTCAGAGTGTGGAACGTGTAGGTTATCCTTTTGATGACATCAGAATTTAAAGTAAAAGTGTCTTTGTTTTCCATGAGAATTTTCTTTGTGAAGACCACTATATCAAATATGTACATGCATGGTAGAGGAAGAATCCTTAGTTTATTAAACAAGGGTTTGCAAGACTCCAGCTTATGAGTGCTGGTCATTGTTCGCAGTATTCTTTTTTGGATAATAAATTTTGCAGTGCTTTCAGGGGCATTTCGCCAGAATATTATTCCATATTTTAGGTGTGAGTGCACATTTGCAAAATACATTGTTCGAAGTGTCTCAATGTTGGAGCTTGACCTGAGGGTGTATAGGGCATAGCAAGATTTGCTGAGCTTCTTGTTAAGATTTGAGATGTGAGTGTTTCATTTTATGTTTTCTTGAATTGTTAGTCCAAGGAAGGTAGTTTCATGAGATATCGATACAGGGTTATTGTTTATGAGCAAATGCTGTGAGAATTTTTCTTTAGATCGAGGATTCATGAAATTTAGAGAGACTTTCTTGCTGATTGATAATATTGAACAGATTGCTCTACCATCAGATATTATTTCTTTCGCAGATTTGTCTTATTATTTGAAATTATTTTAATTTATATATTGTATATTTGTAATATGATCGAAAGAATTAAACATGTAAAATAATTTGATGAATACATGTTTGTATTATAATTTTCAACACAACATTTAGATAATGGAAAACAACAAAATCATCATTTTTTGTAAATAGAGAAGATACTACACAACAAAGTAATAGAATGTATTTCTATCAAGATGATCAGAATTGAAACTAAAAATACTCAAAGTTTAATGAGTGATTGCTTAGTAACATACCCAAAATATTTCTATAAAGCACTGAATATATGTATATTAAGAAATATATTTGAGATAAATGTACACCAATATGTTGATAGCAAATTTCCTGTTAGAACAAAATATTTGAGTACCTACTAATTAGATATGCATTGCATTTACAGGCTATTTATTACTGTTACTGATTTGAGTTTGAAAAGAAGAACATTTTGTATGTACTATTTTAGAATCCAATGTATATAAATAAATGCACTACATATTTTGTTATGTCTCATCTGCGTGTCAATGGAGGTTGTGTTTGGCTCTGCTGTTCAAAAGTGTGGGAGCAATAAAATGTTGATGTTGGAGAAATGGATTTTTTTTATAGAACAAAACTGCTTGGAAGAACCCTTCACAATATAGTTTTCTTCAAAACCTCTATGAATTTAAAATTGGAAATGTAGATTGATAACTCAGGGAAGGGGTACTAATTTGAAAAGGGAAAGTGCTTGAATGTATGCTAATTTTCATTTGTATGAATCAGACAATTAGTTTCATTCTCTTTTTAAATTAGTGGATAAATATTTCAGATTTTTTTTTAAGATTTAAAGGAACCAAGAACAATAAATCATTGCTCTGACTTTTATTTTTAATGAGAGTTATAGGTATTTATAATTTCTTGGATAATGTTATGTAACGCTGCAGAAAAAAGTGCCAAATTGTAAAAAAAATACATTTTGTGGGTCCCTAAATTTTTCAAAAATGGATTTGCCTAGATTCTGTACATAGTTTATTACTTTTCTATATATGCAGTGCCAGCTCTACATATGGGCAGACGGGGGGGTCCTGCAAGTTAAGAGGCTTGATCATGTGACTGAGAGTAAAAAAGTGAAAAAAGTTAATCTTGGGAATATTGTTATCGTAATTTTGTAATTCGCGGTACAGTAGTCTAATGTTTCATAAAACTTTCAATGAATTTTTTAACTTAATTATTTATAGTCATTTTTTTATAGAGGTTAATAAGATATTACAGGGGGGGGGGAGGTTCAGCATTGCCCCGGGTCCAAAACTGTCTAGCAATGTTGTTGTGCAGTCAAAATTGAGCACTGTCGTACAGAGAAGGTAATTTTTCAAAACGCCTGTCTGACCGTTCGTTTATGGACACATTAGCTTCTAAACATTCACATATTTTCTTCAAAATTGATATTCCGCATTGGATCTGACCACACTTGTGATCTTGCCAATTTAAAACAGATCTTTTAATTCTGGGTCTTCAAATATCCACTTCGATTAAAACATTGTCTGTTGACACTTGATCAGCTGTGACACTGTCATCCAAACGGGAGCTTGAACGCGTCTCCAAATGCTATACCAGAGCCGAGTTGTCAGGTGAAGAGAAGAAGAGCATACTGCATGTCCTCGTGTATCCACTCCATCCACAACTGATCAACTGTTAAAAGAGGATGTGTGGAAAGACGGGATGAACGGCAAGATGAGTTAAAATGATCGCGAGCAGTAGTATAAGCCTCGCATGTCTACCACCTCCCACTGTTCCTTGTTCTACCAGGAAGAATTCACCCCGAGGGAGGAGAGTGCGTCGGGGTCAGCCTCTAGCCTCACTCCCCGCCGACGCACAAGTATGCCAACAGGCTGGTGCCTGGATCCCGCCCTTCCCTCTCGGCGAGGGAAGATCGCGAGCATGCCTTGCGTGGTCTACCACCCCACACTGTTCCTTACGTGTCTTCGATAAGTATAATTATATGCACCACACTGCCCCACGTGATGAGAGCTTAGAGCCTATACCGGCTGGGGCGGTGCCCCGCTGGAGGGGCAAACCACGCATGTGGATTCATTTGACATTCTGGGGAACACCAGTCTCCAGCGATATAACATGCACTCTATTTATGGGACTAATGAAAATAGTTAACGCGCCAGGAAATATTAAATAATAATAGTAATAATGAATTATTATTATTATTATAGATATTAGTGGCCTTCAGCAGCAACAATGCTATACCAGTGGCGGGCCGTCAGGGAAAGAGGTGAAGGGCATACCGTACGTCATTGTGTATCTACTCCAACCTCATAGGGAATCATTTCAGGGACTGTGCCGAACTGTATTTGCTTGCGGCACAGCTTGCGACTCAAATCATGTGACGGTTGCTATGACAACCACGGCGGAGAATGAAGCGATGGCTGCCTCCACTTCACTCCTGTTAGAGGCTCTGAGTGCTAGTCTGAGCTACGTCCAATGCACCGTGGAATGCAGCATAACCCAGGGGGCTGGTTAATATTCTTATCGCAACACGTCTTCAGCAACTTTTTGGGTTTCCCACCAGAACGTCCAATATACTGAATTTAGTTCAACATACAAATTCAGAGTCCGTGCTCTAAGTTTGAACAAAAGGAAATGTTATACCATTATTTACGTAATTATCACAAAAAATATCTTAAAGGTGATCATTATTTGTTGAGGAATTTATGACTGGTGCATTACGTTGGCGCTTCTGTTCTTTCTTTCTTTATCTGTCATTCTTGAAGTCAATTACTTGTGATTGATTGTCTGTTCTTGTCTGCGAATGTGCTTGTTCGCAAGTGCGGTAGTGATGTGATTAATTTATGCAATTTGAGATTGCAGACCAGTGCGAACTATGTTTTCTGAAAGTGATTTAGTTCCCAGTAATTCAGAAAACATTCGTAGAAAAAGTTTTAACAGGAACGCAATTTTGAAGATTAGAATTAATCTAAACTTTAAAATGTAGGTAAGTCTTAATATTTTTTTCTGCGTATTAGGTTCTATAGGTTTCGTGGTTTGCACTTTTGAAGTTGAGAGGTACGCTGGTGATCAAAAAGTGATATGAACACTATTGGTAGTGAATGTGTCAAAATGGAACTGTGCGCGCTTTGGGTTTGACTCACGTGATGATATAAAAATGAAAGGATAAGATCAAGGGATCAAAATAGTGTGATTCGGATAAGAGATAGCACTTCAACCCGATTTCAGAGCACAAACAAACACTGATACATACCGTACAACAGCCCTTTACATACCACGAATATAAAATAATGACTGTTCCATAATGTACCTCGTGAATAGCAAATATTTAATGGCGGACGGCCTCTTCCTTAGATCCATACCGTCGTATGGTATCAGCTTTATTGTAAGCAGTGACTCATTGAGTGAAATAATTTAGAGTATGAGAATCTTACTTGAAACACATACGATATTTTAAACATTTTATCAAAAGCCGGTCCAAGTCCCGGCGGAGGCAGGACTTTCGACACTACCTAGGTCGAATTCGCATTGTCAGGAGGAGAAATCTAGGAACCGGCTGCACTGAGTTTCTTCGATCTGAGTGCGTGGTTTCGTCGATCAACACCAGGCGAATGCTGGAGCAGTACACTAACAAACGTGCCGCGGATCGCGCGAGATCTTTCCTTTCTCCTCCTTGTTATATCCTAACCCTTTACTTATACAGACTTACATGATCACACACGCCGGAAGACCAATCGGGAGCTTTAATCTTATCCTGGTTGTGGTGGTGGCTCGTGGGTGAGATATATGAATACTGATTAAATTTTAAAGCAAAATCAGAACAGCAGCTGAGAAGAAGTACAGGGGAAGAAGAGAATGTTGAAAGAGTAACTAAAGATGTTGATGTACCAACACTCTAGGAAAAAATCAATCGATGTTAAAATAAACCAATGCATGGGCAATTAGTACGTAAAATGGAAGAAAAATTAATAGACCAAGAAAAGTCGTTCAAGTGGTTAAACGTCAGTCAACCGAAAGGAGAAACAGAGAGCCTCGTAATTGCAGCACAGGACGAAACCATCAAACCAAATACTACAGAAGACTCATCCTCAGAGAAAATATTGACACTAACTGTAGACTACGTCAGGAAGAAACAAGAGACCATATACTAACTGCAGGATGTCCAAGGCTTGCTAAACATGAATACATATTTCGACATGATAGAGTGTGCCAATTTGTTAATTACAATAGACGCAAAACATTTGGCAACAACGTAGCAGAAAAATGGTACTAGCATGATCCAAAGAAGAACTGAACATCCGAATTAGAACCAAAATTGATCTAGAAAACGACATGATGGAACAGGTAGGCTTACACAGTTTTAAATGTTCGGGTTATCACATCCCGATTGCACTGTAATGAAGACCTTAAGGAAAAATACAAATTTCTACAGATATTTAGTGCAATTAATAAATTATTAAGAAATGAAGTAAGGAGAGCACAATACTATAATTTTACAAGTTTGTGACAATACCCACCTGCGCATTTGGAAGCTAGTCATGGACACTAAAGAAAAAGGACTGGAGTTAGATTCAGGCTGCTGAAATGTTGTTTCAGAGAAGTGCGAAAGGGTGCAATCGGGATGTAATAAAAAGGAAAGAATTAAAACTATTATCCCTTTCTGATCATGATGACCATGATCCTTTTGCGATAAAAGTATAATCGTATAATAATTAGCTAGAGAATGTTGATATGATGAAGGGTAGCCACTATCCAAAAATCATTATGACTTACGATCTAAGTGGAATAAGAGATTTGGAAAGACCTACAAGTCGGAGGAAAAGTACTGTCAAAGAGGCTAGAATGAGTAGTGCCTAGCCTAAATAATTTAAAACAAAATATACTTTTTTATTTAAGGTCGTATTAACAAGGTCATTTTCCATCTGCATCGCAGTATAACATTATTCATCAACTTTAAATATTAAAATACACTTCTTCACTAAGATACGTTTCCATTCAAATATTTTGTATGATTTTAAATGTATTTTTATCGTGAGGAAATCAATGTCCAACAATGTTACACAATTCCTGTCTCCTTGACAACTGACGTATTCTGCTTGTAAAGAAAAATTCAAAATTATATAAACATATATATTCTTTTATAATACATTTTATTTGCGTTTTCTACGACATCGTGTGACCTGGAAATTGACATGTAACGTATGTGATTTGTTTTTGTTACTTACTATATCCTACTACTAATAACAGTGTCACTTTTGTACTGATTCACATTTTCGCTCTTTTCATATCCACTTCGTATTTTTGTTTTTGTTTTTTCATTACTACTTTTATACCTGTGCATCATAACATCCTATGCATACACATTTGTTTCCTATTTCTTTTCCTACTTTTCTCAACTTCTTCTTCCTTTTCCTCTTTCTTACACCTTTTCATTACCGGAGTACTATATTTAAAGCAGTAAATTCAATGCAATTACTATTCGTTTTTTGAAAAAAATCATTGACATTCCTTCAATGTGGAGATAAGTTGGCTTCATCTCAATATTAGTCACGATGGAAAGTATATTAATAAACAATTTGTGTTCGCTTCCACAGTGAATGTACTCTTTAACTATTCGTTTGTTTTCAATAAACATAAAGTATTCACTTGTTTACGATCAGCATAATAAAAATAACGTAACTGAATGTCAGAAATGCATTTATGATTTTCGTTTTACGGAATATTATTTTCATTATTTATATTTTAAATGAATTTTATTTAATTTCATGTTTCGTATCAAAACGAAATCCGTAATAGGAGTTTATGTTAAGACAAGGGTCTGAAATATTCATCCAAAAGTATGAAATAACTCCAGAGATATTTTTACTGATCAGTGTTTTGATTCTTTTCGATCACACTTTGTACTTACGAATCAATTAAAATTAATTTCTGATTGACTATTCGCGGAGTATTTCACTAGGTCTAATATACACATTATTATTATTAGCATTAAGAATGTACATGTCACAGGAAAATGATGAGAACCTTTTCAAGTATTGGTTAGTCATATTGTTTTAATTGAATTTAGTGATTACTATCTTTGTACAATTAATAATTGTACCTTAAGCGTCCAGGTCATTTTATAATCTTTGACTGTTGTGATCGTTTCATGTTAGTGATTTTTCTTCACAATGAAATTCGCTATCGATATCCGGAATCATTTTCATTTTCGAGCCGTATTCTTCGACCTCTTCCCTATTTGATGTGTGCGCCCTCAACTTCGTCTTCGTTTTAGATCAAAGATTCAAAGTGATCATTATTAACATCACGAAGATGAGAGGAACATTATCAAGAAACGAAAGCGGAGACAAATACGAACGCGCACTCAACAAGTACGAACACTACGAAGAAGAACTAGAAACGAAGAAAACAAGTGAGCAACGATGTATACGTGCACGGGCGCTACCACAAGTACCAAAACAAAGTTTAAGAAATACAAAGCCGAATAGTCAAGCAAACTTGAAGAATGGCAATGAAAAAATACAAAGAAGATTAAGAAACGGGAAAGCAAACGATCACGTATTTCAAACATGCGAAAAACCATCATCTTCATCAATGATCATTGATCAGTATTGTAAAATATTTTTACTGGAAATAACAAGCAAAATTATATAATAGATTTATTAAATTACAAGCATAATGTTGGGAATATTACTTAAAAAACGTTTATTAAAAGAAGAAATGACATAAAAGTGGCGGTGCCACGAAAAAAACGTTTTAGAAGAAAACCGGCGGTTCTGTAGAATGGCACTTACTTGAGCAAGTTTTCTTACCTCTTCAATCTGGGCTAGCTTTTCGCTTTCGTCCCACACTTCTCAGCCATCATGTATTGTCTGTCAGTCTGTCTGTCCGTCCGCCAGCCCGTCCGTCTGTCCATCCGTCCGCCAGTCCGTCGGATTATCCATCCGTCTGTCCGTCTGTGCGTCAGTATGTCCATCCGACTGTCCGTTTGTCTGTCCGTCCGTCAGTCCAAAAACTGTCTATTTGTTCATCTGCCCATCTGCCTTTCGTCCGTCTGTCCCTCCGTCTCTGTCTACCCGTCCGTTCGTTTATCCGTCCATCTGTCTTCCCGTCTGTCGGTTTGTCCGTCAGTACGTCATTCTGACTGCCTGTATGTCTGCCCGTTTGTCTCCCCGTCCGTCTGTCGCTCCGCCTGTCCGTCCATCTGTATGTCCGACAGTTTAGTCGTCATCCATCTGTCCGTCGGTCAGTCATTACGTCTGTCTGTCCGTCTGTCTGTCCGCCTGTCGTCCGTCTGACAATTAAGATTATTAATCAGCCTCTCCGTCCGTCTGGCTGACCGTCTGTCACTCCGTCTGTAATTCTGTCTGCCCGTCCGCCGTCAGTTTGTACGCCCGTCCGTCGGTTCGTCCGCCAAGTCTGTCCAACCATCTGTCCGCCCGTCTCTTTGATCACCTTCCCGTCCGTCTATCCGTCCGTCCGTCTGTCTACCCGTCATCCGTTTGTCGGTCTATCTTATCGGCGATCTGTCCGTCCGTCTATCCGTCTGGTCGTCCGTCTGTCAGTATGTTCGTCCGCCCATCTATCCGCCCGTCTGCCCGTCGATAGGTCCGTCTATCTGTCTGTACGTCTGTCCGTCCGTCTGCCCGTCCGTCTCCCTGGCTGTCTGTGTAGCCGTCTGTCCATCCACCTATCAGTCCTTCCCTCTGTCCCCTCGTCTGTCTGTCCGTCGGTTCGTCCGTCAGTCCTCCGTTTGCCAGACCGCCAGTCCGTCCGTCTGTCCATCAGTACGTCCGTCCGTTTGTCCGTCCGTCTGTCCGTCCGTCTGTCCGTCCGTCTGTCCTTCCGTCTTTCCGACCGTCCGGTTGTCCGTCCAACAGTCCGTCCGTCTGTTCGTCCATCTGTCCGTCCGTCTGCCTATTCGTCTGTTCATCCGTCTGTCCGTTCGTCATTTTTCTGTCAGTCGGTCCGATATTCGCCCGTCTGTACGTCCGTCTTTACGTCGGTCTGTCCATTTCCGTGTCCGTCCGTTTGTCAGTTTGTTTGTCCCCCTGCCTGTTCGTCTTTCAGTCCGTCTTTCTGACCGGCCGTCTGCCAGTCCGCCTGTTCCTTTCCTTCTGTTTGTCAGTCCGTCCGTCAGTCCGCTTGTCTTTCACTCTGTCCGCCCTGTTGTCCGTCAATCTCTTTTCGTCTGTCCGGTCATCTGTCCGTACTTCTGTCCGTTCGTCGGTCCGTCCGCGACTCTATCCGTCTCTCCCTCCAACCGTCTGTCCGTCCAACCGTTTGTCCGTCTGTTTGCCCGTCTACCTTTCCGCCCGTCTGTCCGTTTGTGTTTAGATGTTTCGTCGATCATCTTTCCTCCATCATCTAAGGTCTTCTTTCGTTTTATCTCTTACGTCGTTTGTCTTTCGACTATCGTCTCACATCGCTGGTCGTTTGTCGCATATCAATTGTTGTTCGTCGCTCGTCTCTCGTCGATCGTCCTTACCCTTATCTGTAGTATTGGTCTTTTATCGTGTCCGTTTTTTCGTCCTTCGTTGTTCATTGTTCTTCGTTCGTCTATCAATTGTCGTTCGTCGCTCTTCGCACGCCATTCTTCGTTCTTCGCTCGTCGTTCGTTCTTTATTAATTACGAAATTTGTAAACTTCCGAATTTCTATAAGATTTGAATTTTATATTCTTATAAATTTTGATATTTCTCAAATTTTTATATTATTAGAATTTTTATGTTTTTGAATTTTAATGTTTTTTGACTTTAGTTATTTCAGTTTTTCCACTTTTTAGTGTGTTCTAATGTTTCGTCGTTCGCCTATTGTCGTTCGTGTTTTCTCCATCATCTCTCGTCTTCTTTTTCCGACTTGACTCTTTCGTCTTTTATATTTCGACATTCGTCGCTCGTCTTTCGTACCTTTTCGTTCGTGTTTAAACGCTCGTGTCTCGCCATTCGTCTTTCCCCTTTCGTGTCGCCTTTCGTGTGTTGTCGTCTTTTCGTCCTTCAATTTTCGTGCTTCGTCGATCTATGTTCGACGTTCATTTGTCGTCCGTCGTATAATGTTCTACGCTCATCGCTCGTTGCTCGTCGTCACGTCGTTCTTCGTTTCATTATATTTTAAAATTTTATATATTTTTTATTTTTTATTTTTTATATTTTTCGATTTGTTATACCTTTCGAATTTTTATATTTTTTAAGTTTTGATATTTTTCGAATTTTCATATTTTTGATTCTTTATATTTTAAAATATTAAACATTTATCGTTTTTCTTTCGTCGTTTGTGGCTTATCGTTCGTCGTTTCTCGTACATCGTCTGTCGTTGGTCATTCGTCGCTCTTATTTCGCATTTGTCCTTCAACGTTCATTGTTCGTCGCTCAAGGCTCGTCGTTCGTCGTAGGTCTTTCGTCGCTTGTTGTTTGTCGTTCGTCGTATAGTGTTTTACGCTCATCGCTCGTTGCTCGTCGTCACGTCGTTCTTCGTTTCATTATATTTTAAAATTTTATATATTTTTAATTTTTTATATTTTTCAAATTTTTTATATTTTTGATTTTTTATATTTTTGGATTTTTTACATTTTTCGAATTTTAATATTTTTAAGATTTGATACTTTTCGAATTTTCATATTTTTAATTTTTTATATTTTTCGAATTTTATTTTTTTTGGTTTTTCATATTTTTCAAATGTTTGTATTTTAAAATATTCAACGTTTGTCGTTTTTCTTTCGACGTTTGTGGCTTGTCGTTCGTCGTTTCTCGTATATTGTCTGTCAATGGTCGTTCGTCGCTCTGTTTTCGCAATTGTCCTTCAACGTTCATTGTTCGTCGGCCAAGGATTGTCGTTCGTCGTAGGTCTTTCGTCGTTCGTTGTTTGTCGTTCGTCGTATAATGTTCTACGCTCATCGCTCGTCGCTCGTCGTCACGTCGTTCTTCGTTTATTAATTTTTTTAAATTTTATAATTTTATATTTTTTTATATTTTTTATTTTTTATATTTTTCAATTTTTATATTTTTCGATTTTTATATTTTTCAATTTTTTATATTTTTCGATTTTTTATATTTTTCGATATTTTATATTTTTGACTTTGTATATTTTTCGTTTTTTCAAAATTTTAGAATTTTCTTTTTTTGTCTTATCATCTCATCTTCCTTCGTACTTCGCTCGTCGTTCGTAGCCAGTCCCTGGTCGCTTGTCACTCATCGCTCGTCGTTACGTCGCGTCGTTACGTCGCATGTCAATAATGGCTTGTTGCTCGTTCGTATGCGTCTTTCGTTGTTCGTCGTTCGTTAATATTTTTCTTTTTTCAAAATTCTAGATTTTTGATTTTTATGTTTTGTGAAATTTAAATTTTTGAATTTTTATATTTTTCGATTTTTTATATTTTTCGATTTTTTAAATTTTTCGATTTTTTATATTTTTCGATTTTTTATATTTTTCGATTCTTTATATTTTTGAATTTTTATATTTTTCGTTTTTTCAAAATTTTTGAATTTTCTTTTCTTTTGTCTCATGTCTCATCTTCCTTCGTACTTCGCTCGTCGTTCGTAGCCAGTCGCTGGTCGCTTGTCACTCGTCGCTCGTCGTTACGTCGCGTCGTTACGTCGCGTCGTTATGTCGCACGTCAATAATGGCTTGTTGCTCAATCGTATGCGTCTTTCGTTGTTCGTCGTTCATTAATATTTTTCTTTTTTCAAAATCCTAGATTTTTGATTTTTTTTGAAATTTATATTTTTTAATTTTTATATTTTTCGATTTTTTATATTTTTCGAATTTTATATTTTTCGATTTTTTAAAATTGTTGATTTTGTATATTTTTCGTTTTTTCAAAGTTTTAGAATTTTCTTTTCTTTTGTCTCATGTCTCATCTTCCTTCGTACTTCGCTCTTCGTTCGTAGCCAGTCGTTGGTCGCTTGTCACTCGTCGCTCGTCGTTACGTCGTGTAGTTACGTCGCGTCGTAATGTCGTAATGTCGCGAATTTTTATATTTTTCGATTTTTTATATTTTTTGATTTTTTATATTTTTTGATTTTTTATATTTTTTGATTTTTTATATTTTTTGATTTTTTATATTTTTCGAATTGTTATATTTTTCGATTTTTTATATTTTTCGATTTTTTATATTTTTGAATTTTTATATTTTTCATTTTTTCAAAATTTTTGAATTTTCTTTTCTTTTGTCTCATCTCATCTGCCTTCGTACTTCGCTCGTCGTTTGTAGCCAGTCGCTGGTCGCTTGTCACTCATCGCTCGTCGTTACGTCGCGTCGTTACGTCGCACGTCAATAATGGCTTGTTGCTCAATTTATGCGTCTTTCGTTGTTCGTCGTTCGTTAATATTTTTCTTTTTTCAAAATTCAAATTTCTTTTCATTTTTTTAAAATTTATATTTTTGAATCTTTCGATTTTTTATATTTTTCGATTTTTTTTTGTTTTTCGATTTTTTATATTTTTAAATTTTTATATTTTTCGTTTTTTCAAAATTTTAGAATTTCTTTTTCTTTTGTCTCATCATGTTTCATCTTCCTTCGTACTTCGCTCGTCGTTCGTAGCCAGTCGCTGGTCGCTTATCACTCGTCGCTCGTCGTTACGTCGCGTCGTTACGTCGCGTCGTTATGTCGCACGTCAATAATGGCTTGTTGTTCGTTTGTATGCGTCTTTCGTTGTTCGTCGTTCGTTAATATTTTTCTTTTTTCAAAATTCTAGATTTTTTAATTTTTATTTTTTTTGAAATTTATATTTTTGAATTTTTATATTTTTCGATTTTTATATTTTTTGATTTTTTATATTTTTTGATTTTTTATATTTTTGAATTTTTATATTTTTCGTTTTTTCAAAATTTTAGAATTTTCTTTTCTTTTGTCTCATCATGTCTCATCTTCCTTCGTACTTCGCTCGTCGTTCGTAGCCAGTCGCTGGTCGCTTGTCACTCGTCGCACGTTACGTCGCGTCGTTACGTCGCGTCGTTATGTCGCACGACAATATGGCTTGTTGCTCGTTCGTATGCGTCTTTCGTTGTTGGTCGTTCGTTAATATTTTTCTTTTTTCAAAATTCTAGATTTTTGATTTTTATTTTTTTTTAATTTATATTTTTTAATTTTTATATTTTTCGATTTTTTTATATTTTTCGATTTTTTATATTTTTCGATTTTTTATATTTTTCGATTTTTTATATTTTTCGATTTTTTATATTTTTCGATTTTTTATGTTTTTTGATTTTTTATATTTTTCATCTTTTATATTTTTTGATTTTTAAATTTTTATAATTTTTAGACGAGATGAACAGACGAGACGAGGCGCGGCGAGACCAAGCGAGGCGAGTCGAGACGAGACGAGACGGTACGGGATGGGACGGGACGAAACGTGACGAAACGAGACTAGACGAGACGTGACGTGACGAGACGTGTCGAGACGAAACGAGACGAGGCGAAACGAGACGAGACGAGACGCGACGCGACGAGACGAGACGACACGAAACTTTTTATATTGTTTGATTTTTTATATTTTTTGATTTTATATATTTTTTGATCTTTTATATTTTTTAATTTTCTATATTTTTTATTTTTTATTTTTTATTTTTTTGATATTTTATATTTTTTGATTTTTTATATTTATCGATTTTTTATATTTTTCGAAATTTATAGTTTTCGAATTTTTATATTTTTTGATTTTTAATATTTTTTGATTTTTTTAATTTTTTAATTTTTAGACGAGACGAGACGAGGCGAGGCGAGGCCAGACGGGACGAGACGAGACTAGACGAGACGGGACGAGACGAGGCGAGGCGAGACGTGACGTGTAACGAGACGAGACGAGACGCGACGCGACGGGCCGGGCCGGGACTTGACGGGACGAGACGGACGAGGCGAAACGAGGCGAACCGAGACGAGACGAGACGAGTTGAGACTTTTTATCTTTTGATTTTTATATTTTTTGATTTTTTATATTTTTGATTTTTATATTTTTTGATTTTTTTATATTTTTTATTTTTTATATTTTTCGAAATTTATATTTTTCGAATTTTTCTATTTTTTGATTTTTAATATTTTTTGATTTTTTAAATTTTTATAATTTTTAGACGAGACGAAACGAGACGGGACGAGACGAGACGAAACGAGACGAGACGAGGCGAAACGAAACGAGACGATACACGACGCGACGAGACGAGACGACACGACATGAGACTTTTTATATTTTTTAATTTATTATATTTTTTTATATTTTTTTGATTTTTAATATTTTTTGTTTTTTATATTCTTTGATTTTTTATATTTTTTGATTTTTTATAACTTTTGATTTACTATATTTTTTGATTTTTTATATTTTACGAAATTTATATTTTTCGAATTTTTATATATTTTGATTTTTAATATTTTTTGATTTTTTAATTTTTATAATTTTTAGACGAGATGAGACGAGACGAGACGAAACGAGGCGTGGCTATCCGATGCGAGGCGAGGCGAGACAAGACGGGACTAGACGGGACGAGTCGAGACGAGACGATACTTTTTATATTTTTTGATTTTTATATTATTTGCTTTTTTATATTTTTTGATTTTTTATATATTTTGATTTTTTATATTTTTTGATTTTTTATATTTTTTGATTTTTTATATTTTTCAAAATTTATATTTTTCGAATTTTTACATTTTCTTATTTTTAATATTTTTTGATTTTTTAAATTTTTATAATTATTAGACGAGACGAGACGAGGCGAGACGTGGCGAGACGAGACGGGACGGGACAAGACGGGACGGAACGAGACGAGACGGGACGGGACGAGACGAGACAGGACGAGACGAGACGAGACGAGACAAGACAGGACGAGACGAGATGAGACGCGACGCGACGAGATGAGACGAGACGCGACGCGACGTGACGAGACGAGACATTTTATGTTTTTGATTTTTAATAATTTTTGATTTTTTAAATTTTTATAATGTTTAGACGAGATGAGACGAGACGAGGCGAGGCGAGGCCAGGCAAGGCGAGACCTGACGGGACGGGACAAGAAGGGACGGAACGAGACGAGACGGGACGGGACGAGACAGGACGAGACGAGAGGAGACGAGACGTGACGTGACGTGACAAGACGATACGAGACGAGACGTTACGAGACGTGACGAGACGAGCCTTTTTTAATTTTTTGATTTGTTATATTTTTTATAATTTTTGATTTTTTATATTTTTTGATTTTTATATTTTTTGATTTTTATATTTTACGAAATTTATATTTTTCGAATTTTTATATAATTTGATTTTTAATATTTTTGATTTTTTAAATTTTTATAATTTTTAGACTAGTTGAGACGAAACTAGACGAGGCGTGGCGAGGCGAGTCGAGGCCAGGCGAGGCGAGACAAGATGGGACTAGACGGGACGAGACGAGACGAGACGAGACTTTTTATATTTTTTGATTTTTAATATTTTTTGATTTTTTGATTTTTTATTTTTTATATTTTTTGATTTTTTAAATTTTTTTGATTTTTTATATTTTTTGATTTTTTATATTATTTGATATTTTATATTTTGTTATTTTTTATATTTTTCGAAATTTATATTATTCGAAATTTTAATTTTTCGAATTTTTATATTTTTGATTTTTAATATTTTTTGATTTTTTAAATTATTATAATTTTTAGACAAGAGGCGAGTCGAGGCGAGACGGGACGAGACGGGACATGACGAGACTTTTTATATTTTTTTATTTTTATATTTTTTATTTTTTATATATTTTGATTTTTTATATTTTTTGATATTTTATATTTTTTGATTTCTAATGTTTTTTGATTTTATATATTTTTTTATTTTTTTTATTTTTTGAATTTTTATATTTTTTGATTTTTTATAGTTTTTGATTTTTATATTTTTTGGAATTTTATATTTTTTGATTTCTAATATTTTTTAATTTTTATATTTTTTGATTTTTTTATATTTTTCTAAATTTGTTTAGAATTTTTAAATTTTTTAATTTTTAATTTTTTAATTTTTTAAATTTTTATAATTTTTAGACGAGACGAGAAGAGGCGAGACGAGGCGAGACGAGACGTGACGTGACGAGACGGGACGGGACGAGTCGAGACGAGACAGGACGAGACGAGACGAAACGAGACGAGACGTGACGTGACGTGACGAGTCGAGACGAGACGAGACAAGGCGAAACGAGACGGGACGAGACGAAACCAGACGAGACGGGACGAGACGAGACTTGATGTGACGTGACGTGACGTGACGTGACGAGACGAGACGGGACGGGACGGGACGAGACGGGACGAGACGAAACAAGACGAGACGAGGCGAAACAAGACGAGACGAGGCGAAACAAGACGCGACGCGACGAGACGAGACGATACGAGACCTTTTATATTTTTCGATTTTTTATATTTTTTGATTTTTTATATATTTTGATTTTGTATATTATTTGAATTTTTATATTTTTCGAAATTTATATTTTTCGAATTTTTATATTTTTTGATTTTTAATATTTTTTGATTTTTTTAATTTTTATAATGTTTAGACAAGACGAGACGAGACGAGACAAAACGAGGCGAGACGAGGCGAAGCGAGGCGAGGCGAGACGGGACGGGACGAGACGAGACGAGACGAGTATAGACGAGACAGGACGAGACTTGACGAGACGTGACGAGACGAGAAGAGACGAGACGAGACGAGACGAGGCGGGACGAGACTAGACGAGACGTGACGAGACGTGACGTGACGAGACTAGACGAGACGAGACATTTTATTTTTTTGATTTTTTATATTTTTAATATTTTTTATTTTTAGATTTTATGTATTTTTTTAATTTTTTGATTTTGTATATTTTTCGAAATTTATATTTTTCGAATTTTTATATTTTTTGATTTTTAATATTTTTTGATTTTTTAAGTTAAGTTTAAGTATAAGACGGGACGGGACGAGTCGAGACGAGACAGGACGAGACGAGACGAGACGAGACGAGACGGAAACGAAACAAAACGAAACGAGACGAGACGAGGCGAAACGAGACGAGACGCGACGAGACGCGATGACACGAGACTATATTTTTTTTGATAATTTTATATTTTTTGATTTTTAGTATTTTTTGATTTCTTAAATTTTTATAATTTTTAGACGAGACGAGGCGAGGCGAGACGGGACGAGACGAGACGAGGCGGGACGAGACGAGATGAGACGAGACGAGACGTGACGAGACGGGACGGGACGGGAAGAAACGAGACGAGACGAGACGTGACGGGACGTGACGAGACGAGACGAGAGGAGACGTGACGAGAAGAGACATTTTTTGAATTTTTATATTTTTTGATTTTTTAAATTTTTATAATTTTTAGACGAGACGAGACGAGACGAGGCGAGGCGAGGCGAGACGAGACGGGACGGGACGGGACGAGACGAGACGAAATTTTTATATTTTTTTAAATTTCTTATATTTTTTGATTTTTTATATTTTTTGATTTTTTATATTTTTTGATTTTTTATATTCTTTTAATTGTTTATTTTTTGATTTTTTATATTATTTGAAATTTGTATTTTTTTAAATTTTAATATATTTTTTGATTTTTAATATATTTGATTTTTATAATTTTTAGACGAGGCGAGACGAATTGTGACGCAACGTGACGTGACGTAACGTGACGAGCTGAGACGAAACGTGACGTGACGTGACGAGACGTAACGAGACGAGACGAGACGAGACGTGACGAGACGAGACGAGACGAGACGGGACGGGACGGGACGAAACGAGACGAGACGATACGAGACGTGACGTGACGAGACCAGACAAGACGAGACGAGACGTGACGACACATATTTTTTGATTTTTTATATTTTTTGAATTTTAAAATTTTTATAATTTTTAGACGAGACGAGGCGAGACGAGACGGGACGGGACGAGACGAGACGAGACGAAACTTTTTATATTTATTTTAATTTTTTATATTTTTTGATTTTTATATTTTTTGACTTTTTTAATTTTTAATTTTTAATTTTTTTATTTTTTATATTTTTTGAAATTTACATTTTTCCAATTTTTATATTTTTTGATTTTTAATATTTTTTGATTTTTTAAATTTTTATAATTTTTAGACGAGAAGAGACGAGGTTAGGCGAGGCGAGACGGGACGAGACGAGACAACACGGGGCGAGACAAGACGAGACGAGACAAGACGAGACGAGACGAGACGAGACGTGACTTGACGTGACGAGACGAGACGAGACGAGACGAAACGAGACGAGACGTGACGTGACGTGACGTGACGTGATGTGACGTGGCGAGACGAGGCGACGAGGCGTCTAAGAATTATATTAATATTAAAAATCAAAAAATATTAAAAATCAAATAGTATAAAAATTCGAAAAATATAAATTTCGAAAAATATAAAATTTCAAAAAAATAAAAAATCAAAAAAGAATATATATTCGAAAAATATAAAAAACTCAAAAATTTAAAAAATCTCGTCACGTCACGTCGCGTCTCGTCTCTCTCGTCTCGTGTCGTCTCGTTGTGGCACGTCACGTCTCGTCCCGTCTCGTCGTCTCGTCTCGTCACGTCTCGTCTCGTCTTGTCTAAGAATTATAAAAATATTAAAAATAAAAAAATATGAAAAATCAAAAAATATAAAAATTCGAAAAATATAAAAAATCAAAAATATAAAATGTCTCGTCACGTCACGTCTCGTCTCGACTTGTCTCGTCACGTCACGTCACATCACGTCACGTCACGTCTCGTCTAAGAATTATAAAAATATTAAAAACCAAAAAATATTGAAAATTAAAAAATATAAAAATTCGAAAAATATAAATTTAGAAAAATATAAAAAATCAAAAAATATATAGTCTCGTCTTGTCTCGTCTCGCCTCGTCTTGTCCCGTCCCGTCCCGTCCTGTCTGGTCTCGCCTCGCCTCGGCTTGTCTCGTCTCGCCAAAAAATTATAAAAATTTAAAATATAAAAAATATTATAAATCAAAAAATATAAAAATCCGAAAAATATAAATTTCGAAAAAAATAAAAAAATAAAAAATCAAAAAAAATATAAATAATCAAAAAATATAAAAATTCGAAAAATATAAAAAATCAAATAATATAAAAAGACTTGTCTCGTCTCGTCGCGTCTCGTCTCGTCGCGTCTCGTCTCGTCACGTCACGTCACGAAACGTCATGTCACGTCACGTCACGTCTCGACTCGTCTCGCCTCGCCTCGTCTCGTCTAAGAATTATAAAAATATATAAAATCAAAAAATATTAAAAATAAAAAAATATAAATTTCGAAAAATATAAAGTTCGAAAAATATAAAAATCAAAAAATAAAAAATATAAAAAATATGAAAAGTCAAAAATATGAAAAATCAAAAAATATAAAAAATCAAAAATTATAAAAAATAAAAAGTATAAAAAATCAAAAATATCAAAAATCAAAAATATCAAAAATCGAAAAAATCAAAAATCAAAAAATATCAAAAATATCAGAAATCAAAAAATAGCAAAAATAAAAAATCAATAAATAACAAAAATCAAAAAATACAAAAAAATCAAAAAAATAAAAAATCAAAAAATATAAAAAATAAAAAATATAAAAAAATCAAAAAATATAAAAAATCAAAAAAAAATATATAAAAAATCAAAAATATAAAAAAATCAAAAATATAGAAAATCAAAAAATATAAAAAATCAAAAAATATAGAAAATAAAAAAAATATAAAAAATAAAAAAATATAAAAAATCAAAAAATATAAAAAATCAAAAATATAAAAAATCAAAAAATATAAAAAATAAAAAATAAAAAAATAAAAAAATATAAAAAAATCAGAAAATGTAAAAAATTAAAAAATATAAAAAATCAAAAAATATAGAAAATCAAAAAATATAAAAAATCAAAAAATATAGAAAATCAAAAAATATAAAAAATCAAAAAATATAAAAAATCAAAAATATAAAAAATCAAAAAATATAAAAAATCAAAATATATAAAAAATCAAAAATATCAAAAATCAAAAAATATCAAAAATCAAAGAATATCAAAAATCAAAAATATCAAAAATCAAAAACATCAAAAATAAAAAATAAATAAATCAAAAAATATCAAAAATCAAAAATATCAAAAATCAAAAAATATAAAAAATCAAAAAATATCAAAAATAAAAAATATAAAAAATCAAAAATATCAAAAATCAAAAATATCAAAAATCAAAAAATATAAAAAATCAAAAATATCAAAAATCAAAAAATATAAAAAAATCAAAAAATATCAAAAATCAAAAATATCAAAAATCAAAAAATATCAAAAATCAAAAAATATCAATAATCAAAAATATAAAAAATCAAAAATTATAAAATAACAAAAATATAAAAAATCAAAAAAATTAAAGTCTTGTCTCGTCTCGTCTAGTCCCGCCTCGTCTCGTCTCGTCTGGTCTCAGCTCGTCACGTCACGTCTCGTCTCGTTGCGACTCGTCTCGTCTCGTCACGTCACGTCACGTCACGTTGGGTCAGGTCTCGTCTCGTCTCGCCTCGCCTGGTCTCGTCTCGTCTAAGAATTATAAAAATATTAAAAATTAAAAAAATATAAAAATTCGAAAAATATAAATTTCGAAAAATATAAAAAACCAAAAATATATAAAATCAAAAAATATAAAAAATTAAACATCAAAAATCAAAAAATATAAAAATTCGAAAAGTATTAAAAATCAAAAAATATAAAGTCTCGTGTCGTCTCGTCTCGTCACGTCACGTCACGTCTCGTGTCGTCTCGTCTTGTCTCGTAATCTCTCGTCTCGTCTCGTTTCGTCTCGTCTCGTCTCAACTCGTCACGTCACGACACGTCACGTCACGTCAATTCACGTCTCGTCTCGTCTCGACTCGTCTCGACTTGTCTCGACACGTCACGTCACGTCATATCACGTCACGTCACGTCACGTCACGTCTCGTCGCGTCACGTCACGTCTCGTCTAAGAATTATAAAAACATTAAAAATCAAAAAATATTAAATATCAAAAAATATAAAAATTCGAAAAATATAAATTTTGAAAAATATAAAAAATCAAAAAATATAAAAATCAATTTATGTAACACCACCGTACATCTGAACAATGCACGGTTAGCGGCCCGGTTGTAGCTCAGTCGGTGTTGGAAGGAATTGTCAATTAGATTCGAAACAAACACTTTGATTACTGGTAAAAACACTACTTTTATTTCTGGACCAAAACGGTACCAGGGAAGTTACATTTGTAAAATAGGAGGGAGGAGAGATTGAATGAATAAAAAGAAGAATTAAAGATCAAAATTAGCAATAAAGCTTATAACTAGGGAAGAGTACAAAAATCATTACAACTAAAATTACAATAACAAAAAAAATAATCATTCGATGTGCCTTGGCGCGGCACCGCGTTGACAAAATTCTAGGGGTGAATAGCCCTAGTTACATTGCCTGGCAAAAGTTCAGATGCCCGGACGGGCGCGGCGAAGCTTGCGGGGGGGGCGGCGTGGCCGTCCGCTAGAATGTGGGGGCGGCGTGCCGTCTCGGGCACGTCCTCTCAGCTGGTCGGTCAGACGTCTCGGCTCACGGCGTCTGCGGCAGGGGAGCGGCTGTCTGGTGACGTCAGCAAGGGTCGGCGGGCGTCTGGCAATGCCTGGCGAAGTCTCCGGCGGTGTCTTCGGTAGAACTCGTAGGTAGCCGGGGTCTGTACCCTCTCGATCTCAGGAGCGGAGCACACAGCCATGTGTCCCTCCAATTCTCTTGAGAATTGTTCTCAGGCACAACTCCCGAAAGTTGAGAAATCCTTCAGAGGCACACTCGCCTCTCTCCGCGACTGGCTCCCCCCCAGAGAAATCTCTCTCGAACTCGTCTCGGCCCCTAGCTCCTAGCCCACTGAAATCTTATAAGTCGAAAACGCATTAAGTAAACTTTTACCCCCACCCTTTTTCCTCATGTGCTCCTGCTTCTTACAATGGTCGCGTCGCTATTGGCCAAAGGTGACGGCGTTGTACACTATATTCGGCCAATAGCGACGGGGGAGTAAAGGAATTTTCCAGTCTCTGTGTCTCTGCGTGAAGACAGGGTCCCATTGTTCCGTCTACGACGACAGGCGTTCCAAAAATTTCCCAGATGTGAGTGCGTCTGGGCGCTTTCGATTAACCTTTTGACACCGGCCCTCATAAAAAATCTGAAATGGGCCAGGGGCGCAAGTGGCTGTCACTAGAAGAGGGGTTGCGCGCGTTACGCCGTCTGTTTTTTTCAGTAGAAAATTCTTTTGGTCTGGTTTCCTTTATTTTAATTTGCCTGAGAATTCTGTACCGCTACAATAAATATAAAAAAATCAAATAATATATAAAAAATCAAAAAATATAAAAAATATAAAAAATAAAAAAATATAGAAAATAAAAAAATATAAAAAGTCAATAAATATAAAAAATCAAAAATATAAATATCAAAAACTATAAAAAATCAAAAAATATGAAAAATAAAAAATATAAAAAATCAAAAAATATAAAAAATCAAAAATATCAAGAATAAAAAATATAAAAAAATTAAAAATATAAAAAATCAATAAATATCAAAAATCAAAAAATATAAAAAATCAAAAATAAAAAATCAAAAAATATAAAAAATCAAAAATATAAAAAATCAAAAATATAAAAAATCAAAAAATATAAAAAATAAAAAATATAAAAAATCAAAAAATATAAAAAATCAAAAATCAAAAAATCAAAAATATAAAAATCAAAAATATTAAAATTAAAAAATTAAAAAAAATAAAAAATATAAAAAATCAATAAATATCAAAAATCAAAAAATATAAAAAATCAAAAATAAAAAAATAAAAATATAAAAAATCAAAAATATAAAAAACCAAAAAATATAAAAAATATAAAAAATCAAAAAATATAAAAAATCAAAAAATATAAAAAATCAAAAATATAAAAAATCAAAAAATATAAAAAATAAAAAAATTATAAAATAAAAATATAAAAACCAAAAAATTTAAAAAGACTTGTCTCGTCTCGTCTCGTCTGGTCTCAGCTCCTCACGTCACGTCTCGTCTCGTCTCGTCGCGACTCGTCTCGTCACGTCACGTCACGTTGGGTCACGTCTCATCTCGTCTCGCCTCGCCTCGCCTGGTCTCGTCTCGTCTAAATATCATAAAAATATTAAAAATTAAAAAATATAAAAATTCGAAAAATATAAATTTTGAAAAATATAAAAAATCAAAAAATATAAAAATCAATTTATGTAACACCACCGTACATCTGAACAATGCACGGTTAGCGGCCCGGTTGTAGCTCAGTCGGTGTTGGAAGGAATTGTCAATTAGATTCGAAACAAACACTTTGATTACTGGTAAAAACACTACTTTTATTTCTGGACCAAAACGGTACCAGGGAAGTTACATTTGTAAAATAGGAGGGAGGAGAGATTGAATGAATAAAAAGAAGAATTAAAGATCAAAATTAGCAATAAAGCTTATAACTAGGGAAGAGTACAAAAATCATTACAACTAAAATTACAATAACAAAAAAAATAATCATTCGATGTGCCTTGGCGCGGCACCGCGTTGACAAAATTCTAGGGGTGAATAGCCCTAGTTACATTGCCTGGCAAAAGTTCAGATGCCCGGACGGGCGCGGCGAAGCTTGCGGGGGGGGCGGCGTGGCCGTCCGCTAGAATGTGGGGGCGGCGTGCCGTCTCGGGCACGTCCTCTCAGCTGGTCGGTCAGACGTCTCGGCTCACGGCGTCTGCGGCAGGGGAGCGGCTGTCTGGTGACGTCAGCAAGGGTCGGCGGGCGTCTGGCAATGCCTGGCGAAGTCTCCGGCGGTGTCTTCGGTAGAACTCGTAGGTAGCCGGGGTCTGTACCCTCTCGATCTCAGGAGCGGAGCACACAGCCATGTGTCCCTCCAATTCTCTTGAGAATTGTTCTCAGGCACAACTCCCGAAAGTTGAGAAATCCTTCAGAGGCACACTCGCCTCTCTCCGCGACTGGCTCCCCCCCAGAGAAATCTCTCTCGAACTCGTCTCGGCCCCTAGCTCCTAGCCCACTGAAATCTTATAAGTCGAAAACGCATTAAGTAAACTTTTACCCCCACCCTTTTTCCTCATGTGCTCCTGCTTCTTACAATGGTCGCGTCGCTATTGGCCAAAGGTGACGGCGTTGTACACTATATTCGGCCAATAGCGACGGGGGAGTAAAGGAATTTTCCAGTCTCTGTGTCTCTGCGTGAAGACAGGGTCCCATTGTTCCGTCTACGACGACAGGCGTTCCAAAAATTTCCCAGATGTGAGTGCGTCTGGGCGCTTTCGATTAACCTTTTGACACCGGCCCTCATAAAAAATCTGAAATGGGCCAGGGGCGCAAGTGGCTGTCACTAGAAGAGGGGTTGCGCGCGTTACGCCGTCTGTTTTTTTCAGTAGAAAATTCTTTTGGTCTGGTTTCCTTTATTTTAATTTGCCTGAGAATTCTGTACCGCTACAATAAATATAAAAAAATCAAATAATATATAAAAAATCAAAAAATATAAAAAATATAAAAAATAAAAAAATATAGAAAATAAAAAAATATAAAAAGTCAATAAATATAAAAAATCAAAAATATAAATATCAAAAACTATAAAAAATCAAAAAATATGAAAAATAAAAAATATAAAAAATCAAAAAATATAAAAAATCAAAAATATCAAGAATAAAAAATATAAAAAAATTAAAAATATAAAAAATCAATAAATATCAAAAATCAAAAAATATAAAAAATCAAAAATAAAAAATCAAAAAATATAAAAAATCAAAAATATAAAAAATCAAAAATATAAAAAATCAAAAAATATAAAAAATAAAAAATATAAAAAATCAAAAAATATAAAAAATCAAAAATCAAAAAATCAAAAATATAAAAATCAAAAATATTAAAATTAAAAAATTAAAAAAAATAAAAAATATAAAAAATCAATAAATATCAAAAATCAAAAAATATAAAAAATCAAAAATAAAAAAATAAAAATATAAAAAATCAAAAATATAAAAAACCAAAAAATATAAAAAATATAAAAAATCAAAAAATATAAAAAATCAAAAAATATAAAAAATCAAAAATATAAAAAATCAAAAAATATAAAAAATAAAAAAATTATAAAATAAAAATATAAAAACCAAAAAATTTAAAAAGACTTGTCTCGTCTCGTCTCGTCTGGTCTCAGCTCCTCACGTCACGTCTCGTCTCGTCTCGTCGCGACTCGTCTCGTCACGTCACGTCACGTTGGGTCACGTCTCATCTCGTCTCGCCTCGCCTCGCCTGGTCTCGTCTCGTCTAAATATCATAAAAATATTAAAAATTAAAAAATATAAAAATTCGAAAAATATAAATATCGAAAAATATAAAAAAACAAAAACATATAAAATCAAAAATATAAAAAATCAAACATCAAAAATCAAAAAATATAAAAATTCGAAAAGTATTAAAAATCAAAAAATATAAAAAATCTCGTGTCGTCTCGTCTCGTCACGTCACGTCTCGTGTCGTCTCGTCTCGTCTCGTCTCGTCTCATCTCGTCACGTCACGACACGTCAATTCACGTCTCGTCTCGACTCGTCTCTTCTTGTCTCGTCACGTCACTTCACGTCACGTCACGTCATATCACGTCACGTCTCGTCTCGTCTCGTCGCGTCACGTCACGTTACGTTACGTCACGTCTCGTCGCGTCACGTCACGTTACGTTACGTCACGTCTCGTCTAAGAATTATAAAAACATTAAAAATAAAAAATATTAAAAATCAAAAAATATAAAAATTCGAAAAATATAAATTTTGAAAAATATAAAAAACCAAAAATATAAAAAATCAATAAATATAAAAATCAAAAATATAAAAAATCAATAAATATAAAAAAGCAATAAATATAAAAAAATAAAAAAATAAAAAAATATAAAAAATTAAAAAATATAAAAAATCAAAAATATCAAAAATATCAAAAATCAAAAATAACAAAATCGAAAAAAATCAAAAATAAAAAATATCAAAAAATATCAAAAATCAAAAAATATCAAAAATAAAATCAATAAATATCAAAAATTAAAAAATAAAAAAAAATAAAAAAATAAAAAATCAAAAATATAAACAATATAAAAGTCAAAAAATATCAAAAATCAAAAATATCAAATATAAAAAATATAAAAATCATATAATATAAAACATCAAAAAATATAAAAAATATAAAAAATCAAAAAAAATATAAAAAAATAAAAATGTAAAAAATCAAAAATATTAAAAATAAAAAATATAAAAAATAAAAAATATAAAAAATAAAAAATTATAAAATCACAAAAATATAAAAAATCAAAAAATTTAAAAAGACTTGCCTCGTCTCGTTCCGCCTCGTCTCGTCTCGTCTGGTCTCTGCTCGTCACGTCACGTCTCGCCTCGTCCTCGTCTCGTCGCGACTTCGTCTCGTCTCGTCACGTCACGTTGGGTCACGTCTCGTCTCGTCTCGTCTCGCCTCGCCTCGCCTGGTCTCGTCTCGTCTAAGAATTATAAAAATATTAAAAATTAAAAAATATAAAAATTCGAAAAATATACATTTCAAAAAAATATAAAAACCAAAAACATATAATATCAAAAAGTATAAAACAAATATCAAAAATCAAAAATATCGAAAATCAAAAAATATCAAAAATCAAAACTATCAAAAATAAATAAATATCAAAAATAAAAAATATAAAAAATCAAAAATATAAAAAAATCAAAAATATAAAAAATCAAAAATATAAAAAATTAAAAAATATAAAAAATCAAAAATGTAAAAAATAAAAAAATTAAAAAATCAAAAATATAAAAAATCAAAAATATCAAAAATCAAAAAATCTAAAAAATTAAAAAATATAAAAAATCAAAAAATATAAAAAATCAAAAAATATAAAAATCAAAAAATATAAAAAATTAAAAAATATAAAAAATCATATAATATAAAAAATCAAAAAATATAAAAAGTCAAAAAATATAAAATATCTAAAAAATAAAAACTTATAAAATAACAAAAATATAAAAAATCAAAAAATTTAAAAGACTTGTCCCGTCTCGTCTCGTCCCGCCTCGTCTCGTGTCGTCTGGTCTCAGCTCGACACGTCACGTCTCGTCTCGTCGCGTCGCGACTCGTCTCGTCTCGTCACGTCACGTCACGTCACGTTGGGTCACGTGTCGTCTCGTCTCGCCCGCCTCGCCTGGTATCGTCTCGTCTCGTCTAAGAATTATAAAAATATTAAAAATTAAAAAAATTAAAAATAAAAAAATATAAAAATTCGAAAAATATAAATTTCAGAAAATATATAAAATGTAAAAATATAAAAAAATAAAAAAAATATAAAAAGTCCTCGTCTTGTCTCGTCTCGTCACGTCAGGCACGTCTCGTCATGTCACGTCACGTCTACGTCACGTTACGTCTCGTCTCGTCTCGTTTCGCTTCGCTCGTCTCATCTAAAAATTATAAAAATTATAAAAATCAAAAAATATTAAAAATCAAAAATCAAAAATTCGAAAAATATAAATTTCGAAAAATATAAAAATCAAAAATATAAAGAAATAAAGAAATTCAAAAAATATAAATAATCAAAAAATATAAAAAAATAAAAAAAATAAAATTCAAAAAATATAAAAAATAAAAAAATCAAAAAATATATCAAATCAAAATATATAGTTAGTCTTGTCACGTCACGTCACCCCACGCCACGCCACGTCACGTAACGTCTCGTCTCGTCTCTTCTCGTCAAAAATTTTGAAAAAATAAAAATATAAAAATTCAAAAATATAAAAAATCGAAAAATATAAAAATCGAAAAATATAAAAAATCGAAAAAACAAAAAATCAAAAATATAAAAAATCGAGAAATATAAAATTCAAAAAATATAAAAAATCGATAAATATAAAAATTCAAAAATGTAAATTTCAAAAAATAAAAATCGAAAATCTAGAATTTTGAAAAAAGAAAAATATTAACGAACGACGATCAACCGAAAGACGCATACGAACGAGCAACAAGCGATTATTGACGTGCGACATAACGACGCGACGTAACGACGCGACGTAACGAGCGACGAATGACAAGCGACCAGCGCCTGGCTACGAACGACGAGCGATAAACGAAGGAAGATGAGACATGATGAGGCAAAAGAAAAGAAAATTCTAAAATTTGAAAAAACGAAATATATAAAAATTCAAAAATAAAAAAATCGAAAAATAAAAAAAGTCGAAAATATAAAAAATCGAAAAATATCAAAAATCGAAAAATATAAAAAATATAAAAAAACAAAAATTAAAAAATCGAAAAATATAAAAAATCAAAAATATAAAAAATCACAAAATATAAAAAATCAAAAGTTAAAAAATCAAAAAATATAAAAAAAATAAAAATATCAAAAATCAAAAAATATAAAAATAAAAAAATATAAAAAATCAAAAAATATAAAAATCAAAAATATAAAATTCAAAAAATCAAAAATATAAAAAATCAAAAAATATCAAAATAAAAAAAAATAAAAAATCAAAAAATATAAAAAATCAAAATTTATAAAATAACAAAAATATAAAAAATCAAATTATATAAAAAATAAAAAATATCAAAAATCAAAAAATATCAAAAATCAAAAAATATCAATAATCAAAAAATATAAAAAATCAAAAATTATAAAATAACAAAAATATAAAAAATCAAAAAAATTAAAAAGTCTTGTCTCGTCTCGTCTAGTCCCGCCTCGTCTCGTCTCGTCTGGTCTCAGCTCGTCACGTCACGTCTCGTCTCGTTGCGACTCGTCTCGTCTCGTCACGTCACGTCACGTTGGGTCAGGTCTCGTCTCGTCTCGCCTCGCCTGGTCTCGTCTCGTCTAAGAATTATAAAAATATTAAAAATTAAAAAATATAAAAATTCGAAAAATGTAAATTTCGAAAAATATAAAAAACCAAAAATATATAAAATCAAAAAATATAAAAAATTAAACATCAAAAATCAAAAAATATAAAAATTCGAAAAGTATTAAAAATCAAAAAATATAAAGTCTCGTGTCGTCTCGTCTCGTCACGTCACGTCAAGTCTCGTGTCGTCTCGTCTTGTCTCGTAATATCTCGTCTCGTCTCGTTTCGTCTCGTCTCGTCTCAACTCGTCACGTCACGACACGTCACGTCACGTCAATTCACGTCTCGTCTCGTCTCGACTCGTCTCGACTCGTCTCGACTTGTCTCGACACGTCACGTCACGTCATATCACGTCACGTCACGTCACGTCACGTCTCGTCGCGTCACGTCACGTCTCGTCTAAGAATTATAAAAACATTAAAAATCAAAAAATATTAAATATCAAAAAATATAAAAATTCGAAAAATATAAATTTTGAAAAATATAAAAATCAAAAAATATAAAAATCAATTTATGTAACACCACCGTACATCTGAACAATGCACGGTTAGCGGCCCGGTTGTAGCTCAGTCGGTGTTGGAAGGAATTGTCAATTAGATTCGAAACAAACACTTTTGATTACTGGTAAAAACACTACTTTTATTTCTGGACCAAAACGGTACCAGGGAAGTTACATTTGTAAAATAGGAGGGAGGAGAGATTGAATGAATAAAAAGAAGAATTAAAGATCAAAATTAGCATAAAGCTTATAACTAGGGAAGAGTACAAAAATCATTACAACTAAAATTACAATAACAAAAAAAATAATCATTCGATGTGCCTTGGCGCGGCACCGCGTTGACAAAATTCTAGGGGTGAATAGCCCTAGTTACATTGCCTGGCAAAAGTTCAGATGCCCGGACGGGCGCGGCGAAGCTTGCGGGGGGGGGGCGGCGTGGCCGTCCGCTAGAATGTGGGGGCGGCGTGCCGTCTCGGGCACGTCCTCTCAGCTGGTCGGTCAGACGTCTCGGCTCACGGCGTCTGCGGCAGGGGAGCGGCTGTCTGGTGACGTCAGCAAGGGTCGGCGGGCGTCTGGCAATGCCTGGCGAAGTCTCCGGCGGTGTCTTCGGTAGAACTCGTAGGTAGCCGGGGTCCTGTACCCTCTCGATCTCAGGAGCGGAGCACACAGCCATGTGTCCTCCAATTCTCTTGAGAATTGTTCTCAGGCACAACTCCCGAAAGTTGAGAAATCCTTCAGAGGCACACTCGCCTCTCTCCGCGACTGGCTCCCCCCCCAGAGAAATCTCTCTCGAACTCGTCTCGGCCCTAGCTCCTAGCCCACTGAAATCTTATAAGTCGAAAACGCATTAAGTAAACTTTTACCCCCACCCTTTTTCCTCATGTGCTCCTGCTTCTTACAATGGTCGCGTCGCTATTGGCCAAAAGGTGACGGCGTTGTACACTATATTCGGCCAATAGCGACGGGGGGAGTAAAGGAATTTTCCAGTCTCTGTGTCTCTGCGTGAAGACAGGGTCCCATTGTTCCGTCTACGACGACAGGCGTTCCAAAAATTTCCCAGATGTGAGTGCGTCTGGGCGCTTTCGATTAACCTTTTGACACCGGCCCCTCATAAAAAATCTGAAATGGGCCAGGGGCGCAAGTGGCTGTCACTAGAAGAGGGGGTTGCGCGCGTTACGCCGTCTGTTTTTTTCAGTAGAAAATTCTTTTGGTCTGGTTTCCTTTATTTTAATTTGCCTGAGAATTCTGTACCGCTAACAATAAATATAAAAAAATCAAATAATATATAAAAAATCAAAAAATATAAAAAATATAAAAAATAAAAAAAATATAGAAAATAAAAAAATATAAAAAGTCAATAAATATAAAAAATCAAAAATATAAATATCAAAAACTATAAAAAATCAAAAAATATGAAAATAAAAAATATAAAAAATCAAAAAATATAAAAAATCAAAAATATAAAAAATCAAAAATATAAAAAATCAAAAAATATAAAAAATAAAAAATATAAAAAATCAAAAAATATAAAAAATCAAAAATCAAAAAATCAAAAATATAAAAATCAAAAATATTAAAATTAAAAAATTAAAAAAAATAAAAAATATAAAAAATCAATAAATATCAAAAATCAAAAAATATAAAAAATCAAAAATAAAAAAATAAAAATATAAAAAATCAAAAATATAAAAAACCAAAAAATATAAAAAATATAAAAAATCAAAAAATATAAAAAATCAAAAAATATAAAAAATCAAAATATAAAAAATCAAAAAATATAAAAAATCAAAAAATATAAAAAATAAAAAACTATAAAATAAAAATATAAAAAACCAAAAAATTTAAAAAGACTTGTCTCGTCTCGTCTCGTCTGGTCTCAGCTCCTCACGTCACGTCTCGTCTCGTCTCGTCGCGACTCGTCTCGTCACGTCACGTCACGTTGGGTCACGTCTCATCTCGTCTCGCCTCGCCTCGCCTGGTCTCGTCTCGTCTAAGAATTATAAAAATATTAAAAATTAAAAAATATATAAAATTCGAAAAATATACATTTTCAAAAATATAAAAAAAACAAAACATATAAAATCAAAAAATATAAAACAAATATCAAAAATCAAAAATATCGAAAATCAAAAAATATCAAAATCAAAACTATCAAAATAAATAAATATCAAAAATCAAAAAATATAAAAAATCAAAAATATAAAAAAATCAAAAATATTAAAAATCAAAAAATATAAAAAATTAAAAATATAAAAAATCAAAAATGTAAAAAATAAAAAATTTAAAAAATCAAAAATATAAAAAATCAAAAATATCAAAAATCAAAAATCTAAAAAATTAAAAAAATATAAAAAATCAAAAAAATATAAAAAATTAAAAAATATAAAAATCAAAAAATATAAAAAATTAAAAAAATATAAAAAATCATATAATATAAAAAATCAAAAAATATAAAAAGTCAAAAAATATAAAATATCTAAAAAATAAAAACATAAAATAACAAAAATATAAAAAATCAAAAAATTTAAAAAGACTTGTCCCGTCTCGTCTCGTCCCGCCTCGTCTCGTGTCGTCTGGTCTCAGCTCGTCACGTCACGTCTCGTCTCGTCGCGTCCGCGACTCGTCTCGTCTCGTCACGTCACGTCACGTCACGTTGGGTCACGAGTCGTCTCGTCTCGCCCGCCCTCGCCTGGTATCGTCTCGTCTCGTCTAAGAATTATAAAAATATTAAAAATTAAAAAAAATAAAAATAAAAAAATATAAAAATTCGAAAAATATAAATTTCAGAAAATATATAAAATGTAAAAATATACAAAAATAAAAAAATATAAAAAGTCTCGTCTTTTCTCGTCTCGTCACGTCAGGCACGTCTCGTCATGTCACGTCACGTCACGTCACGTTACGTCTCGTCTCGTCTCGTTTCGCTTCGCCTCGTCTCATCTAAAAATTATAAAAATTATAAAATCAAAAAATATTAAAAATCAAAAATAAAAAATTCGAAAAATATAAATTTCGAAAAATATAAATTTCGAAAATATAAAAATCAAAAATATAAAGAAATAAAAAATTCAAAAAAATAAATAATCAAAAAATATAAAAAAATAGAAAATCAAAAAATATATCAAATCAAAAAATATAGTTAGTCTTGTCACGTCACGTCACCCCACGCCACGCCACGTCACGTAACGTCTCGTCTCTTCTCGTCAAAAATTTTGAAAAAATAAAAATATAAAAATTCAAAAATATAAAAAATCGAAAAATATAAAAATCGAAAAATATAAAAAATCGAAAAACAAAAAATCAAAAATATAAAAAATCGAGAAATATAAATTCAAAAAATATAAAAAATCGATAAATATAAAAATTCAAAAATGTAAATTTCAAAAAATAAAAATCGAAAATCTAGAATTTTGAAAAAAGAAAAATATTAACGAACGACGATCAACGAAAGACGCATACGAACAAGCAACAAGCGATTATTGACGTGCGACATAACGACGCGACGTAACGACGCGACGTAACGAGCGACGAATGACAAGCGACCAGCGCCTGGCTACGAACGACGAGCGATAAACGAAGGAAGATGAGACATGATGAGGCAAAAGAAAAGAAAAATTCTAAAATTTTGAAAAAACGAAATATATAAAAAATTCAAAAATAAAAAAATCGAAAAATAAAAAATTCGAAAAATATAAAAAATCGAAAAATATCAAAAATCGAAAAATATAAAAAATATAAAAAAACAAAAATTAAAAAATCGAAAAATATAAAAAATCAAAAAATATAAAAAATCACAAAATATAAAAAATCAAAAGTTAAAAAATCAAAAATATAAAAAAAATAAATAATATCAAAAATCAAAAAAATATAAAAATCAAAAAATATAAAAAATCAAAGAATATAAAAAATCAAAAATATAAAAATTCAAAAAATCAAAAATATAAAAAATCAAAAAATATCAAAAATAAAAAAAATAAAAAAATCAAAAAATATAAAAAATCAAAATTTATAAAATAACAAAAATATAAAAAATCAAATATATAAAAAATAAAAAATATAAAAAAATCAAAAAATATAAAAATTCAAAAATATAAAAATCAAAATATCCCAAAATCAAAAAATTATAAAAATCAAAAAATATAAAAAATCAAAAATATAAAAAATAAAAAATATCAAAAATCAAAAAAATATAAAAATTCAAAAAATCAAAAATAAAAAATAAAAAAATATAAAAATCCAAAAATATAAAAAATTAAAATATATAAAAAATCAAAAAATATATAAAATAAAAAATATAAAAAAACCAAAAAATATAAAAAATCAATAAATATTAAGTCTTTTCACGTCACGTCACGTCTCGTCTCGCCTTGTCTCGTCTAAAAATTATAAAAATATTAAAAATCAAAAAATTTAAAAATAAAAAAATATAAAAATTCGAAAAATATAAATTTCAAAAAATATATAAAATGTATAAATATAAAAAATCAAAAATATAAAAGGCTCGGTTTGTTTCGTCACGTCATGTCACGTCTCGTCATGTCACGTCACGTCACGTTACGTCTCGTCTCGTCTCGTTTCGCTTCGGCTCGTCTTGTCTAAAAATTATAAAAAATTATAAAAATCAAAAAATATTAAAAATCAAAAATAAAAAATTCGAAAAATATAAATTTCGAAAAATATAAATTTCGAAAAATATGAAATCAAAAATATAAAAAATAAAAAAATTCAAAAAATATAAAAAATCAAAAAATATAAAAAATTAAAAAAATTAAAATTCAAAAAATATAAAAAATCAAAAAATCAAAAAATATATCAAATCAAAAAATATAGTTAGTCTTGTCACGTCACGTCACCCCACGCCACGCCACGTCACGTAACGGTCTCGTCTCGTCTCATCTCGTCAAAAATTTTGAAAACACAAAAATATAAATATTCAAAATATAAAAAATCGAAAATATAAAAAAGCGAAAAATATAAAAAATCGAGAAATATAAAAATTCAAAAATATAAAAAATCGATAAATATAAAAATTCAAAAATGTAAATTTCAAAAAAATGAAAATAAAAAATCTAGAATTTTGAAAAAAGAAAAATATTAACGACGACTATCAACGAAAGACGCATACGAAAGAGCAACAAGCGATTATTGACGTGCGACAAAACGACGCGACGTAACGAGCGACGAGTGACAAGCGACCAGCGCCTGGCTACGAACGACAAGCGAAAAACGAAGGAAGATGAGACATGATGAGGAAAAAAAAAGAATTCTAAAATTTTCACAAAATATAAAAATCACAAAATATAAAAAATGAAAAGATAAAAAATCAAAAATATAAAAAATCAAAGATAAAAAATCAAAAATATAAAAAAAATAAAAAATATCAAAAATAAAAATATCAAAAATCAAAAAATATAAAAAATAAAAAAAATATAAAAATAAAAAAATATAAAAAATCAAAAAATATAAAAAATCAAAAATTATTAAATAACAAAAATATAAAAAATCAAAAAATTTGAAAAGTCTTGTCTCGTCTCGTCTCGTCCCGCCTCGTCTCGTCTCGTCCCGCCTCGTCTCGTCTCGTCCCGCCTCGTCTCGTCTCGTCTGGTCTCAGCTTGTCACGTCACGTCTCGTCTCGTCTGTCGCGACTCGTCTCGTCACGTCACGTCACGTCACGTTGGGTCACGTCTCGTCTCGTCTCGCCCCGCCTCGCCTAGTCTCGTCTCGTCTAAGAATTATAAAAATATTAAAAATTAAAAAATATAAATTTCGAAAAAATAAATTTCAAAAAATATAATAAAACAAAATATATAAAATCAAAAATATAAAAAATCAAACATCAAAATCAAAAAATATAAAAATTCGAAAAGTATTAAAAATTAAAAATATAAAAAGTCTCGTGTCGTCTCGTCTCGTCACGTCACGTCACGTCACGTCACGTCTCGTGTCGTCTCGTCCCGTCTCGCTTCTTCTCGTCTCGTCTCATCTCGTCACGTCACGACACGTCACGTCACGTCAATTCACGTCTCGTCCTCGACTCGTCTCGACTTGTCTTGTCACGTCACTTCACGTCACGTCACATCACGTCATAACACGTCACGGCGCGTCTCGTCTCGTCTCGTCTCGTCACGTCACGTCAAGTTACGTCACGTTACGTTACGGCACGTTACGTCACGTCTCGTCTCGTCTAAGAATT
>JAZDUA010001181.1:135000-162673 GCA_038098605.1 Gryllus longicercus | reverse complement strand
GTTTTATAGCTATTGTGGTGAAGTACTTGAGGTACTACTAACAACTAATTGGTCCCTTCCACTTCTTCTTAGAATGCTAGATATAATGAAAGAAGCTTTTATACAGCTTATCGATTAAACATTGAAATTTTCTCTTTGTCTTAATGTTCTACAAAATTCCTTTTCCATTCTTAAAAAAACATTATAGAAATCAATAGAATATAGAACGAACATTATAGAAAAGAAACATTATGTATCAAAATTGTCAATCATTTTGCATACCACTACCTGAAATACTGTCCTTGTGTCTTCTCTTCCTTCGACAAGTAAAAGGAAGAAAAGGAGAGAAACAGCAAGTGGCACAGCTCATTAAGAACTTTGGCATTCAAGATGGTCGATAAGAACCCAAAATGAAGTCCTTGGGGAGTTTAAGTGAAGAAACAATTCTCATTCCCGTAATGTCAGGAGTGGGAATGTTCAAATTCGCCGCATTATGGAAATCAGCACGTTTCGACACCTCTCGTTAGTATTCAACTGTTCCCAGAGCGGCTCCCCAGAGACCTGTGAACAGGAAACGGTCCCCATTGCCGTATATTTCCCAGACGCGACACCGACTCCTAACACATGGACTTCAACTGCCACGCGGGACACACACTACTCCAAATCGTTTCTTCGGCTCTGTAATTCTAACCTACTTGAGAACAATGTAATATCTCTTATTGAAGAATTCTTACAACCAAGAAGCCCTTCTTTTTTCCTTCTTGTGCAATTTTCCAACACATTATTCCATATGCGAATGTTTGTTTTAGGCTTTATTTCAAACGTGTCACTGATGTCCAGATTTTGGAATTTTAATACGCATGAATATTCTTCGTAATTCGTAATTCCAATACTAAAGAAAACTAAGAAGAAAGTAAACGAAAACGGCAAGAAATGAATTAGAAATAGGAGTTTAATTAACACCGCGTAAACAATTCTCACTAAACACCCGATGCAGTAAAATTTGTGAATTTATTAACGAAAGATTAAAAAAGAGCAAAGGCTATAAAACTAAAGCCATACACATTACTTACAAATTTTCCCAGTTTTTTCCTCTTTATCCACATTTTTTATGAAACACTCTTCCATATTTGTGTGGCATTGAGAGAGAAGTTTATTATACCGTGGTTTCAGTAATTTTACTTAAAAAATTCACTTTAAATCAGAACTATTAGTATAAATATTATTTACCCTGAAGAAATGCGAAATTTCAATTTCATCATAATTTTGTCAGATTACATTCGAAGCTATTTGAAAATTATTTCAGCCGTAATTTTATTTCAAACCGAGCGTATCATACGTTACTACAGTTTTAAAGTTGCACTTTGTATTAAAGATCATTTTTTGGATTGTCAATCAATTCTAACGAACAAAAATATTAAAAATGTATTCAAAGGCTCAGTTCACGTTGTGGGGGGAAAATTGCAGTTGTCATTACAACAAGTAACAGAACAAATAATTTTCGTGTCAGAGAAGGACATTTAGTCGAATCGCAAAGTACCACAATTGATTTTAAATAACATCTGGAAATAACTATGAGATTTGCTAAGTACGTATGTCTGAAATCCAAAATATTTATTTGTACTTCAGTTGAAAACATGGGAAGTTAACAGTTAATATAATACGAGCTGGCGAATTTCAAGTTAAAAAAGAAAATTTGGAAAAGGTGAACGATGTAAACAGATCGAGAAATAAAACAAAGAACAAATGTGTCGTAAACAAGTAACCAGGAGGCAGGAGGGGGGGGGGAACTATGAGAAAGACAACCCAGAACATATCTGCTGTCTGTTGTCTGATGTCTATCTCACGTGCGGTGAAGAAACAATCTTCCTGAATATTTGATTAGTTCGTTTCGTGGTTCAATCTTGTACTGGTTTGGAATTCTATTTCAATACGTCAGTTTTTGGAGACATAGCTGTAATCATCTACAAATTGGCATAAAGAGCTACTATGAATGCATGAAAAACTTGCGCAGCCACTAGTTTAATTCACGATTCAGAAAAAGAAATACCGTCGATCACATGGCTCAAATGACGAAGTGAGTCGTACAACATTCGTTCTTCTAATATGATTTCACAATTGACACAGATTAAATATTACATGTCATAAACAACAAATTGGAAAAAGGATTTAAAATAAAGTCCGAAAATGTGTACTTAAATGTTGCATTAATGTTCATCTAGTTCCAATTATATTACCTTCGACTTGTAATGGTGAAAAATATTTGGGTATTCTGATTTTAAAATGTATAGGTATACGTTGCTTCCTAAACGAGCTACAATAATTCATCATTAGACTAAAGCACGGAAACGAATCTTTTTTAGTCTCAAGTCTGTAGAGAGGGGGACAGAAAGGGTCAATGCGTTTCAGTGATCAGGCAAATTTTGCTTTCCAGAGCTTGCAATGTATGTTCACCAGAGAATATTGTCTGACCTGCAACATTGAAATTCCTGCGACCATATCAGAATATCATCCACAATTGAAACGAAAAATTTAGTAGTGGTCTTCAATTGCCAAATGACGATAAACAATTAAAATCGATACCAAAATTTAAGTTAAAAGTAAAACATTTTCTGCTGTAGAACTGTTTCTGTACAATCACAGACTGCAACGACTATAAAAAAGAAAAAATATATTTATTTTAACCATGAGATATAATTTATTGTTTCATATAATTTTAGAAAGACTTCATGTGCCTGTAACAAGTAACAGACTTCAGAAACTAGGACTATGACCCTCAATATGACCTATGACCCTCAGATCTGTTTTTTTTCAGTTTTCTTCATCTATTGAGCAAATGCTATGATAGCGTCTTTCTTTTGCTTCTGGGCATTAATATAGCTTCACTAAACGCTTTTTTGTTGGGCTCTCCTTTTCGTAGTTGTGGAGAGCCCGGCTTAAGGGTAATTTTAGAACTTTAAATCTATTGTTTGTTTACCAATGCAAATAAATTTTCTGCTCAATAAAACTCGGGAGCAAAATTGTCTGGTTTTTAAATATTGCTAATCTCGCTTCGTTGGAACGTTTATTCACCATTCAACTATTTACGATTAAAAGATGAAGAAGAGATTCTGGAGCTCAAGTAAACGTGCGCACATTGTACCTCTCCTCCTTACGTCTTTGACTTTTAACTGCTGACACGACAAATCAAAACAAATTAATCAAATTACTTTTACTTTTTCAATATTAAGTTCCAATTTTAGATTGATTTATATTTGTTATTCTTGCCAGACTCTAAAACATTAAATAAAATTTAAAATTAATAATAGCGTATTGTGATTTATTTCTTCAATTGTTTTATTCTTCACAATTTGTTTTTTTTAATTTTATTTATTTAATTTTTTAGAGTCTGAAAAGAATAACAAAAATAAAATTATCTAAAATTTGGAACTATAACATTAAAATATAGCAATCATCATTAAGAAATGGCATCTATCTTTTGTACCGTGGCTCAGACCAAGAAACGCTGCCGGTCGGGAGGGCCGAGATCTTAAAGGCAGTAGTGCCGTAGCGACCTCGGTTCGAATCCTTCCTCGGGCATGGTTGTATTTGTGTTTGGTCCTTTGACCCCTATCATCCCGATATCATTACTTCTAGGCTGTCCGGGTGACGCTGCGTCGTTGGCAGATGGGCCGACGTTTCGCCTGTCATGTCGCAGGCTTCTTCAGGGTAGTGACCAACTACCCTGTCGGCCCATCTGCCAACGACGCGGCGTCACCCAGACAGCCTAGAAGTAATGGACTCGAGCCGCGGAAGCCTACGTGTACATCCCCATATCATGTCAACTTTATAGTGACCATACCGTTAACAATGCAATAGTGCTCGCTAATGATGTAGATGCGACCTTCAGAAAAAAAAAAAAAAAAGGAAAGCAAGGCGTTGCCGCCGCGTGCGCAGGGGCAGCCGATGGCGGACGACCGGAAGTCGGGCGTGGTGCAGGTGAGCCAGGACCTGGCGCTGCAGGCGGTGCGGCGGCGCCAGGCCGGCAACTACAGCTGCGTCGCCAGCAACGTCGAGGGCGACGGCGAGTCCAACATCGTGCAGCTGCGCGTCATGTGTGAGTAGTTCGCACGCCCCCTGGCGGCTGGCAAGGTCTCTCTCATTACAATAATGTGTTGTATGTTACTGATGCACTTTTGCCAATGTTTATGGCTGTTTACAATGTTTATGCCTTCTAGATTGTACAATATGCATGCTTCTGTGTGTATTTAGAAGCTATGTATTCGAATATTCTACTATGAAAGAAACATCTCAAGCCTTCAGGTCTATGGAACCTTGTGGTCTATGGAAATTCGTGGTCATATTCGACTGAGAGTTATGGATCACATGTGCTTCCCAAATAACAAGACACACATATCGTATCTTCCTTAGATGCTTTTTAGTTTACAGGCATGCCTGGATAAATTAGAAGGTCGAGAGCTGAAGTAAAAACTAGTGTTCGTTTCTTATTCTGTTATGAAACTTAAAAAAGGGGAAAATAATACCTCTAGAGTAAATAACTTTACCCTGAATGCGCTCCACAGCGCCCCTATCGTTTATGGCAACCACACGAATATAATAAATATGGTACGTTTTATATATGATACAGATTTATATCAATAAATATCAAAATGAAAAAAGAAAAAAACTTTAATAAGTCCTGGACCATCCTACTACACGGAAATATCAAAATAGTCCAGGAAATTAACTTGAAGTAGGGTACTAGTTACGACAATCCATGCCTGCCGGTATTGTCGACGACGCTAATACATGAGGACAAAGGCTCGATTCTCAAATGTTAGAGATTGTAATTACGGTAGTAATACGCAAGGACATAGTGGAGGTTTTGTTACATACTGTCGCACGCGCAGATAACAACAGCAAAACACGAGATCTTTTTCCGTAAGAAAAGAGTAGTCTAACCTAAGGGTTAGCGTTGTGGGTATAGTAAGTTTCCCATTTATCTTTCGCTGTGTCCCTCTGACTGGAAGGAGTTCAGATCTTCCTCGATTTCAGTAAAACAGTCATCATTTTACCACATCCACGAAGGGGGTAACGGTAGGGTGGGTTGCAACCTCAACCTTTTTTCTCAGACATCAATTTCTTGCTAAATAATTTCCAAAAGGAAAATATTGCATGAGATTGGAACTCAAACGTGTTCTTACAAAACAGAAATAAAGGACGCCCACACGCCAACATAAACAATGTAAACACGCAAATAACATAAGTACCTGCAAATACAAAGGCGTACTCGCACATGCACATTTAAACTCACGTATGCTCAGAACACTCAATTGAACACTGGGTAGTTTTCTTGAACGGACAAAGCGTGGTGGGCTATTCTTCGAGGCTTGGTTGGGCAGCCTTGCTCTTGGTGAACGCTGGCGCCGCCACCGCCGCCGCCGCCAAGCAAAAGCTTCGCGCGCTCGTTGCAGCTCATCTTTTCCGTAAACAGCGACAGCGCGCGTGCTCTATGGCCCATCGAGGGGCGGCGGCGCGCCGGTGCAATCCACGTGTGGAACTCGCATCCTTCCCCTCCCCTCCCCTCCCCTCCACGACCCCCGCGCGACGCAACGCCCCTCCTCCGATCTACCTCCAAACATTCGCACCTCCCCTCCAACCCCGCCCCGCCCCGCCCTCGCCACGCAATGCATTACCCCCCCCCTCCGCTCTCCCAACACCATTTCACCACGCCCCTCCCCGAGCCCCGTGCACCGCAGCGGCCCTCCTCCGCTGCGTCACCACCCTGTTCCCCCTCTTCCCTGCCCGCACTGCACTGGTCACCATGGAACGCAACGCACCTCCCTCGCTCTGCCACCTACCTTTCGCCTTGCCCCTCCAACCCCGCCCCGCCCTCGCCACGCAATGCATTACCCCCCCCTCCGCTCTCCCAACACCATTTCACCACGCCCCTCCCCGAGCCCCGTGCACCGCAGCGCCCCTCCTCCGCTGCGTCACCACCCTGTTCCCCCTCTTCCCTGCCCGCACTGCACTGGACACCATGGAACGCAACGCACCATACACAATAATCCTTCTATTTATCGAAAAAAATTCGCTAAACTGAATACAAATCAATATTCTTCGAAATATATACTCATTATATATGTCACTATTTCTACCTTCACTAAGGTCCTTTCTGAATGACAATGATTGCCTGTTAAAGTTCACATTCCAATCGGAGCGCAAACTGCATGTGTAATACATTTTCTACTAAAACGTACGAGTCGCAAACTAGCGTACATATATAAATATTTTAGATTGTTCATCTTTCAGCGACAGTAAACATTTCAACTCCAACCTGCCTCTCTTCCTTCCTCGAATCCACATCAGCATCCAATGCATAATTAAATCTTTGACACGTTATTCGTGTGCAATAATAATGACGTAGTACAATGCAACCAAACAGTATAATCACACAACGCGTTAATATTAACCATTTCACGAAAATGCTCATTACATCGAATGTACAATACATGTTTGGTAGTACAGTTGCTTTTGGGAAGTTCAAGGAGAACTCTACAGCCACATCATACGAGTTCTACATGAAAGGAATGTAATATATCGATACACATTGTATCGATTAAACCAATTTATTCATTAGTTACTAAAAGAAAAAAATTGAAGGTAAATTAATGTAAGCGAATATTAGAAGCAATTAAATTGGATTGCTAGTTTTGAATACAATAATCAAGAGATACGGAAACGGTAAATCATAATGTGAAACAATTAACTAGGACTGAAACATAATTAACTTCTACACTCATATTCAATCTTAAAAGAAAAGACTTGCTACAATAGCACATACTTAATATTTTAACTTCTGTAATTTTCGAAAATTCATTATGTTCAAGGAAAATGTAACCTGCGGCATTTTTAAGTTTCCTTTGGTCTATCCCAGGAAAAAATGAAAGAAAAACTTTAGAGCTGTTTTTGAAAAATAAATCAATTCCACTCATTTCAAGCATAATTTTGCGACAACTACTACTTGTTTCTTCCAACAATTCAACACGTCTACAATAAATGTCGTCATACGTTACATATTTTTTCACCGTTTGATTCCTTTGTTCTGTAGACTTGACGAATCTCTGTAGTTAGCGGGATAATTTCGGGGCAATATTCAGTCATCTCCGATTTATCAGCTCTTTATAGAGGTTGGGAGAGCAGTTATACTGGTCAACGAAAAATATACTTTTTGAGGTAGGACATGACTGACAATTTCGTTAAAATATGTAGCATATTTGTCAGCTTCCACTCCACTCAAAATACCAATTTATTTAAACGTATTCATACTTCAACGTACCGACACTTCAACGATTATTACACTGAAATCTTCAATTGTTTTATTAGATTTTTAATATTGCTCAATACATTTTCCTGCTTTAAGCCAGTAGTTTGAATTAATCATCTTACTCTTCTAAATATGTCTTTGCGTCAGTACACAGGCAAACAATCTGCTTCTTGCCATTTGATGGATAATTTACTTGAGTACATAAAAAATGTGGCTGTGGGGTAATGGTTCAACAAATACAATTTGTCACTTATGTAAAGCAAATAATTTAACACCCCAATTGTCTTGTTTCTTTTAATTTTCTTCTGAACACTATTTCAAATGATAATCACTAAACAAACTTGACTGTATTGAAAACTTATGTTTATTAACAATATTTTTATTATGTTTATTAAACTTAACTAACACCTTATTCACATAAACATACAAAATAGTTGCCTTTTAATGTTGGATTTGCAAGCAACGCTAGATTCCCATTCAAAACAATAGAGCAATTGCAGAAGTAGAAGTGAATCAAATTAGACTGACCTTGAAAAGGTTTGATCTCTTCAAAAATTAGGGGAGAAATATATTAAATTGTGATATGGAAATTCGGGGAAGAATCAAATGTAGTTGTAAAAGAGGTTCCGACAGAATTTACGGAACTAATGGGGCATGATCAGCATTTTTGCCAATGGCCCATTTTTACTATGTGTACATTTGTGTATTATATTGCATACATAAAAATGTAGCTGCACTAAAATTCAACTATTAGCATCACAACCTGCAAGCATTTGTTACGGGGATTATAATTTTGAAATTGCAATAAGACGAGTTCATATCCTGGATGGAGATAAGATACAAGACTATTGGGCGTTGGGAACTTTTGAACGTGAGTAATACATTATAAGCTACTACGACTCATTGGCAAGTCTAATGCCTGATACTGAAAGAACATATTTGAACAAAGCTGGTCATGAAATAAATTTTCAACATATGAAACTATTTTTAAAACAGTTTACAGCATCGGCGACGCCACATTTTTCTAGTTAAAATGTAGTTGTCCCATTGGTACTCTTCTTAAAACTATTGTTGCTTATTACTAGGGAGCGGATTTTAAAGCAATATCATTTTTTTCTTCTCACTTTAGAACAATGATGTGTAGTGTTCAAATTCATTTTATGTTACGTCCAAACGAAATGACCCAATTTGATATGCCATTTTTTTGCATTTTCGTCGATTTTGACTAATAAGTCGTTCTTTGCAGTTTTACATCATTTTAATGCATATTCCCTATTTTCATTGATTTCAGTATCATTTTAATTGTACTTGTTTCAAACAATATTTATTAGGTGCCACAAATGTTCACCACAGATTTCCTGAGTAGATTATTCGATTTCTTCGCTCATATATTTAATGTCAGCCGATGTGAGTTCTATAAAATCTAAAGTTCCCGTGACGCCTTCCCGCGACGTCCCATTGTCAGTTCGTCCGATTTCGCAATAAATAAGAGCAGAAGAAGAAAGTTTAAAGAACAATCCGAACGAAACGTTTTCAAGCTGTGTTCACTTGAACAAAAGAGAAAAGTTTCGATTACATCAGTAGCATACCCAACAGCTTGACTTGTTCATCTAAAGTGGTTTTTATCAAACATTTTTACCTATTTTTTCGTTGTTTTTAGAACATTTGAAAGTATTTTAAGAACATTTTATAATTTTTGGTCATGTTTTAGGTCATCAAAATCTGCCCCCTACTTATTGCTTAGTTGTTACGCACAGTCACGGAAAACAATGGTATATTCATTGCTCTACTGTACACTTTCAAGCATTTTGCAGGCCAACAGAAATGGCAAGGTTCAAAATAAATTCTAAACTTCAGATAACAACGTCAAGTTACAACCTGCTGTTTCTGACTGTTGTAACAACGCACATTCAGCAGCAAAATTTCGCCGTTCACGCGACATCAAGGGGGTAACGCAAAAAAAGTAGGTTCTCACTTTTGGCACGCACACTCCAAATAGCGGGGTCCAACTCTTTGCGACGTGTGTTTAAGGGCTCATATCCGGTAATAAATAATACCTCATGTGTGCTTAAAAAATAGCGACGGATCACGCACTGGTAAGGGCGACACCATCTCGAAATTAACCCTCCGCTTCACTCTGGGCAGTGACGATGTGTGTACTCTGTAAGATAGAGTATTTTAACACGGTTACCTATTATACGGCATTGATGTATTATTTGACCTAAGATTTCGGTTTATTCAGTGTTTGTGTTTTATGGCCCACGCGTTTTCATGCTTCGCTGGAATCAAGTATCCTTGTAATTTACAGAGCTATTATCTTTGCAGTATTCCATGGTGTTCCAATTTAAAAGCATAATAAGTACGAACGTACAGCTAAAATTTGTAGTAAGAGTTGGTTGGATAAGGTGCTTTTATCAAAGTGATTGCTCAATTAAACATTCGAAAAAATAAAAAAATTATAAACTTTTAAAACATTTCACATCGAGCCTATATGCACCGCTTTTAGTAGAACATAAACTCATCATTTTTACGAAAAAAACTTTCAAACTGAATGAAATCAGGAATATTTACAATCCGAAGTAGAAGTCATTGATTGAATTCTGACCACAGTAAATCACAAGTGATGTAGAAAAATCTATTCCCAACAGACGTAAATAACATATAGCATAAATGTAATAACATATGATGGCATTTTACTATAACCACAATTAGACAAGGTGTATAAAAATATCTTACAAAGCTAAAATATGTTATGTCAAATCATATAGTTATTTTTAATTTATGATAATTATTCTTATTTTTTCTGTTATCACCAAATTCATGTAATAATTTAAAATAAGCTTATCATAGTTTCTCTCCTAAGAATATTCATTTATTTGGAAGTACGAAAAGATAAACGCACATCAAAGTTCACGAAACGTAAAAACAAAATCATACTTTTATAGTTTCGATGAAATCTTCGAAAAAATTGTATTGCTAGTGATAAAATAATATGAAGTATTCATGGTTTTGATACAAGTAATGTAGGCCATGTACTGAAGTAATATCAACCTTCAACAGGACTATATCAAAACTTAATTAATTTCATTACGTGCATTTTCGCTATCTCAGAGGTGATTAATGGCTTTCGAACTACGAAAAAAAAAGGAAGTAGTAACAGCAATCCAGGGCGTATAATGGGAGGGAAACGAAAAGTTATCACTGCTTGAATCCATTCGGAAATATTTTGTGTGAATTTTTTTCAAATTAATTGTTGTTGTAGGAGAAATGAGTCCACCAAAATTCTATATATCAATCTTCTTCAATCATTATCATAAATAAGTTGCGTAGGCTTCCGCGGCATGAGTTCATGTTATCTAAGCTATCTGGGACGAGCCGCGTCACTGACATGGTGGCTAACGTTTCGGCAAGCGTCTTGTGGCCTTCCTCAGAGTGTACTACTGAGCGTACTACCATCAGTACACTCTGAGGAAGGCCACAAGACGCTTGCCGAAACGTTAGCCACCATGTCAGTGACGCGGTCGTCACAGGTAGCTTAGATAACATTATCGTAAATAGTTACATATTCCTTAACAGTCGCGAAACAAAGGAGTGGGGGTCAGCTATTTACCGCACGGAAGTATTTTTCTGTATCTTTGTCTAGGCAAGAACTTAGTTTAGGAGTTAAGAGAACAAATATAAACATGCAGCTTTAAAATAATTACTGATTCACCAACGACCGAAAGAAGAAGAAGGGTAATCAGGAAGAAGGGTAAGAAGAAGGGTAATACGATAAATGCTTAGAGAAAAAGATGGTGATGATGATGATGATGGTGATGTTGAAAAAGAAGAAGAAGAATGCTAGATATTTCTAACAATTGACGAGATCAAAATTAACTTCGTAGAAATAATAGACTCCTAAAAAATATAATAAGTTTCCTAAGCTACAAAGTCTGCAAAAGAACACTATTATAGCAATACAAAAACAAAAGAAAAGTAATATTATATCAAATACTTCAAAAAACAGCAACTTCAATAAAACACGGCTGCCAGATGTATTGCAATAAATAAAACGTTCAGAGAAAATCGCAGGACAGTTCGCAAGTATTTAGAAGAAAAGGTTTACGTAAGATGCAGAACGTGTCTGACACCATCCTGAGCAACTTTTCTCTCAAAAATACGTACACATTTCAGAGATGCTAGGGCTAATCGCAAAGACAGTACGGAGGAATGACACGCAGCTGCTGATCGGTCAGGCCGAACCGGCGTCGGCTTCGGCATATGCAAGCAGCAACAGCAGCAGGCGGCGACTGTCTGCCTACGCGCCACTCGCGCCAGGCTGCTCGGCCTCTTCGCCCAACCCACATCCACCATTTGGCTCTTCGGCTCCCTACGGCCCTACCCTTATCCCTCCCCGCCCCACTCGCCTTCCCGACCTGCTCAGGTCAGGCCGTCTCCGCCTCCCCGCCCCATACCACTGTTGCCTCCGCCCCATTCACCCACGCTGACACGCGCCCAAGTCGACACCTCCGACGCCCACCCCTCCCACGCCCACCCCTCCCTCCCATCGACCATCACTCCCACGCCCAACTCACCCACGCCCATCTCCCCCACGCCCATCTCTCCCACGCCCATCACTCCCACGCCCATCACTCCCACGCCCATCACTCCCACGCCCATCACTCCCACGCCCATCACTCCCACGCCCATCACTCCCTCGCCCATCACTCCCACGCCCACCCCTCCCACTCCACCCCTCCCATGCCCATCACTCCCACGCCCACCCCTCCCACGCCCACCCCTCCGACGCCCACCCTTCCGACGCCCACCCTCCCACTCCCATCACTCCCACGCCCGTCACTCCCACGGCCACCCCTCCCACGCCCATCCTTCCCCTGCCGACACTTTCTCCGCTCACGCCGACCGACAACCCAACGTTCCCGCCAACATCGCCCACCTCGTTTTCGACCCCGTCCCCCAACACCACCCACGCCGATCCAGCAAGGGCTTGCTATGTCCCCTACTAATCCCTCCCTCCCTTGGCCTGAATCCCTCATCTTCGCCATCGCACTTCCTTTCTTCAACTCTCCCTGCATATGAACCTCCTTCCCACCTCCAACGTCACCCACCCCCACCGTCACAAGCTCCGTCCGCCCCCCCCCCTTCGAGCAGCGCTGAGTGGGCGGTGCATTATCACGGCGTCGGGCGCGCGTGGCCGTTCGCGCCAGGGCGTTTGAGCGCGGGCCGCCGCCGCCGCCGCCGCCGCCGCCGCTTCGCACACGCACCCCACGTCGCGTCGCTCGCCGGCCTCACGTCCGACGCCCTGCCCCTGCCCCGCCGCCGCCGCCGCCTAATCCGCGCACGGCCCGGCCACTCGCCCGCCACGCCCCGCCCCGCCCCGCCCCTTTTCTCCGGCGCGGCGCCCGCCACGGGCGATGGTATTCGCGCCACGCATGGACCCCGCCCACGCCCCGCCCACGCCCCGCACCCGCCGCCGCTGGGGACCGCCTGCCACCGCGCCGGGCGGTTTGCTCTTTTTTTTAGAGACCATGAGGGGCAGTTGCGCTCGGCCTCGTTCGGACCGCGTACCTTTCCGTACGTTCCTCGATACCATTTGTAGCGTATGGCCATGCTTAGACTTCCTGCCATGTCATGTCATGCCACGTCATGCTAAGCCATGTCAAGCCATGCTAAGCCATGCCAAGCCATGCCAAGCAATGCCAAGCCATGCGAAGCCATGCAAAGCCATGGTAAGCCGAGCCATGCTAAGCCAAGCCATGCCAAGCCAAGCAATCTCAAGAGATGCGAAGCTATGCCAAGCCATGTCAAGCCATACCAAGTCATATCAAACCATACCAAGCCATTCCAAGCCATGCCATGCCATGCCATGCCATGTCATGCCAAGCCACGCCTAGCGACGCCAAGCCATGCCAAGCCACGCCTAGCCACGCCAAGCCATGCCAAGACATGCCAAGCTATGTCACGCCATGCCAAACCAATCCAAGACAAGTCAAGCCATGCCAAGCCATGCCGTGTGTCCCCCTGCCATTTGCACACCCCTTGCCATGTTTTGTTCTCCCATTTCATTTTGTTTCATTCCATGACGTGTTGAGCCTTATCGCGCCATGCCATGCCACCCTATCACACGTTTCACATTAACTCCTATCATACCTGACCATGCAACATTCATCTTACCCTATGATGCAATTTCTTCATCATGATTAACTTCACCTTGCTTCGATATTATACATTTCTGTATCTTTGGAATGTATTGTCATGTTCAATGAATGGCTCTAACATTTTCTAACCAACCTGGTCATTTCAATGGCATAATTAGCTTTCTCATGGTTTACTTATCCTAAAATGCGTCGTGTTACATGCTGTACTGCGTCTTACTGTGAGGCACTCGACATGCTACACACTGCATTGCCTTGCTACGACCCACTTTGTCTCGCTGTTTCTCGCCTTCCCCTTCACCCATACGCTGCTCGCGTCGTCTTTCCACTCTAAAAAAACACACTTTTTACTTTCTCCCTACGGGGTACAAAGAAAGTTATGTAATGCTGCGCGAAAATACGGCCAATTTTCTGCGCAAAAACTTACGGTAACAAAAAAGTGGAAAAATCTAGTTGCTAACTTTAGAAGAAAAATTCCTATATCACGTAGTGTAGCGAAATTTCATGTTTTGTAGGTCATTGGTACCGAAATATCGAATGACCACAAAACGTCTGTCCATCCACGTGTCTGTCTATCAGTCTATCAGTCTATCAGTCTATCAGTCTGTCAGTCTATCAGTCTGTCAGTCTATCAGTCTGTCAGTCTATCAGTCTGTCAGTCTATCAGTCTGTCAGTCTATCAGTCTGTCCGTCTATCAGTCTGTCCGTCTATCAGTCTGTCCGTCTATCAGTCTGTCCGTCTATCAGTCTGTCCGTCTATCAGTCTGTCCGTCTATCAGTCTGTCCGTCTATCAGTCTGTCCGTCTATCAGTCTGTCCGTCTATCAGTCTGTCCGTCTATCAGTCTGTCCGTCTATCAGTCTGTCCGTCTATCAGTCTGTCCGTCTATCAGTCTGTCCGTCTATCAGTCTGTCCGTCTATCAGTCTGTCCGTCTATCAGTCTGTCCGTCTATCAGTCTGTCCGTCTATCAGTCTGTCCGTCTATCAGTCTGTCCGTCTATCAGTCTGTCCGTCTATCAGTCTGTCCGTCTATCAGTCTGTCCGTCTATCAGTCTGTCCGTCTATCAGTCTGTCCGTCTATCAGTCTGTCCGTCTATCAGTCTGTCCGTCTATCAGTCTGTCCGTCTATCAGTCTGTCCGTCTATCAGTCTGTCCGTCTATCAGTCTGTCCGTCTATCAGTCTGTCCGTCTATCAGTCTGTCCGTCTATCAGTCTGTCCGTCTATCAGTCTGTCCGTCTATCAGTCTGTCCGTCTATCAGTCTGTCCGTCTGTCAGTCTGTCCGTCTGTCAGTCTGTCCGTCTGTCAGTCTGTCCGTCTGTCAGTCTGTCCGTCTGTCAGTCTGTCCGTCTGTCAGTCTGTCCGTCTATCAGTCTGTCCGTCTATCAGTCTGTCCGTCTATCAGTCTGTCCGTCTATCAGTCTGTCCGTCTATCAGTCTGTCCGTCTATCAGTCTGTCCGTCTATCAGTCTGTCCGTCTATCAGTCTGTCCGTCTATCAGTCTGTCCGTCTATCAGTCTGTCCGTCTATCAGTCTGTCCGTCTATCAGTCTGTACGTCTATCAGTCTGTCCGTCTATCAGTCTGTCCGTCTATCAGTCTGTCCGTCTATCAGTCTGTCCGTCTATCAGTCTGTCCGTCTATCAGTCTGTCCGTCTATCAGTCTGTCCGTCTATCAGTCTGTCCGTCTATCAGTCTGTCCGTCTATCAGTCTGTCCGTCTATCAGTCTGTCCGTCTATCAGTCTGTCCGTCTATCAGTCTGTCCGTCTATCAGTCTGTCCGTCTATCAGTCTGTCCGTCTATCAGTCTGTCCGTCTATCAGTCTGTCCGTCTATCAGTCTGTCCGTCTATCAGTCTGTCCGTCTATCAGTCTGTCCGTCTATCAGTCTGTCCGTCTATCAGTCTGTCCGTCTATCAGTCTGTCCGTCTATCAGTCTGTCCGTCTATCAGTCTGTCCGTCTATCAGTCTGTCCGCTATCAGTCTGTCCGTCTATCAGTCTGTCCGTCTATCAGTCTGTCCGTCTATCAGTCTGTCCGTCTATCAGTCTCTCCGTCTATAAGTCTCTCCGTCTATAAGTCTGTCCGTCTATAAGTCTGTCCGTCTATAAGTCTGTCCGTCTATAAGTCTGTCCGTCTATAAGTCTGTCCGTCTATAAGTCTGTCCGTCTTTCAGTCTGTCCGTCTTTCAGTCTGTCCGTCTATCAGTCTGTCCGTCTAGGCAACACCAAAGGCTAAACCATTCAGCCGATTTTCTCGAAAATTGATATTCTCCAATCGATCTGGCTGTTGTCGCGGCCTTTTGACTTTGAAACCGATATTTCAATTTTGGGAGGTACTTTACATGAAGTCCCTGCAATATTTACCAACTTTCAAAAAAATAGCTCTACCTTTTTTATTAAATTTTGTTGTTGGATAGTTTGAGGACGTTTAAGAGGACGTTGTAAAGGTGCAGGTCTCATGGTTGTTGATAACCCTGATTTTTAGAAAATTGCGAAAGTTCAAACTTTGTTCGGAGTCTTCCTACAACTAAAATATTAAAGATAGAGATTTTTCCGTTAATGAAATTGTTCATTGAAGATAGATTTTGAAATAAATTTATGTACATTTTTTGAATAATATTCGCGTAATTTTGCGTGAAAAACAGAGGTCGAACGTTTTGCTGTTTTAGCACCACTTGTTTCTAAATTTTCAGTAGCGTCTATTTGCGATGCCACTTTAAAGATTTCTTGAAATTTGCTGTTTCAAGTGATACCGTGTCATGAAAGGCTCTTTCTAACATGCCAATCTTCTGAACGTTGTGAACTATATGTCCAGTGACTGCTCACAAACTGCTTCTACCGCTCTTGCGTAGTAATAACTTTTAAATAAATACTCTTGAGAAAATAATAACTCTTGAGAAATAATACCTTTTTCTCAGCAAGTTAAGTTATTTATAACAACAGACTCCTCGTCTTTCATTTAATACATCAACTTGAAATTATTAAGATATTTCACTGCTCATGGAAACTTTCACAACTTAACGGCCAATCCATTACTTATGGATTTGAGAATTTTTCAAGTCCTGTCAAATCTACTTCTCAAAGCGTTCTGACTGTTTAAACAGATTCTTCAAGTAAGTCAGGTTGCAATGTAGGGCACAGATGTGACACCTTGCTAACTTCCACTTCTTTATCTCATAAGCGTTTTACGTGTCCATACTGCAAAATTTTAAACTTATGTGCACTGCTAATCCTGTCCTGTCTCATAGAGACCAATCATTTTCCGTATGATCACCGTCGTCCGTTTTATTTCATATTTTTATTACTCCAAACCCCCTCTTTTTAACTACATAGTAGAGAGGCAAAATCAAAAATCTTGGAAAGCGGTCACTTCACTCTCTTATTGAGGAACATAAAAAGATTAATTGAAGAAACTCATAAAGCCTTTTTCAATAGTAGCCCTGCCGCTGATGGGAGACTTGGGAGCTACATTTTTTCCACGAACTACGTCCTTTCACCTTCTTTTATTCTCAAAGGAAAGTAGTTTACGCAATGAAAATAAAAAAAACACTGCTAATGAAAACATTTTTTTACAATGTATTCGCTCAATTCGTACTTCAATAACAATCAGTTCTTATACTTTTTTCCAGGAATATCGGTTCTTGAATGACGGAAAATACGCTGGTATGTTTCTTTGAAATCAAAGCAAGAAAAATTTAACTCTGCAGCCACATTGTTTTTCTGAGAACTCATATTGAAACTTGCTACTTACCTTCTTCCTACATTAGCCAAGCGTATATTTTATAGTTTAGTGACGCCAAAAATCTATTATACAAAACTAAAAGTATACGTGTTTACAGTATCACAAAAACATTTGAATCACTTCAGCGAATGCTCGCAAATTTGGCACAAATACTTTTGAGCGCTCAAAAATAAAAATCGCGAAGTTGCGGCTGAAAATGTTATCCGAAATGTGTTTTTTACCAAATTGAAATAAATTCGCGCTGTCTGCCAGAGTCTGCGTGCGCTATCTAGCCCTCCACTCTTTTGCGTTCGCTCCAATAAGCGGCGGAGAACACTACGGATCTCATTTAAATATTTTTGCGTAGATAGGTTAATATTTCAGTATGGATTTAAGTACCTCATACTTTTCGAAAGTGAAAGTTTATGTTAATTTTAACAAAAATTAACGGAAATAAATCAGGCCATAAAAATTTCACTTTCAGAAGACAAAAAGCTCCATCTTAAATATAAATAAGAGACCAATTTTGTAGATTGTAAGTGTGAAGTATTTAGAAGTACAGCTGGATAAAAGGCTTACCTGAAAACCCCACATACTATCCAAGGACAAGTAACTTCAACTACAAGTGAAAATACTATATTGGCTACTAGGACACCCTTCGAAGCTATCCTTAGACAATCATATTGACCTACAATACAATAATTCCTACATGTACCTACGGCATCCCAATTTGCAGCACGAAAAGAAGGTCAAATTTCTCCATTTTACAGAGATTTCAATCAAATACACTTAGGATGGTTGCTGCAGCGCCACGGTATATCTCAAACACAGAGCTACACAGAGACTTAAAAGTACCGCCAGACTGAAATAATCGAAACAAGCAGCTCACGCCATCTGCAACATCTTCAACCCACCCAAATCCTCTAGACATAAAGGTCCTAGATAATAGTGAATAAATCTACCTATTACCCAGAATTACATTCTTACAACTCCATAACTGATTTTAAACTTAATCACAATAGTCACATATATTCATCAACTTTGACTCCTAACCATGAGTACTGAGTTAGCTCTTATTTTATTTAGACACATGAAGTCGAGGAACAGTACCTCTGGGATGCTTTCACCCGGAATAATTTGTCATTGTTTACTGTCAATTTCAACTTATTTATTATACTATAAAATAGATAGTAAATTTATTGTGTTAAGAGTTTTAAAAATATCAAATGGAGAAAACTCTTGGCTAACAAGACTTACATGGCAAATAAGAGATTAAAAGGGAACATAAAAATGACCCGGTGCACATATTGATATTCAAAAGAAAGGTCTGAAAGTTTACATGAATTGACAAACGGCATGACAATTATTTAGCTTCTTATGTGAGCGAAACTGCACAGTTGATGTAGGTTGCTTATTTTTTGGTGAATCTAATCATGTGTCAAACATTTTAATTTATATAAGTACACAGTCAAGATAAGTGTACCTATGGATGCTACGGACTTTCATTAATGTCAAAATACGTATGTGATTAGACAAAAAGAAAATATTAAACATCGATACATACAAAACATCAATGCATACATACATGTGTGTGCGTGACTGTACGCCAACCTAATGGTATTATGACATATGAATCCTAATGTTTAAAACGGTTTAAAACCGCCACATTCAATGGTAATATGTACAGGCAAATGCACAGTCTGGACAATGAACACCCACATGCTATGCTGGAATTTGGGATTACACACAACAGACGCACACGTTGAGAACAAGACCCTCCGCAACACAGCCTGAAAGAGACACTGACAGACATCCAACCCAAGATCCCATCACATCCACCCCAACCCTTAACAATGCACCCTGGCATTTAGACGACAGTCTCTCATTCTTGTTCCATTCAGACTGCGAGAAAGGAAATTTCTCTTGCATATTCGCAGTCCCTCTTCGTTTTTGCTTCTGCACTAACAAATTTTAAAGATACTGATACTAGCGGAACACTTCAAAATCACCAGTTAGCCTCCATATTATTTCGGTTCTAGACCCACTCACGTCCAATCATTTAACAAGAATATTTTCATTTTAAAGACGCATGCACACCAGAGTAACAGTGAACACTTGTTGTTTTCCAATTAGAAGACGTATTTTGGAACAACCATTTAGTAGCAAAGTGGTAGTTCGCGCCGGCAGTGACTGTACCCTACGGCAGACTCCCCTCGCAATTCTCACCACGCGCGCGGCACTCCCTGCTCCCCTCCGCCTGCATGCTATGTCCTCGGGGCGGAGCTCCCCTTCGCCCCTCCCCCTTTCCTTCCCCTCCCCCGCCCTTCCTTCGCTACCGCGCTCGCCCGCACCTCCAGGGAACCCGGCATCACTCGCCGTCCCCAGGCCCTCGTGACCTCGTGGCCCTTCGCACCCCACTTCCCATCCTCCACGGTCGCCCCGCCTCGCCCCGCCTCGCCCCGCCTCGCCCCGCCTCGCCCCGCCTCGCCCCGCCTCGCCCCGCCTCGCCCCGCCTCGCCCCGCCTCGCCCCGCCTCGCCCCGCCTCGCCCCGCCTCGCCCCGCCTCGCCCCGCCTCGCCCCGCCTCGCCCCGCCTCGCCCCGCCTCGCCCCGCCTCGCCCCGCCTCGCCCCGCCTCGCCCCGCCTCGCCCCGCCTCGCCCCGCCTCGCCCCGCCTCGCCCCGCCTCGCCCCGCCTCGCCCCGCCTCGCCCCGCCTCGCCCCGCCTCGCCCCGCCTCGCCCCGCCTCGCCCCGCCTCGCCCCGCCTCGCCCCGCCTCGCCCCGCCTCGCCCCGCCTCGCCCCGCCTCGCCCCGCCTCGCCCCGCCTCGCCCCGCCTCGCCCCGCCTCGCCCCGCCTCGCCCCGCCTCGCCCCGCCTCGCCCCGCCTCGCCCCGCCTCGCCCCGCCTCGCCCCGCCTCGCCCCGCCTCGCCCCGCCTCGCCCCGCCTCGCCCCGCCTCGCCCCGCCTCGCCCCGCCTCGCCCCGCCTCGCCCCGCCTCGCCCCGCCTCGCCCCGCCTCGCCCCGCCTCGCCCCGCCTCGCCCCGCCTCGCCCCGCCTCGCCCCGCCTCGCCCCGCCTCGCCCCGCCTCGCCCCGCCTCGCCCCGCCTCGCCCCGCCTCGCCCCGCCTCGCCCCGCCTCGCCCCGCCTCGCCCCGCCTCGCCCCGCCTCGCCCCGCCTCGCCCCGCCTCGCCCCGCCTCGCCCCGCCTCGCCCCGCCTCGCCCCGCCTCGCCCCGCCTGCCCCGCCTGCCCCGCCTGCCCCGCCTGCCCCGCCTCGCCCCGCCTCGCCCCGCCCCTTGGCTGCCTCTCCTCCCTGAGCCTTTCGCAGGAATTGCCCCTCCCTTGTGCGTACCTTTGCCTTGCTTCATTGATTTCCTTCTCCAGACCTACTGCTCTCTAACGGCCCCGCGACGTCTGTATCCGGCGCTTGGCTTTTTCGACTCTCTTGGCACCATCACGACGGCTTGTTTAGACTCTATTCGATTTACTGTGATGATTTATTAAATAGCACTGTCTGCTGTGAAATATAAAGGAAAATTCAAAACAGAAATAATTTATCAAAAATTAAAAATCATATTTTAATAACAATGTTCAAGGTCTTTCTTTTATCTACTCTCTACTAATGAAAGCATCAGCAATTTTCTCCCCACAGTAGTAAACATTCATAGTTCTACTCATATGGGAGTAGTAATAAATGTATCTATTAGAACTTATGCAAAGTTTTTTCTTTCGAGCTACTTTTTAGCAACTTGGTCATTTAGCGACCACTGTGGTTGTTACCACTGACCTAAATAACCCGCAGTAAGGCATTAATAAGTGTTTTTTATAAAATTCAAAAGTCAAGTATTTTATTTCAACAATTTTTATTCAACTAATTTGCAATCGCTCTCAATTTATATTTAGTTTTTGTAGGTGCCACATACCATCTGTTACAATTACACTCAAATGACACAATTTTCACTAGGGAAAAATAATACAAATATTTATGTATTAAATAAATAATAGTGGTTACAGTGATCCCTTGGGGTACACTACACATCATAATCAATTATGTACTACAAGTACCGTTAATTTTTACTACTTGTCAACCCGTAGAGTAATTCAAGTCAACAAATGTCCCACAATAACTCTATATGTCAATTTATTTAACTTTCTCAGTGTAAAATCAATGTCAATCGAAACAAATGTATGAAACTGCTCTAGTAAACTGCTAAACAAGGCATATTTTTGTCTATGGAATTAGCTATTTAATCAGTCATATACCTTGTTTAGTAGTTTTCTAGAGGTCTCAAGTATTTCGATTGACAATAATATTTTGTTGAGAAAGTTATATAAAATGAAATTTAGAGCTATTCAGAAGCACTACTGTACACTACAATTTTTGGAATTTCTTATAGTGTCAATAGCGCCATGCGTCAGCTTAATATAATAACTAGCTTTCCGGTAACATCTATCATACGCAATGCAAATGCTAGTAACGTTAATGATGCATACAGTTGAAGTTGTGATCAATTAAAAATTGTCTCTGTAGTTCTAACAACAACGTAGTTGATTCTAAATTTCTTATCGTTTGGTTTAGTATGTTTTCAAAGTTTATCATCTACACCGGTGTTTAATATTTTACTGCTGAAACTTTGGAACCGTATCATACGACATACAGTCCGTCTGCATTGGTTTCATTCTTATGCATTTCAAAGGATCTTCTCTAGTGATGGATTAGTTTTATCTTAATTCTACTCCAGCCACTCCACCACCTCCTTGCTGATCCTCACCATGTTCCAACTTCAGTTCTATCCCGGACTAGCAAATTCTCCCGGTTGTCTTCCTTTCTCCGACATGTGTGGCCAAACTATTGATTTGTAGGTAACAAAAGAGCAAACAATATCACTCTTCGTATGTTTTCAATCACCTGGTGTATCATTGTCTTCTTGGACTCGTGTATTTTGCAACATTTTGCGCCACAATGCAGAACTGTGGACGATATTTTATATTTCATTATCTCTAAAATGAATTCCATCGTTGTTGAAAGGATTTGTTCCCATTGCTTGAAAAACCTTTCGTCGTGACCTGATGGCGTGCGGGAAGCTAATGCAAAGAAAGTAAACTATTGCTGCCAGTAAACTCTGTGACTTATGGTCGGGGGTCTGATACCTGAAGGGTGATCCATGAATCTTTTCAGGAAAGGAATTAAGGCGATGCAAAAGTGTTCTACATTTATCTACCTCGTCGTACTGGCAGTAAACTATATCCAGTATCCAGATGAAGTATGAGCCTCGTGTAGTGAAGCGCTCAGCGCACGTACAATGGAGGAATAGGCATTAATTGGATTGAAATGTGGCTGACTTATGACATTTTCTTCGAATAAGGCACAACCACTTCAATATGATATTAACCATCTTGTGATCTTTTCTTCTATATTTTATTGCGCATTAATTGCTAAAATTCAGTTTTTAAATAAACTACTTTTTATTTAAACAATAAATGTAAAGTTTTATTATAATTCGGTCAATATATATATATATATATATATATATATATATATATATATATATATATAGTATCTTTATTTCAAAACATCATTTTTTCTCTCTTCACGATAAAAGTAAAAATAGTAGCACAAGTCATTTCAGTTCCCTGTACGCCTTACTTCTTAAGTTCCGACAAAGCTACAACATGAAACAAGACGACCCCTTCACGAATGTATTTTAAATAATCATTAGGAAAAGAGGTTGACCCTTCATTGATTTGGCGGCGTCTTAACATCTGTCAATGAAAATACATTACAAGAGCTTTCAACTTCACCCTAAAAATCCTCTTTATAAAGGCTGAAAAGGAATATTCAATGGATTTATCAACAGAAGATCGTCAAGTAGCTACCTGCCTTCACGAAACACAACAAATGAAGTAAATTACATCACTCAGTTTCCTTGTTCTCATTAAATGGTTTAACTTCCATATTTTATTTAGTTAATTCGTAATTAAATATTACACACATTCTGACTCAATTACACGTTCATATCTTTTCCTGCCTTCTCTATCCATTACATCTTCCTCTGTCAGAATTCTAGTTGCCATCGCAGTCACTACTTCTTGTTTCCATGGGGTTGATGGTCTTCCCCGTCGTCTTCTGTACGGAGGTATTAATTTATACACTTTGTTGGGCCACCTCAATTCTGGCATTCTCAGCAGCTGTCCGACCACTGAAGTTGTTTTCGTACTATAGTATCTACTATATCCTTTTGAATTTATATTTTCTCTTTTATTTCTTCATTGCGTATGTGGTATAAACGAGATATTCTGCAACTTCGTCTCGAAAAGTCCATTTGAATCGTCAATAATCTATTTTTGTTTTTTGGGGTTAGTTCCCAATAATATTTATTTGCACCATTTACCTTTTGTCGTATATGTTCTAGCTTTCTTAAGAAAATAAATGTATGCGATATTTAATATCACACATGATAACAAAAATTATTCTCCATGATTATTTCTTCTCATCGTGATGTTATAAAATAGGAACAACACTACAGAATGATTTCATAATTTTTGTTATAATTTCACTCTCCATCTGTGCAAATGCTAGAGTTTTCTTAGTGATTATCGAATTTTTAATTAACTATTTTTTTGTAAGAATGTACTGATTCTTAATTCACGCAAACGATAGCTCACGAAGATGCAATACGCTACACGATCTTCGTAATCTGGAAGGTCCTAGGTTAGACGGTACCGTAGTTTCGACAACTAAAATGGTGTATTGAAACCTAACACGGCCAGTGGTAGATTGTTATCAGCTATTTTTGCATTATCTACAGAAAGATTACTTTTATATTTGAGTCTAGCAGCTATGATCAGTATTTTCCGTGATTTTCCTCAATTAATTCCCGAAGATAACAAAGCATACCATAAACAATGGTTTCAGAAACACATTTTCGTGTAGGGTATTGGTAGGCGGTTAAAGGACTTTTGAGTATCAACACCGTATAGTCCTAATTTTGACGGTTTTGTCAGACTTTATAAATGGTCAGGAGTGTAGTCGGTTGCTTAGTAAAGCTCCAATAGAAGAAAAACTGGCAGTAACGTTTAGCTTGATTATTTTCTCTTATATTACGAGACCGTATTCAGCACCTTACGGATCCAGCGTTGTAACGAGGAAAGAAGCCATTACTCGATCACGAATGAGTCGCATGCGCAGATGGCGTCGTTGTCGTGCCACGCATGACGCGTTCGGAGCTAAATTTAACCTCGCACGTGACGTTCACAAAGGCGAAGCTGTGTTTTTGTATTTGCCTAACCGAGCGGTAGTGCGCGCATGTGAGCGAGAAATATTGTACAATTACATCCATGAAAATTCCAACATTTGTAACATAATTTCAGCAGATTACACATTAAATACATGAATAAATGAAAGTTGTGATTTGGTTTGCGTCGTACAAATTACATACCGTACACCTTAGTGCTCATAGATCCTTTATGGCACGTCTTCCCAATACGAAGTCAGATTTAATTTTTTTAAACAAATTTTGTTCATGAAAGCAAATTCAAGTTCCTCCACTTTAATTCCTTTCAACACATATACTTATACATAGTATTTTTATAAGGATACTTTTTATGAAAAACATTACGACAAAAATAAATCTAAAAATTACTCTGATGCATCAAGTCCCAGATTGGCAGTGATTGGAGTAAAAAATTCTCGTAAATGTGAATTTCTATCAGTTGTTTGAAACTTTTAGCAGCCAAATTAAAATTAATTTACTCTCAAAAGCCACACATTAATTTATCTATTAAATTTTCTATAATATGTTTACACAAATACAATTAATATAAATCCACAGGATTTATGAGTTAATGAAAGTGAGGCAGTTTAATTGAAACATTTCATTTTTTATGACATTGCCCTCGATGGCAAAATCTAGGTGAAGCGCTTCCTACGATGCATAGTCCTAAACATATCCGAGTCTCGTGGCAAAACCTCAATGGTGGACTCGTGCAATTGGATACGGAAGGACAGGACGTGACGCAACACAAAGCGGCACCGCAGCATTAATAGGCGGTGGTCGGGCCGCGTCCCTTGTGGGTGTGTTAATGCTCTAAGCTACACAAAATCCCTCGGAATAAGTATTATTATCTTCTGGTGTGAAGAGAGTGAAGATTTTCAGTCTGATGGAATACCAAGTACACAATTTTTATGTGTGATATTGGCTTCTGGTTGGAGGGCAACTCATAATGAATTGGCCATTTAGCTAACAAATGAAACTTCATTGGCTGCATCAGATCGTGACCTGTCAAATAAATGCATGATGAGTTGCTCAAGCACGTAAATACAGAGATTTTGTTGGTGTATGAAATCCTTATTAGTTGTTACCATAAGACCCGCTTTAAATGCTTTCTTTTCACAAATGATTTCCGTAGTTGAAGAGACACCGGATATGCCGCTGTTCACCAGCTCACGTTCGCTACAACTTAAGTTAGGCACAAGGAAGCGTGGAAATCAGGTCTCAGAGTTTCACGACAGCTATTGTTGTAGACTTCCGTGGCTAGTTTTGAGAATATTCTTAGCTGTTCAGGTGATTCTGTATCAAAAGTTATGGTACCAACATTTTGACCATCGTGACCTGTCCCAAGGGCAGCCTTCAGAGCACACCTGCTCTGAAGAAGACCTCGACAAGATGGTCTAAATGTCGATAACACAGCATTCCATCACCCGGACAACCAACAGCATTCGCCACTTTTTTATTTAATATTCTCATTGGTAGTAGCCATAGGACTCGCCCTACATGATTCCTCATTCTGAACAATTTATGTAGTTTCATCGCCCACTGGAGAAGTCGCTGAACGCATTCTCACGATTGCTAAAATGTCCAAACTCTTTCCTGCAAAAGAAATGCGCAAATAGAGGCAAGGAGTTTCCATACAGCTATCGCTATTGAAAAATTCTTATCGGTAGTTGCTATAAGACACGATTTACATGCTCCTTACAAACAAACGATTTCGGTAGTTTCAGCGCAGCCGGATGAACGGCAGGGCGCATGCGCACGATCTCTAAATATCTCGAACTCGTTTGACGAAAGAAAGCCTGCCAATCGGGTCTGAGAGTTTCACGATAACTTGACATTTAAAATTATTATTGGTAATCGTCATAAGCCCCGATTTACATGCTTCGTTTTCACGAATTATAGCTGCACTGAGAAATGCATTGTGCGCATGCGCACGTTCCTTAGAACTTGCACTCTTTTCGTCAAAAGGAAGGGTGTCAATCGCGACTAACAGTTTCACGATAGCTCTTCATTTTTAAAATCCTTATGGGTAATCGTCATACAACCCGATTTACATGCTTTTCTTTCACAATGTATAGCACACCGGAGAATTCGCTGTGCGTATGCGCACGTTCTCTAAAACTCCCGAACTTGTTCGTCGAAATATGCGTGACAATGCGGTCTGAGCGTTCGACGAACGCTCATTTGAAACGCTAAAGTCCTATTCACAATGCAAACATAAACATAACTACGGCGTTACTATAGAAGCTACAACTTTGTCCATAAGCGGACTCATTCACAATACGCTCGCATAAGCATAACACGTAAGACGTTATCTTAAAAGCTTGCAAGCTTCAAACGTCTGTGGTTGTGCTCAAGTAAGACATAAGAAATGAACCAATGAGAGTACGTTAACTCGAAATCGAGAATCGAAATAGCATCGAAGCCGATAGACGAACTAACGTCATATGAGTCATGGACACAGTCGATACCTTGAAAGCGTCCAACCAACTAATAGTAAACTAGTATATCTCACTTCCAATAGAAACTCTTATTTTGGTAACGTTTATGTTAGGCATTGTAAATACTTATGTCTATCAGTTATGGTGATGTTTACGTCTGTGTGTTGTGCGTATGTTCACGTTCGCTTTGCGAATGGGCCGTAACGGGAGCGCGTGTGGCGCGTGGCGTGTTGCAGACGCGCCCGAGTGCCGCCCGGAGCAGCAGCGCGTGTACGGCGTGGCGCGCCACGAGGCCGCGCGCGTGCGCTGCGAGGTGGACGCCTACCCGCCGCCCGTCGACTTCCGGTGGAGCTTCAACCTGTCGGGCGAGCCCGCGGACATCCCGGGCGCGCGCCTGCGCACCGAGCCCACGGCCACGGGCGCCGCCTCCACCGTCGTGTACACGCCCGCCGCCGAGCGCGACTTCGGCACGCTGCTCTGCTCCGCCGCCAACGCCGCCGGCCGCCAGCGCGAGCCCTGCGTCTTCCACGTGGTGCCCGCAGGTAGGGCGCGCTCGCGACCCACTCACTCCTGCCTCCAACTGCACCCCAAAAACATAGAATCCTTAAGGAGAGAGGTCCTTATCTAATACCACCAGCGCGAGCCCTGCGTCTTCCACGTGGTGCCCGCAGGTAGGAAGCGGGGGCCCATACTTGACTATTTAACTGCAAGACTTCTCTATCGCTGGCACTGGTGTGCATATCTTTACATCTGAATATTTGTTTAGATTAATTGTAAAAAACCTGGCCTCAAAGAAATAGAATCT